>JAUESF010000001.1:17940646-17952151 GCA_032274765.1 Malacoctenus tetranemus | reverse complement strand
CACACACACACACACACACACACACACACACACACACACACACACACACACACACACACACACACACACACATTTCAATTTGCAGTACCTTCCTGAACACTGCCACAAATGAAAGGAGTACCCTTGTCCTTTAACAAAAGAATATGATGAATACCTTCTCTTCTTCATGTTGAAAAGATCTTCTCTCCATTTGCCCTTTTAGCCAGCTCAATACAGAGCAGCACTTGATTAAATCCCATCAGCTCAGCTATTTGGATCAAGGGCCTTGATTAAAATGCAAAAATATGATTTTCCTATCTTGTGTTAGCCTTAAATCTTGAACTTAATTTGCGTGGGCCAAAACAACTAAATGAGTAGTAGAAACATGTTGTTGTTTATTCATCCAAAATATATGCAAATGTTTGCGCTTTATAAATTAAACCAACATAGATAATTACATTTGTTTCTGATGTGTCTGTTTCTGATGCTGTATAGCACTCTGCATAAACTTGTCCTATTTATTCGTGTAAGTCGTGAAATAGGGTTGCACAAAGGCGTGCGTGAGTGAGTGAGTGAGTGAGTGAGTGAGTGAGTGAGTGAGTGAGTGAGTGAGTGAGTGAGTGAGTGAGTGAGGTGATAATTTAGTGCAAGTATGGCATTATTCACTTGCTGCTGCGGCGGCTGCCTCCAGCCATATTTTACTGGTTTTTCAAACTTCCAAACATAAAGTTATGTGATCTGCACAGTACTGAGCACTAATGATTGAAGGTGACTGACGTGTAGAGAAAAAAGTTGCTCGCTTGGAGGTACGATCCTGATTTAAAGCAAAGTTCTTCCACTCGCCCGACTGAGATAGCCTCACATGTGAGCCACTGCAGTCCTAGAAATGGTGTTTTTAAGTAACTGTGCCTCGTCTGTCTTTTTAATTAATATCTGCCTTGAGGCAACTAGTTAGATACAAACAGAAAAGAAGCCATGCTGAATACCAATGGTCTATAAATCCAGTGCGGGCTAAAACATTCTCTCTGGTCAAAATGAAAAATAATTTGATCGTGTCCCCTTGAAATAATAAATAGCACGATGAATAATTTATTTTGAATTATGTGAATTAGTTTTTTTTAATGATCTTTTTTGTCTGCTTAGAGCAGTGGTAGTACTACTCTTTCAGTTCATTTGATTACATTAGGATGGTTCTTGGGGACAAGCAGAAACTCTGGTTCCCTGTTAAACTGCCACAAACATGATCGATCCATCTGAAACGAAGCACAGACTTTCTTTGCATTGGTGGAACTTCCTAATGATACATACAGCATAAAGAATACATGGGTGCAAGTTTAGGGGATGTTTCTGTCAGTTGTGGTACCCCTGCACAAGTGTAGGAAAGAGATGCACTCTGGGAAATTGATGACTCCAATTTTTAGACAGCTGGATGCAGACTGATGTGTGGCCTCACAAAGGGAAGCAGCCATACTGTATGTACTTCTGCAATTAAACTGCGATGATGGAATACGTTGCTCAGATAAATGTAATGGTGTATCATTAGCTTCAATAATCTATCATTCTGTATTGGGAAACACTGAAAAACACACATTAAAAAGCCATTTCAAAGCACGAACACTCGAAGCCCAAAACGGCCCTGAAAACTTTGTGTGCTATCCTTCTTGGGAAACTAAACACAACAAGGAAGGTCGCACCTGTCAGAGTGAGCCACTCAGAGCATCTGTCACCTAATAGCCATAAATTAAGGACTAAGTAAACCTGGCTTGAATGACAAATTGGAAGTTTATAGTATATCTCGCTTTGCACAGGCCAGTGTTGTCGAGACTTCATATTGTCCTCTGCATGCAAATCTGGCCAAGGGGTAGAATGCAACATCTTATCTGCGCAGCATTATTACACATAATTTTAAGCACCAATTTATTTGCCTCGAAGCAATTAGGAGAGAGAAATCTGCAAGAACTCCCCTTTTGTGCGGCGAGAGATGTGAACCAATGTGATGAATGGAGAAGCCTTCGCCTTGAGCCTGACAGTGACTGTGCTTCGGTGTGATACTCAATAGGAGGTGCTTGCATATGTGCGTTTAACACAAAAAGAAAGCGCTTTCCAAATGTTCTGCAGTCGTCCTTATCACTTTCGAACGTAAGCCGGCCCTCGGAAAGTAAACAATGCAATCCTGTTTGACGAGGAAAAATTTGGCCGTGTCGATGCTTGAGAGAACAAAACTATCTGGTGTGTGAGGTTATCTCCGGGGAGAAGAGAAATTAAATCAAAGCCATGCCTAACCATTCCTCAACCAACTCATACAAGAACAAGAGCAAACATTATTAGTAATTGCTTTTTTATTTGATCTTTTCGTCTTTTTTTTTTCAGATAGATCACAATGAACACAGCCTTTAGACAATAGCAGTTGAAATAATCCATACAAATGAATGTCTCTGGTCTTTTCACCAGCTGCCCATTGTAGCGTGGAGCCCTATGCTATCAGTGTGGGCCTGGGGGTGAGGGGACAACACTGACAAACATCGGGTGCTTGCTTTAACTAACCAAAAAAGGCATGTTGTCTATGTGTGTGAAGCAGTGGCTGCCTCAGTCTGTGTGCACCTGCATCAGCGTGAGTCAGAGACCAGAGGCAGTTAGCCACATTCAGCAAGGCTCAGTCCTAATCACTTGGTGAAAACCAACAGTCTCAAGTGAGCAAAAATAACCCACTCTAGGTTTGAGTAATGCACTTCCAACAGTGTACGATGCCAACAGTGTGTAATTAGACAACGAGAGGCCCTACATTAAACTCGGTTCCAACTATGCGTTGACCTCAACAGCGTCCTCTGCTCTGTAGAACAGCAAAAAAGCCTGAGAGAGGGGCCATGGCTTTAAAGAATACCTTCTGCACGTATCCACTGGACCAGCGTGTTTCCTTAAACTAAGTGACTGGAGAGAATGTGGCCGGGCCCAGGGGGGACACCATTTGAGGGGACAGCACTTTAAGCATGCCTCAACCGTGATTCAGACTGCTCGCAAGTCAGAGAGTCTCCGAGCTTGGGACGAAAAAAAAAGGGGGGGGGGGATAACAAAAAACTAAATCCTGGCGTAACCTCTGCACTTTGTTTTAATAAATGCCAAAACGAAAGAGAGATCACAGCAGCGGAGGCTCAAAGTGGGTTTGAATCAAATCTATAGAACGGAGGAAACATAAATTAAAGAAGAAAGGAGTTGTTACGTCAAACAATGAGAGCATGAAAGAGAATCAGGCACATGCGCGTGCACACACGCACACAGTGTGGAGAATGCTTATTCTAGCATGAAGACTGAGCACAATGAGATAAGAAGAAAATAAACCATGAAGACAAGTGTGGAAGTGTCACATTTATCTGGATAGCTTTGCTTCCTATTCCAGCCTTTACTTTACCTTTAAGGGGCCATGCAAATGAAAGGCAGTGTGTTGCTGAAGTGCCTCAGTGTTCTTTGTGTATGTGTTAAACTGCGTTTTTTTTTGTTGTTTTTTTTCTTCCCTGCATCACAGTTGTGGTGTGTACTTCCAACAACATATTTTAACCGTTTGCACAGTTTGCATGATGTGGATGTCAAGTTATTTTGATTTATCCAGATATTTGATCGATAAAAAAGCTCTCATTTAAAAAGGGAGAGGAAAAAAAAAAAAAAAAGCATCAAGATTTTGCTCTCTCTGCCAAATCCTGCAAGCCCCGTCTATAAACAGCCGCAGCCATCTCTCAGGAAAAGAGCAAGGGTAAGCTGAAACCAAATATCAAACGGAGGAGAAAAGGCAACAGTTCCTTTGCTCCACAGAGGAGAAAAAAAACAAGCAAAAGAAAGAAAAAGACAAAAAAGATGGCAAAAAAAGATGCAGCTGAAAAGGCAGAATGACTGTGAGATGCCCGAACATGCTTCAATTAGGGGGGGGAGGAAAGAAGCGAAAGAAATGCGACAATCGGAAAAACACTCAGATGTAAAAACGTGTACAGTGTTTTATCTGCTGTTGAGTGTCCGCTTCGGCTCAGATGCACTTCTCTGTCCTAATCACACCAGCGGCCGACGTGGCTGCGAGTCACTGTTCCCTCTCATGGCTGCATCATACATGCATTTGGTGATTGTGGTCACATTTTCCAAAACAAGTCTAGTAGCCTACTGCTCTGCGTATTTTACTGTCAGAGGATATTAGAAAAAGCACCTCCCACTATTAGTTCAGAGTGGCCGAAATGTGCCAAAATTTTCAAAAATAAATGTCTGTATTACTCTTTTTTTTTAAGAAAGCCTGAATGTGAAGACACCTGGTTATATAAACCACGTCCCTAAACAGCTAAGACATCAAATCCAAAGCAACCTCAGATAGAATTTCAGATGTCAAGTTTCTCTGCAAAGTATGAGAGTTCTAACATGTATTGAGAAGGAGTACATACATAAAGGACACAGACTGCTGAAAAAAGAACCTCTTTTGGTCCTTTATAGAAAATGCACATTCTGGTGGACCAGGGCTTTATAAGCAGTCACAAGCTCCACAGATACAACAAGCTCTCTGCAGAGACAGTAAGGCAGTTTTATGATCACCAGGGAAACCACTCCACTTTCCATATGGCAGGTTTCTTTTTTGGAAAGAAAGTAAAAACGTAAAGAACACAAAATACGCATACTAGTTATTGTTAAAGAAAAAATAGCTGCCCTGTAAAAATCTGCTCAGTAAAAATATTCAAACTGTTTTCTTGTGGTTGTTGCTTTTTGTTGTTGGTTAACTTGTTGTATTCTAGATCAGCTGGCTCATTAAGCTTTCAACAGTTATTGTATTTGATCCAGCTGGATCTCAGGGTAAAAAGAGGCGACATCTCAAAAGCACTGAAGCCAGCCTGCAAAGATGCAGAATAGAGATGAAAAAGAAAGAAAAAGAAACACCAACAGAAACCCAAACTAAAGCAAACTCACAGAGTTCGACAGCTACTAAGGCAACTTTTGCCAAATACAATATAAGCCCATGTATATTGCAACACAACTATATATTAATTTAATAAAATACACAATATAGCTTTTGTACACATAACAATTTGGCTCAAATGCACAGAAATTGCAGTAAAATCAATAAAAAATATGTCAATTTTTTGATGTAAACACATCTAAATTGGATACATTTACACATATAATGATATTATGTATAGTGATAATGTGAAGGGACATTTTCTTGTTTAGTCATATTTTTGGATAGTTGTCTTCGAAACAATGGCAGTGTCCTTCTGCAGTTCTTCACTTCACCGCTTTTACCGCAACTCCAGGACACTTTTTGTTGAGATTCCTCATTTCTTCTTTTTTTTTCTTTTCTATAAAATGTATAAATATTTTGTTAATATTTGGACACTATACATGGATTCATACATACAGTCATCTATATAATCATATAGATATCTTTTCACAGTTGAGGAAAAATGTCCCTTTTTATACAACTTGTGATTGCCTTGAGGCAGAGTCACACACATGATAATTCACTGTACACAAGGGACTGAAAGCTGATGATGTACATGAATAAGACAATTCCACAGATGGAGTTGTGTTTAAGCATTCTTGCGTATATGCGTGTTGTTTGTGTGTGTGTGTATTTGTGTGTGTGCATGTGTGTGTTGTGGGGCATCAGTGCATGTGAGAGTGTGTCAGCATTTGTATGCCCAAAGTGTGGTGCACCTGTGTAAATTGGGTGCGTGCAGTTGCACCAATCAGCAACATGAACATTTAAATAGAGGTGTGAGACAGACACAGCTTACACATGTAGCTACAAATGGCAGGTGGAACATGGTTACACTGTTAATAATTCTCCTTCAGCAGAGCGTTTAGGCAGCTCTTAACCCAGGAACAAACCTCCGTGAACGCGCCCCCTCCCCCACCCCCGCCCCCTGATTACACAATCTCTTCAGGTTCATATACAGGATCCATCACACGTTGAACACCTATATTAAAGTCAAAAAAGATAAGGTTGTTTTGTGTATTTCGGTCTCTCATTGTCCCGAAAAAAGAAGTTTCCGCATCGATTGTCATGTCTGACCATTGAAAGTCCTTTTTCATTCAATTTTAATGTCCATCACACATAACAGAAATCCACCTACACACACTTAGATATGTAGGATTTCACAAGAGACCATGAACGACACACTTATGAGCTGGTGGGCACTTAGATAATAGCTTGCGAGAAGCCAGAGGCATAAGCCTCCGCAATTTGCTTAAGAATCCAAAACAAAAAGAGTTTATAAATTCAGCAGAATTCAGACATTTTTAACTGAGTTCTTCTTTTCTTGATTGGCAACAAAACTGCTGCCTAAAGACTCACATGGCAAATGTCTGTTGATCCGTTTTCTACAACAAATACAGTGAAAAGAGCTCCTATCATAAGAGCTGTTTAACCCCTTTCAATGTGTTTTGGTGACAGTTTTGGCATGAGAGTTTTTGGAATAGCATCCTACTCCTCCTCTCTCAGTTCCCTCCTCGATCCTTTTTTTTCCTCCTTTTTTGTTCTGTTTCAGTACTTTGTGTCACTTCCTGAGCGTGCCGGTGGCCTCACTTCCTCTGCAGTCCTGCAATAGTTTGTCGATGTCTCTCACCACCTGGTCAGCGTCCATTCCGTCACGGCTCGCGTCCGGCTCCCCCTGCTCCAGGACACACTCCATTTCACCTGCTGCCTCTTGGCTGATCCTGGAGCGAGCCTCGGCGAGCACCTTGGCCACGGGGTCTGACGGAGGCAAGGACGGGTAGACCCCCTGGTCTCTGCTTTGTTTGGTGGGTGACAGGTATTGACCGTCGGGCGGCCCGTAGTGGCCGGAGCAGGTCGCGGGCGGAGGTTTCCCTTCAGCTCCGTCGGCGGGGCTTTTGACCGAGGAGCAGGGGGACATGGTGGAGCAGCCCTTGGTGGGACTACTGGAGGCTGAGGGGACTTCTTGGAGCAGTGGGCTGAGCGCCCGTTTCGCCTTCAAGTAGGGCTTGACGTTGGCGACCAGGATGGTGTGATCACGCCGCTCTTTACCGAAAGTACAGAACGTCTTCTTGCCATTGGGGTTGACGGTCTCGTAGGTCTCCGTCTCGGGCACCGTCTCCATCCCTGCCGGCACGAACATGTTGTTGCGGTAGTCGACGCCCTCCGCCTGGTTTCCTCCGGCGGGGAACTGGGGCATCCAACAGCGGTCAGAATGACCCAGTACTCTGCATTCCTCTGTACAATTCACACAGTCCTCATCTGCAGGCAGAAATAAAGGAAAAGGGGATGGAGGGAGAAGAGACGTTTATGTCAGTGAGAGTGCATAGAACAGAGGGAAAACCACACAGCGAGAGGATAATAAAATCAGAGCACTATTGTGAAACTGAGCTGAACAGCAAGAGGAGCTGGAGCCTCAAGTTTGATAAAGAAGAGCTAATCCATTTAAAATGCTATAAAAAATGAATGTTAAGGATGTCCTATTCTAAAGACATATATAAATACATGCACACTGTGCACACATACACATATGCATGCGCGTGGCTTTCCAAGGGGACTGGGGGACACCTGCTAGCATTTTCCAAAGCTCTGATCAAGGGAATGGCAGAGCACACAGAAAGGATGGGGAGGGAGCGCGAGGAAAAACAACAACAGTTGAGGTTTGGCAAAGGCATAGTGCCGTTATCATAAATTCATGTCAGTGGGCTTTGAAGCCCTCCCTAGACAGAGAGGCTCAGCCAAATGGCTTGTGCTTCTTCCCTGTGTGTTTGTGCCTGTTTATTTGTGTGCTCCTTGTTGCTGCCGTGTGTGTTCGCATGTGTGTTTGTGTATGTGTAAGAGTGAGTGTGTGTTCCCTTCTTTCATCTCTATTCAGAAGGATGCACACTCTGGCTGATTATGGGAGTGTTCATGCCTGTGTCAAATGGATCCAGATCTTGGTTAAAAAAAAAGAATAAAATATTGCAATAATAAAAAAAAGGGAAAAAAAGGGAAAAAAAGTGAAGCATTATTTTTTTTCTCCTCTTGGGCACGAAGTGAAAAGTTGGAAAAAAAATCGGAGCATCTGTTGTTCCACAAATGGAATTTTTCCATTGGCTGGGAGCAATGAAATTAGGAGGGGACACACACACAAAGATGCAATCCAAACAGACCGAAATTATCATCACCAGTTACTTATTCACATCCGCGTGGCAGATATCAAAAATACTGTAAAAAGACAATTACACCAACAGACTGAAAACGGATAAAAAAGTTTAATATTTGATTTTTTTCCCCTTTTGTTCTAAGAAACCTGAGCTTGATTTTGAACCAAACACGGCAGCGCTGTTGCGTGCAGGGCCATCTAACAATGCTCCGCAGTGAAATTCAAAGGTTCCCCGCACCCACTCCCAAACTGTAGCGCCGGCTGATTTGCATACTGGATCGCGATATGCGATGCCTCTCCGCCTGTTTGTGGAACCAAATGCTACAAACACAGTGTTTCTAATTCCATGTAACACTGTGACGCCGCGGCAGCTCTCTTTGTTGAGAGGGATGAAGCAGCTCTAGTCACAGAGTTTCATCTCTGTTTGTTCAGTGCGGTGAAAGTGACAGACAGCCACATTTGGTCTAAAGCAGGCATTTTCATACTTCTTCCTCATTACGGCTTGTTTTCACCTCCGTCACCCCTCCTGCTGAATGTTAATGGTTTAGACCTTAATTACTTGTGATGCATCTTCATGCTTGTATGCCGAGTGTGGGACCAAAGCACATTTTAAGACTGTGTAATTTATCTTCCCGTAACAAGCCTTGTGGTTTGAACTCTGATTCCAAAATCAGTAGGTGGAATTTAGAGTAATGTTTAAAATCAGGGGATTTAAACTATGTTCCTGGTTTGATTTTAAGAGTCGTAATTAAAGAAGCAACTCGGAGCCATACGGCCCTTTCTCCATTATTCTCGGCTCGATGTGAGAAGACATCAGCATTACTGTTCGGAGCTGTAAAGCTACCCCATCAGCTCCATTATGCAACGCATGAACCTTTGCAGCCTGGTGAGAGTGCTGCTTTAAAGACCACAAACTTGGGACTAATACAATCTTTGGATGACGCGAGTGAGCGGGCAGAGTGGATGTGCTTGAGTGCACTTGGCTAGGTTGTCTTTGCCGTGTTGCGGGTCAGCAGCCTAGATTCCTGAGAGACTGCCCTCCTAAGCTGTAGAGATGAGCTTAACACTTCACAAATGTTTGAAGAAGCCAAACAGTGCCAGCGAGGAGAGCCTGACATTTCCCATGTCGAGGCAGTCATCTGAAGAGGAAATAGGGTGAGCTGGAGAGGCCAGCCCAGTTTAAAGTGGACTACATTTGAATGGTGTGGGCATGAATGAATGCATCTGCTCAAAGTGGGGGGTCACGTGTGTGTGTGTGTCCGCGTGTGTTTGCGCAGAAGTGACTTGAGATTGGTGTAAGAAGGTATGAATAACACATCAAAGCCAGGGAGATTGATGGTTTGGTCAAAAGCTCGTGCATACACAACGCAGACCTGAAAACGCCGTGCAACCAGAGCATATTGCTCCTGCAATCCATCACTGAGCCACAAAATACACATCGCACATGTAATCATGCTTACCGTTTGACAACCACTCCTTTGCACACACCCACCTTGCATGAATTCCAGACACAAACAATTAACTCGGCCTCGACAATGTCTTCATGCTCTCAGAGGTGATTGTCCATTCGCCATGTGCATATTAAAGCATAAATAATCCATGCAGACATATTTCCCTCTATTTAGTTGGAGGAAACCTCTGATAGATTATTCATGTCTCAGCTGCACGTTCAACCTTGAGGCGTTCCCCTCATATCTATGGCTAACAATATGACATATGAGAGCAGGGGTGACATTCATCTCCTTCTCTCCCTCCCTCCCTTCCTTTCTCTTCCCCTCCCTCTCCCTCTCTCTCTCTCTCTCTCGCTCTGTTGTCTTCACCATGACTCCACCTGCTCTCTGGGATGGGCATGAGATGCCTCCACCAAGGACACATTTGCCTGTGATGATTTGGCAAACAGTGGCACGCTCAGCCTCCCCTCCGCAGTTGCTCTCTCAGCACAGTGTATGGTCCAAGATAAATTACTCTGATAGGTAGACTGCAACATGCAATCATTTGTCACAGTTTGATTCACCTCTCAGCCAATGATCTGATACGGCCCGATGATGAAACACACAAATTACCATTTAAAAAGCTGCTGTAGCCAAATTAGCTCTTTTTTTTATCCATCACCATCATCATTACTGCTGCTTTTACTGTCTGATATCTTCACACAAGACAACATTCTGTGACAGCAACTTTTTGTGTGAATTTTTGGCGATTTTTGGAATTTGGTCACTCGAGCCTGAAGATGAAAATCGTTGTTTAACATCACACAAAGAGAAGTTTTGTCTTTCAGTGTTCTCCTAACTTCTCAGGTGTGAAGTACTCGCCAGTGATATTACAGGGTTAAAAAAAGCATGTCCTTGAAATTCAAAGGACAGATTTGAAACCTCAGTGACTGAACAAACAAAAAAAACAGAACATTAATGGGGACACTATGTTTGTATCTTGTTTCGCTAGCTTGAAGAGGACATTTGGAGGAAATTTTGGGCAAAATGTTGCTAAAACAGGAGTGAAGACCCAATCAAGAGTCAGACAATTGATGTTTGTATCTGTGGAACCCAATTGTAGACACTTGACCTAAATCACTGATCGAAATCAAATATTTATTACACCTCTATTGCCAACAAAAAGGTTTAATTAACTCCACAAACTCTTTTGTGCTTGTGGATGATTTGTTACCAGCGATCTGCCGGAGTTATCTCACTACCTTTGGCAGGGTTAATTACCTAGCTTCAGGGCAGAAATTTCAAGACGGGGTAACAATGACTTAGATAGCGCAGTTCTGTGGTTGCCAGTTATCTTTAGCACTAGAAGCACATGAAACAGAAATAAAAGTAGCGAGACTACTCGGAGAAATCTCTGAGCAAAAGCAAAAAGACACAGCGTGTCAGAGAACCCGTTCATCAATTCAACACCCAGACCCCTAATCCTGCCGCACAGCAAAGAGAAGGAAAACAAGTCAATGATCCCGGCTCAATGTGTTGTTCGTAAACATCGAAGATACCGCTCTGCCTTGAAACACTCGGAGCGAGATAGGCCAGCGCAAGTGAAAAGATAAATAAATGAAAGCTTTGTTAATTACTTTCTGCACCAATGAAGTGCAAACGCAAAAATGTAAATGTTGGTCCGCCGATGTATCCTTTTAAACTGACTTTAGAACGGCACATCTCGCAGAATAAATTATGAATAATTTGAAAATTATCAACCACGCATTTCAATTAAAAGTCGAGCCGAGTATCTAAAGCAGAGAGACTGCTCGGTGTGTTGACAATAGGGAATAGCGAAGAGGAAGCAGTGAAGAGTTCTATCTCGTTTGCAGCATGATTGCAAAAACATGTCCATACGTGTGCGTGAATCAATACATCATAGTGGATGTGCATGCATGACTGTAGTACCCTTCTTGAATTTGACTAAACAAAGGTAAAAGTATGACTTAACT
>JAUESF010000001.1:17917417-17931710 GCA_032274765.1 Malacoctenus tetranemus | reverse complement strand
ACACACACACACACACACACACACACACACACACACACACACACACACACACACACACACACACACACACAATCCACTACTACAACACTGCCTGATAAGATTCACAACCCAGGCTAGCAAAGCACTGCACTGCAGAGTGAGTGTCTATCCCAGTAACTGTGGTTGGCTCTCTACTGCAGTACTATACAGAGTAATGCGCTATAACTCAGTCAGAGCAGTTAGCTTAATTTTCATCATTCTAGTAAACTTTGGAGAAGCCTCCTGACAGTCCAGGTGGTTCGAGTGCGATATTTCCATGAATGCTGTGCAGGCTTTTTTTTTTTCTTCCATCCACGTTTATTAGAGTGTTTGGACAAGTTCCTTATTTTGCTTTACAAATTACAAAGCACAGGCCCAGACGCATGCATGCCTGCATATGTGCACACACAACCGTAAGTTGCCTCCAAGCTCCGATGACTTCATGCAAATTAGAGGAATGCAAATACAGGTGGTAAGGCTCAGCTGTCCTCTGAAGCATTTTGAGGAAAAACACAACAAAAAAGGAGGGGGAACTCACAATGAATCTATTTTGTTTAATCTCAACAGACAGAAGGACAACCTAATCCCAACTCTGACTGTCTTTCCACCCCAGTGCCCAGCCGCTCCCCATTCCACCACCCCCCTCCTGCATCCTATGCCCTCAGGGCTAAAACCACAGGTGCAGGCAAATGCAAACCACTGGGTGGAAAATGCTCGTTGACAGCATTCTGGTGTGTTTGTGATTGGTCAGTGAACAATGAGGGAGTTTCCTGAACCACTTGTCGTGCTGATGGAACAGCTGGACACCAACACCAGACACGGATCAGGGTGGGAAGAGACCATGCGGAACAACAGGGAACTTAAGACTAAAATGAGATTCAGCGGAGCTTAAGCTCACTGTCATTTCACGAACTGTTTGTGAGTTGCAAAGAGAGGCAGGCGTCACCAACAACAAGCAGGAGCTAAGTCGCAGTCAGCTGCAAGAAATGTGACTTTTGATCATGTTTCACACTCAAAGTGTTTTTTTGTCGGAAATAAAGTTGATAGGATACAGAAAGTGTCTGTCGCCTTTCCCCTCGTATACAAACAAACGCTTGATTCTCTTTGAAAGAGAGTCTTCATGAACCTGACATTGTCAAACAAATGTCACACAGAATTTACATTTTGTGGTTAATCACATGAGAAGAACCGAAACTGATCAGTCACATGAAAAAAAGGCAAAAGCAGTCTGACATTCAACCACCTTCTAACCCACACTATGAAAAGAGTTGCTGTAGATTAGCTGTCAATGATTAAAGACTCTACAGGGTGCGAAAGGTGGAATCTGTCTCATTAAAGCTCTGACATCTAGGGTCTGCTTCTCATTTTGCCGCCGAAGTGAGTGTCATCACCATGCCATGGCATAAAGAGCTCTCTGAGGCCTTGGGGAAAAAGAAGATTGTCGCCGACTTCGCATTGAGCGAGGGATTTAGACAAATCTCCAGATGATTTGAAATGAATCATTCGAGCATGAGAATTATTTACAATTGATGCAGATTTCAAATCTCCTCTGAATTGTGTGGGGCTTGTCACTCCAGCAATTTCAGCCGTGGAGAGAAGCCTGTGACGCAACAGAGATTTGCAGTCATGCTGAGTGGTTTTAGCAATGGAACCATTCACTGGTCGGATGTTTCAAATGGTCCTTCATTAGTTTTTGTGATTCACTTTGCATTTTGTTAGATCTGTATCACTGGAAGTTCAAAGTCGTTAAACAATATATGTATAAACACCCGTCTGACTCCAGTAGTTCAAACAGAAAGTGACGAGGGCTTTGTTTTTCTCTGGAATGTGCAAAACTGGTTTTGACAACTTCAGGGCAGTAAAGCTTTCAGCCCCCTCTGTGATCTCTGGCCCCCAACCGAGGGGGTCCCGGACCTCTGGTTAAGAGACGACTGGTCTGAAGCGTACTTGCAAATTCACAGAGAAAGAAAGGACAAATAAGGCCAACAAGAAGTCATTTGTGCTACAGGAGCCAAGCCGTGCATCTGGACTTGTTCTCTCTAAAAGACAATATCACATCTATTGATATTTTTGTTCATTTGAAAAAGGCTTTTTCAATATGTGTTTTTTTCCCCACAAGTCAAATAATTCAAAGTGAATAAAAACGTGGCTGAAGATCAGATTGTACAAATATGGCTTGTGTTCTTTGTTTCACATATGCATTGTGTACAGAAAAACTATTCATTTTTTACTTTTCAACATGACTCCAAACAACAATCGTATTGGCAATTATCTGTTGTTCCAAATGTCTTGTCATGCGATGGGGGTTGCCTGAATACAGCAACAGCAAGAACATGCCTTTTTCATCACCCTATGTGTACTAATTTGTTGGCTTACTCCGCTATTGTCTGCCTCGTCTCCTTTGAGCACCAGCGCGAGGACACACAAGCCGCACAAACCCACAGCCATGAGAGCGCCCAAACCCGCTCTCATCCGCATGATCATCCCGAGCAGCATTATCACAATCTAGGGAACTAGATTATCCCCAGGCTCAAAACTTCATCCTCTTTGATCCCCACTTGGGAGGGGATGAGAGGCAGCGCAGGGGACCATTACAAAGATTTCCCACTTGTTAATCAAGGCAGATTTTGATCACCTTCAGGAACAGATGGACAACTGTTTTCAAAACATCACCACAGAATGGGCATTACGGTGTCGAGGAAACTTCCTCCAGCAACAACAACCTCCTGACGCTTCGAAGATCCCGCACTAATCTCAGCTGTGCCCATCTTCGAAAATGACATCAGTTTCAGACACGGCAATACTTGTGATACATTACGAATAGCGTATTGGTAAACTCCAGGACACGTTGGTGATGCTTTTTCCCGCTTGCGACATTAATAATATTAATATTTCAAAATACCTGCAATTTTTCGCAAACCAGTGGGAGTAACAGTCGTAAATTGATCTGATCATTTGTGTTCTCTTGAAAAACCTCTGCAAACCTACACATCTGCAACAAACACACCCGTCTCCCGCTCCGCAGTTTGAATTTCAATGAAGTGCATGTGTGAGTAAAACCAGAAGAGGAGGTGCAAAGAGGCATAAGCACTGTAGGAAGATCCATCACACTTAGTTGTTTACACTGCAAGCCTTCTAAATCTCCATAATAGATCTTTGTTGTGGTTTGAGGTGGGATGGTGAGGTCAGCTGTTAATTGGCTGCTGGTAATTACAGATGCATCTTAAGCTCGCTGACATTGTCCATGGGGCTTTGGAGACCCCTTGCAACGAATGCAACCGCAGAGGCAACTGCGATGTACAGAAAATTACACAACTCTCATGCATGCATACTCAGGCAGCAATTAAAACCCCACATGTTAAATGTAATCTGGTGTTTACCCTAACATAAAGTAACTGAAGGCATTTCACGCAAGGTATATAACATATTTAATGACCTACATTATGTTTAGGTTAAGCAGTTTACTGTTTTTTTGAAGGCCTTTAAGATATGATCACCCCATTTTCACCCCGCTGCTCCTCATTTAAATGTTCGTGCGCATCATTCCTCAGCTCCTCCATCCCTTGCCAGTAGCCATGAGGGTGTTTTTTCCCCTCTGTGGGGCTGCGTCGTGAAGACGGGAGGCAACGTGGGGACAATAGCAGCCACCCAATTAAAGCTGTGTTGGCCTCGCAATTCCTCAAGGTATTGCCATGTGACAGTTTAATTAACCAAGCCCCTTATCTTAATTTAGCAGGATCAAAAAGTAACAAACTGAGGTTATCGGAGAAAAACACTCCCAGTCGCCGTCCTCGCAAACTCAAAGGCACACATACGCGCTTGCTCTCAATCTATGTCAGCGTTGGAAGCTCTGCTAACAGCGTGACATGTCTAACAGAGACGTTTGGTGATATTCACACAGAGAAATTCTCACCGTTTACAAAGTATGTATGATTTATACATATAAAGTACTACTGATGGTACAAAGATTCAGCAAGTATTTATTACATCTGCAGGGGATTATTTAATGACAGTCTTTATATATATCGCTACAGTTAATGCAAGCATGCAGGCCCAGGTAAATGAGACGAGGTTCAGGCATGTCCTAGCAGGGTATGTGTTTACTTTGACAGGTTTTTCTTATGCATTTGGTGTCTGCGGGGAGCCAGGCACCATGCTATTTAAGCCAATCTCCCATGGAGCCTGCCTGCTGTCACGCCCCTCTTCATCCGCCCGTCCATCCACCCATCCGTCCACGAGCTCTTTCTTCTCGTCGTCTGATCACGAACCCAGCTTCGCTACATGTTTTTTCCTTCATTGCTTCCTTCCTCGCAGCCATGCTATGTAGATTTCAAAACGTTAAATGCCGCTTTGAAATTTCACACGTTTCTCCGACTACTCAGTCAAATATCGCAATTCTTCCCTTTTTCGATATCTCGGATCATACGATCGCTGTCATCACATAATCCACATCCTCGCTCTTTGTTTTAATGTTTCCTTCTTCTTCAAATACTCCATTATCTATAGGACTGCAGGCAGTGGATGAAAGGACATTACTAGTTATGGTTGAGCAGAGAAGAAGTCCTGATGCCTTGGACAGGCCGAGGCCCATTTATCTCTCTGGTTCCTGATGCAGTGTAACACGGGAAAACAATGCCCCAGGGCACCACAAATATTCATTCACATCAGCCCAGAAAACAGCCAAGACAGAGGGGCTCTCCACTTGGCTCTTATTGGTTCAAATGGAGGTTGTGCAGAACTCAGTGTCGAGAGACATCTCAAGCGTTTTTCATTTAATCACAACTGAGCAATTTTTGACTTTTTGTCACTGAAAGCACTGGATTTGTTCATAGTTTCTTTTGTTGATTTAGGATGTTGCTTATTGCAAAACAAAGTCATAGTCGACTACTCGTCTTCTTTCTTTGGAGGTAGGATTTGTTTCAGCTGATATAACAGTATTTTTGCAAAAGTCATTTGCTTTCTTCGCAGTTAACTGTCACATATGCGCCAAACTTGTAATGTCTCTCGGTAGATAATCCTCAATAACGTGTTTATCAATCCGGCAGTTGGCAATCTCCTGTGACATATTAGACATGAGTGGCTTGACTGTTTATCCTTGTTTTCAACTGAGAAAAGATGGTGGGGAAAGTAAGAGGAGGCCATCAAAGCATATGTGAGAGAGCTCGGGTACAATCCATAAGCTGAAAAACCGCTGCTGGATTCAGAGAGTGGAGGTGCTGCTGCAGAGCTTCTACCTTTAATGAGACAAGAATTCATTAACAAGCAGTGGAACTGAGAGTGAAATGTATATGGCGAGCTGAGGCACAAAGTAAGGTGGAAAGAGAAAAAGATCTCTGCAACCTCTCACTTTGCCTCCCACAGTATCGTTACCAGCTGATGAGGGGAGCCAACTCCTTTACTTGTGTGAAGTGGCTATAGGTGTGAATGTCAGATGTACTACATCATTGCTAAAAAAGTAAAAGCCTTGTCTCTCCCACCAGCTTTTCTATAATGAAGTCAAATTTGGAAGAGGCTTCATGTTTTGTCATATTTTTAGGTACGGCGCTATGTTCTAGTGCAGCATAAAAACTCTCAGCCCATTAAAACTACAAAATGTACCCAGCCTGAGGAATTCCTGTCGAGGCAATCCATGAAAAAGTTCCTCTTTCAAGTTTCAGTATTTGACTGCAAACAAGAACATGTAAAGAGTCAGAATATAAAGGACAAAGCTCCAATCCTACAACATAAAAACCTATAGATGTATGCATGCATGATGCATTTTTTCAGGCATTGCGAGTTATATTCTCACATTAAAACACTTTCGTTTCACTCACAAAGGACACTTAATTCACTGAGATGTTGAAAAGCTTTAAGGCTTTAGCGTATGTTTGACATTGGTTTGGCATAACTTTCATTGCAAAGGAATCCGTGGTTTGCTCTTGACAGGCTGGAGTTTTACTTGATCATAGAAGAGTCTGACGCTCCAGCAATGAATTAAACCAAAGAGCGTTTATATTACTCCTGTTTCATGAGTCAGAGAAGGTACAACAGAGCCTATCTGGAGACACTGCCATCAGAAATGTCACAAATACCAGAGCAGCATTTTCATGAATTAACTACACCTTTGGCCCTTTTCCTTTAAGACATACTCATTTCAACACAGCTGCCTTCTACTATACACGGCTCGACACTACACATTTCAAGTCACATCACACGACAACTCGGAAAAAAAGAATACAATTGCGACACTTTACTCATAAAAAAATGTGTCTCACTTGTGATTTAAAAGGCAAAAATACAGATGGGATTGTTACTAAGGAAGTGGAAATACCAACAGAAGACTACAAGGACAGTAAAGCTGCTGCAACTACAAATAATCTTTTTTTCCCTACCACTAATCACCTAATCTTTTGCCTTTGAAGCACTGCAAACAGTTAATACCAGTAAGCCATTTACTTATAATAATTTGAAGCAGCTTTACATAAAAAAAGAAGAGCAGAACCTCACCCTTACCATGCAGCTCTTTGCTGATAAGCTGTTATTCTGCTCAGTGTATGACCGGCATAAACCAAACATGAAACCAAGATGTAAATGTAAGCAGAAAAAAAAGAGAGAGTGATCATGTATATGCCTGAAAAATGATAGCGGGGAAGTAAAGGAGGCTATCAAAGCATATGTAAAAGAGCTTGGTTAATGTCTAGAATTACATCCGACGCGCACGCACACATATACAAATGCACAAACGCCCAGCTGTCCGTGGACAGAGGACAGATGGCCGCGGAGTGGCTCTGGTCCAGGGAGTGACGATGTTCTGTATCATTATAATCTGCCCCGTAGTATCCTCCCTACTGCTGTGCTGGACAACATGTTTCACCCACTGAGAGCAGATACTGGAACAATTCTGCTGCTGCTCCGCAACACAGTCTCCGAGAGATGCTGCAACAACAAAGTAACAGCCGTAGCGGCTGCTCCTTTCTCTTAACTTCCTGCAAAGTTGGTGAGGAAAACGGTCAATTCGCAGCCCACAACTCAAATCACACCACGATCAATGGGTTTCTTATTGAAGACAGCAAGCACAGGGACAATCCATTTTTTTTCAAACTCATCTAATCAGCCTTTTACAAATGAGTTTTACAGAAGCTATCGTTGTCCAAGTTTGTTTATCTTACAGATACACAGATACACTGCTGCACAGCGCTTTTCCAAATCAGTTCTTTTTTCTTTTTTTGGGGGGGAGGGGGGGGTTCTCTGGCACCACCCGAAAGTTTTTTTTTTTTTAAATGCAGCAGCATTCTCACGACCAGGATTCAGCCTGAAATATCTCCGCATCAAAAGTTGTCATAACATCCTGATTGTAAGTACTGTAATCACAAGTGGAGCTCTCCAAAGCTTTGCAGTGAGAGGTTAATGCCTGTGGAGGAAAAAAAAAAAGTAAGCTGCATTGCCATGGGGCTCAGACACACTATGTTAATTAATTTTCATTTATAGCACAGACGCCACATCTACAAGGTTGTTGCTCATGTGATAACAAAAGCGAACAACTGGGAGCAGATACACGTCTGTCATAATGATGGAGCTGATAAATACCCAGGGTTGTTTCTCTCGCTGCTGCTTTGAGGGGATATATCTTTAACGTGTGGGGGAGAAACAAGTTCGGCGGGTTGGTTTTTTTTCTCCCCCCCCTTTCGGTTCCGCAGAGTGAAAACACACTCTGGCTGATAATGTAGGTTACGGGAGTGTTTACAGCAAGCACGCCTGTGTCTGTGTGGAAACTGTAAACATTAAACATGCAAACTAATCAAACCACCCCGGCTCACTTTCTGAGTTGCATTACACACAAAGGAGGCATAGAAGCCAACGCATGCAAACCCATCAACCGGGTGGTGATGAACGATGACAAAATCTCTCCGGCTCAACAGTTCAGTGCACGAAAAAGTGTGTTTAATACTGCGCACTGCGAAATCTACTTACTGAAGAGCGGAGCCCAAAAAAATAATAATATCATTTAGGTCTTAACAGACCTCACAGTGGATGAAGCTTTAACAATATGGCTGTAGAGTGATTACCTTTAAATCTCCATGACTCTGGACTAATCCTCATACTCAGTGCACCTACATTTTATAATGGGCTTTGAATAATATTTCCACGGAGTTTAATGGCTTTGTGTGTTTTTTCAATGTAATGTGATTGAGCACACTCCTGGATTAATACCCTGTCATGTTCTCATTACAGAGTGGTGCCAGGAGAGAGAGCTGGGCATCTGTAAGTATTTAGGGTCAGCAGCCCATCTTGCAGGTGCAGGAATAAAAATCCCCTCTCGATGGGATCCTATACTGATTTTCACAGACGAGAAGTCCCATCGTGCCATGCTGAGAGGCTTTGATGATGCTTGGAGAGAAATAAGACATATTTTTCGTCACAGCGTCCATAAACGGGCTGTAATTATTCACTGCGGCTACCAGGGTGAAGGGATAATGTCAAAGATTTACAGCCCAAGTGGTAAGAGTCTGAGATATTCATCAATCCCCCCCCAACATCATGGTGTCACAGTGCTTGAGAGGGGCTCCATGAGCTGAATGGGGATCAGGGGGCGATCCGCAGTGCGGGCGGGCCGAGGTTTAGGGGTGGAAATCCCACCCCACGGCCCGCCCTGCCAAAAACCACACACCCCCGGCACAAGGGAAAGGACACAAGAATGGACAGTGCCCTTTATGAACCACAATCATAATAATGGGAATTATTAAAACTTGGTGCATTAAAGAAAATAGACTAATCCCTTCAAATCTTCCATAATGAGAGGGAAGAAATCCTAAGACTGTGATATTTCCCCTCCCTTCACCCCACAAGATTTTAGGCTTTTCCACAGGATTCCACTAGCTTAGCTGCAAATCGCCTCACTGCTGTGCGATACAGCCACATCCTCTAAGAATGGGGTGAACACACGATCTGGCACATGTGTGCGGGCACACAAACACTCACAAATCTTATTTGACTTTGAGTGATGCATCCTGGAGAAGTTGGGATTGCTGAGGGGTTCTTATTTTCTCCCCCCACCAGGAAAGTAGCCGGCGATGTTGCCATGAATCAGGCTATCGGCCCGGCCAGGGACAGGCCACGGGAAAGCTGAGGAGATGAGGAGCGGGAAAAGATGAAACTCGGAGAGACAAATCCTCTCTGCCCAATGGCTCACACAAACGGTCGCAAGAAACATGAGCATCTGGCCGCTGTTTTCAGATGCTGCTTGTTTTTTTTTTTTCCCTCCTTCTTCTAATCTACTCCCCAAGGCCGTGCTACACACTTTCAGATAGATTCTTTAGTGATCTGATATCACAACACCACAGATACTTCTTAAGCAGCAGCAAGAGTTGATCCTCGTTTTTACATTGATGATTGGAGATGAAGAGGAGCAAACAGGGAAGAAAAAAAGAAAAACATGAAGTCATGACGCCATGGAAGTTCATTGAGATGATGCACGTACACGTCTCCATTGGAACAACGGGTGTAAACACGTTCTGATAGCCTCAATTAATCATGTTTAAACAGACAGATGTGATGGCATCACATGAAAAGCATGACTCCTCCATATGCTACCTGTTTAGAGCAGTGTTTGTAAACGGACTAATTACAATGCTCTCAGATGAAGCTTCCCCTCTCAGCAGATGTTTGTCCATTAACCTGCGGAACAATTACTCCACCATCGTGCGAACAGTCGAACATTACCGGCGCCCTTTCCGCAATGGAGGGTGCACCCTGACGGATGCTTCACCCATGTTCATTATTCTAACTCATTCGCAGTAAAACAATAACAGTTTTGTCTTTACCTTGGAAAAACTTACAGTTCATTTTCAGTGCTGAATAATCAATTAGTTTTACATTCGCTTGTTTAAAATTAGAAGAGAAGAAGCTTCCTCGTGGCAGATTAACATCATCTTTAATCCGCAAAATGTGTGTAAATCAAATACATATTTCTGCTGCAAATTGTTTTTGTTGAACAGAAAAGTATAAAAGAATTTTTGCTAATCATACACAAGGAATTATTCTTTCTAATGTTGTGGGCATCGCTTTTGAGAACCTCATCACAGCAGGAACTCCATCTGCTTTTATATTTTCCATAATAAAAAAAAAAAAACATTGTAAAGTCTGCTGTTTTGTCCACAGGATCTGATCGAGCCGCTTTCTGGCTGTGCAGTGGCTCCATCGCAACTCCACTCTGGCTTCAATGCCCACTGGAAAAGTTTCAGAGGGAGTGCGTCTTCAGGCAGCCTGTCGTTCTGCAGACAGATTTTTTGTGTTGCTTTGTTCATTTGCTTTTTTTTTTTTTCTTTCGGAGGGTGGTGATTCACCCGTCTCGTGTCTCGGCTCTTCTCTCTTTTACTTTCCCAACGTCTGCATAATTCTACAGCGTGAACTGGAAATATTTGTTAAAAAGCGACAGTTTGCTCTCAACTCTGAAACTGTTTGCTCACATTTGAGCAAAAAATGATACAATACATATATAATCAAGTTTTACACATCATTGTATAATGTTACCTATGCATGGTTTTTCCATCTGACAGCACACCTCGGTAAGGAAATCACAACATGCTGAACTGCTTTACATTCTGAATGTAGTTCTGAAGCATTCAAATTAGAGATACAACACGCATCTACCCACCCTGTGAAAACCGTGTCTGCATTCATCTGTCCATGAAATATGAATGATGTTGAATGGAATGCCCTTTTCCAAGAGTCAGATAAAGGTTTATTGAAGGCCAGAGTGAGCAGGATAGAGGTTGCCATGACTACAAGTGTGAAAAGGGCATCTGATCTGACTTCTGACCAGTCAATTAATCTTGGAATTGCAATTTCTTCCTTTTTTAATCAAACGTTCACTCACAATTTGAATGAATTACTTCAAATAAAAGGACAAAAATGGGAAACAACTGAGATTGTGAGGACTGACGACCAAAGTACAGTAATGCTCGAGTTTTAAGATTAGGACTGCCACAACGGGAAGATGGGTGAATATTTAAGATGGATTAAAGTCTAAATATTGTGCTTGTTTCGTCTCTGTGTTGACTGGAAGGAGAAAAAACCCAAAACAACGTATTATTCAACAAAATAACTTGTAAGGACCTAATTTTCACATGGTTTCTCTTCTAAACAAATGTAAAGGCATGTCCTAGTTTTGCTTGGAAGTGTCACAATGCATAATGAGGATTTTTTAAATCATGCAGTGCGTGGTACTTGCTAATTCTTGCTATTGTTTATAATTGAAAATGCTAATGACTGAAAGACGCACAGTGGTGTGGAAAAGGGATAAATAGGATTTTTGGCCGCTTGTTATTCACAGAGGCATATTCATGTGTAATACTTACTTATCCTGTGATATTTTCAACAACTCTGGCTGCCTCACTTGATATAGCATGTTCTCACAGCTTAAGCTGGAGAAAGCAGAGCACACTGCATACAAGATTCATGTAGGTCAAACGAAGAGATCCGTAAAGAAGCAAGGACTTCAAATATTATGTGTCTGTCTGTTAAGCTTTTGAGATTGCACATAAAGAAGCGAGCAGGGATTTAAGTCTTGTACTACAGGCCTGAAAAATCAAAAATGCATCAGAGTGGAAGAATCCTCAATTCTTCACCAACGTTTTTCAAAATGTCTTAAACAGGCTGAGCAGAGGAGTAAACAGACAACGGACTGGAGAGCAGCTCTCAGAAATTGCATATATTGCGTTTCAACTAAATGTCTCTCAACTGAGAGGCCACTTGAGCTAAATGAATAGCACCAGTGGTTGGCAACCCTGGAGTCTGTGGGCCTTTTGGATTGGCGCTCATGAGCCTACTCTGGGGTAGTCAAGAAAACTACAATGTCAGACTTGTTGGAATGAACCAGACCGAACTGATGTATGCTGGTGTGTTGCTGCCGGCAATTGGCTTCACTGCCGTGTTCTCAAAATCAGAGATTGAAGAGCGGCCGAAAGCTTTTCTTAAAGTCAATTTGGTGGCTGGGTGGGGGCAGGGAAAAGAAGACACTGAAGTAAACGACAAATCAAAAAGGACCAGGCAGCATGAAGAACACAATGCCAAGTTGAGGCGAGTTTAGTGGCAACTAAAAACTGACGTCATTATCTCATAGTGCCCCTTATACATGCCCGTAAGTTCATTGACATCATCGTCTAGGTCTGTTTGTACAAAGAGTTTGCATGTGTTAAGCACTTGACAGGGTGTGACATTTCCCTTCTTTAAGATATTCATGAACTGAGAGATGGTGGAAAGAATTTTTATCTCCCCGCCACAAATAACAGAGAAAAGTCCATTTCATCACCTTCCACCACGCTGTCACAGGAACACATTTCATGCTGCTTCTCCTCACTGTAGCCTCACTGTCCTTGTAGCATCTCCTCCTCCTCCCCCTCTTAGCCCTCCTCCCACACCCTCCTCCCTCTGGTGTCCCACTCATGCCATCCTTTTCAAACAAGGCAGGAGGCAGGTTGATTATCATAATCCAGTCGCAGCTAATTAGGCTAGGTCAGCTGGTACAGTCAAACAGAATCCGTCCCGCTCTGCGCTCTTCCTCCCGTTTCTCCATCAACTCTCTCTCTCGCTCTCTCTCTCCCTCTCCTCCCTCTCTCCCCCCATTTGCTCGGACAGCCCTATCAGTGGGTAACATCTCCCTACACCACTGCTGCCTGTCTGTTCGTGATAGCGACTATAGCAGTCATCTCCACAGAGGCGAGCGATGTGCTGCCAGCCACTCCGCCAGAGCCAGACAAGCCCGTTTCAAGCCTGCTGCAGGCGCGTCGGAGCATCAATTAATCGCCGTTTAAAACTGGCAAAAAATGCATTTGATATACTTAAGCTTAATTAATACATTGCTACCAATTTTGCAAGGCTAATTAATCAATTTGAGACTGATCTGTGGCGCAAAGATATCCAGATTATGTTGTCTAGGAGCAAACCATACTGAACATGAAAGAAGATACATTTCAAGAAAAGTAGTAAATGTTTGTCTTTTTTTTGTTTGCTTTTTTATTTTTTATCAGAGAAAACTAATGGGAATTAAGTGTAATGAGGAAATGAGTTGGTGCAGTTCGAAACAGGAGAAGACACAGTTGTGTTCACACTGTAAGCTTGCGCCGATCTTGCGACTCCAGAGACTAAGAACTGAAACGGGACGGAGGCTTGATTGGGACTTGAACTACATGCTTTGTGCACTTGTAGTTCTGTTTATACTGAGCCAGCGAATGGGGCTGCAGTGCTCTGGCAGGAAAGCAGAGAGAGAGAGAGAGAGAGAGCTACAGAGAGTAATTGGGAGGGCTATGCTTAGAGGGAAACAGAGGACTTAAGACGGGATGAAGGGGGGAAAGGAGGGGGGGATAGAGAGAGACCTATGAAGTAGCACTAAGTGCTGAGATGTGAAGAAAATAAGCCGGCAGGAAAACGACCCCAGGGACAGTGACCAATGACAAGCTCCCACTTTTTTTTTTCCTTCATCTGATAATAGAAATGTGAAGTGTACATGTATGTCCTCACAGGAAGCTTTTATTTTAACCACAGAAAGCAACACCGGAGCACAAAGCGGCTAACTATCTCATGTTTTCTTTGACAGCTTGTGTTTCATTTCTCTCCATTTTCTTTATTCTTTTTTTGAGCCTGTTAATTACCCACAGAAGTACTATGTTATCTGTACAACTTCAGATTGAATAGAAGATGGAAATACTCTTGAGCTTCTAGGGCAAAAGGTGCCCAGTCTATAATCTTTTCAAACAGCAGGAGGACATTAAACATAAAAGAAGCCCTTCACACACAGAAGGCACTGCTGTTTGAGTGACAGAAAACCACACAACAGCGTTGTTTTTATGTAAATTCCAGCACAGAGTGAGCCGTTTCAGCATTCAACTGGTATTTGTGCAAGTAATAAAGATGCATTGGAAGAGAGCCAGAGAGATGTTCACCACCCCTCACTCCTCATCGCTGCTCTTCCTCCATGTCTTGGCCTCCTGCCCCTGCCCTCCCCCACAGCTTAGCTAAGCCCGCATGTTATTGGCTAAACACAGCCAGCTGCAGCCGGTTAACTGTCTAATCTCACATCAATCGATTTCCCCAAACAAGGAGAGGTGGGGAAGTGGAACGGGAGTCATGGAGCAGTGGGGTGGGGGGTGCACACACAGTGGAGGGTGACAATAAATGGGAGGGCAGCAAAGAGACACAAACAGGTAAAGGCAGGTTAGGGCGAGTTTGTGTGTGTGTGTGTGTGTGTGTGTGTGTGTGTGTGTGTGTGTGTGTGTGTGTGTGTGTGTGTGTGTGTGTG
>JAUESF010000001.1:17902641-17914613 GCA_032274765.1 Malacoctenus tetranemus | reverse complement strand
TGTGTGTGTGTGTGTGTGTGTGTGTGTGTGTGTGTGTGTGTGTGTGTGTGTGTGTGTATGTGTGTGTGTGTGTGTGTCAGTGTCCAAGGGTTTCTTGGAACGCAGGCGGTCATTAAATAATCATCTTGTGTCTGACTTTGTTTAAATCAGATATGGGAAGCTTTTTTGTCCTCCGTGACATTTTGATCTCTGCTTTGTCATTAAATGAGGGGATGTGATGAAATTTACATAGCACTAATTCTTCAGCCTGCTGACAACATATTTTTCCTGTGACAGCCATCTTTAATATTTAGAAGAGTACTTTCCAATGCCCTTCAACTGTGCCTGCAGTATTAATGTATCCTTAATGGGAGAGGTTCCATAAATGAGCCTCAAATGGAGCTAGACATTTTAATGCTTGCGAGAATGGCTGGTATTTCCACACTCAGCCATAATAGTCTTTATTGCATATTTAATAAAGTGTAGGCTCATATTAATTGTTTAGCAGCCAAGGACTTCATTTTGTGATGTCCTGGTTGGGTTTCCCCAGACTTCAGAACTCCCTTTGTCCCTTTTCATCTGTTCTAGTTAGAGCAAACACTGATTGGATTAATGGATTTTATCGGATTTTTTTTTTTTAGTCAGTCACAGCGGGGAAATGCCTTTTTGTGTTGGCGGGGAGGACTTGGGGAAATTGTTGCGAGAAGATATCCTCCCCTCATTCACTGGCATTTCTTTTTTGCCGTTGACAAATTACTTTTATCGAACGCGTTACAGCATCACTTACGATTTCTGGTCACATCATCGTCCTTAAATAAATATCTGAAAGTTTACCATGAAGAGCAACCCCGCCCCACCCCCAACCTCCACCCGACCCCTCCAAAAGAAAAAAGGAACAAGCACAGATCTCCAAAATGCCATAAAACTAATCCAGGTCCTCAACCATCAAGGAAGAACTAAAGTAAAACAACCGACAAATTGGCAATTCGAAAAGGGAAAGCAGAGCGAGCACAGGCTGGGATCACAAGAGGTAACACAGCAGACAGACCACAGAGGACACTTCTATTTCTGTTTTCGTTGACGGCCGAAGGTGGGCAATAAACCATCAATAACAGGATGTGCCAACACCTCCTGCATCGGGAGCGTGTAACGTCAGGACTTCACTGTAGTTTTTTAAAGAATAAATCATGTTTGAGACATCAAGCCTATATCATGAATATGTTAAACCCATATATGATTGTCCTCTGACTAAAACAGTCTCAATAAAGTGAAAGCAGACTCTAAAAATACAACAAGGCAGAGCAGAGCACAGAACATGCAAGTTTCAATTCTCTGTAGATCTGTTAGTTTAGCAATCCTGTATCACATTATTGTTTTAGCATTTCTGTCAAGAAAGTTGTGTGTTTTTCAAGAGCGCAGGTCTTTCTGACTGCCCGTCTTTTGCCAGGACAATGCGGGAAATCCGTGATGGAAATTCATGCAATTTGCAGGAATACAGGGAACAAGTGGCTACATTTTGATGTTGAGCCGGTCAAGCAGTGATCCAAAATGATGAAAAATGACATTTCTGTGGTTCAGAGTGTTGTGAGTAAAAGATTGAAGCAAGAACGGCTTCCTTACCTTCTAGTTTTCTATACAACAGGTATCTCACTGTTATCTTGCATTTGTGTCACCATAAGGAACAGAGGAATAGGTTGCGCCCAAGATCAGAAATCTTTCTATTTAAACACTTATTTCCTACACTTACTGTATCTGCACCCCAGGGAAAGTCTTAGCCACTTATCACTGCTGTATTTAAATGTGGCAATTTGAATTGTTGAAGATAATCTGTGTGTTTGTAATCCTGCTCTTTGAATATCTGTGGCTGGGGAAATTAACTCCAGTCGACTGACATTTTTGCAAAGCTCCCCGTCACTTTGTTTTCATCTGCCATTGCTGTTATTTTCCTCTGAGACGAACTAAATAAGCTATTCAGCTCCAGCACAACACATTAATACAGTAAACACCCGTTTTATCAAGTCTGAAATTACTTTCAATTGTTTTCTATTCCCAGTTTGTTCAAAATGACTGATGCAACAAGAGATTAATTTACCTCTTTATTAATCAAATATAAATTTAGATTAAGAAGCTTTTCCTGATTGGAGAACCTGTGAAGAGTTCTTGATAAACAATTTTTCAAAAGCTAAAATTTGACATGGTGAATGTTCAGCCTTTCCTGACAATGTCTTGATATTTCATGCAACAAATTCAGGAAGCTGATCCCTCAACTTTCAAAGATTGAAGGCACCATTTGAGAAAGTGACAGGAACAACTCGTCCTGAGTGGTATATATTGGACCCACAAAATGAAAAGACATTTTGTCTCCAAAGGTCAAATTCGCATAAAAGGGGGTGCTATAATTTTAGGACTCATTAGGTGTCGAATGGAAAAGAGTTTTGAATCATAGTCCTTGCCTTTTGAACTCCCTTCAAAGACATCAGGGTGCTTAGTACTGCAGTTCGCCAGCCTCGCACTCGTAAGGACGGCCTGATCTTTGTCCCCTCTCGTCATTTAATTCCCTGAATGGACTCAAGCTAATTGGAGACCATTATCGTGATGGTATGATGTACGACGTCGTCCCTCTTGAAGACCGACAGAGGTGTTAGGGGAGGGGGAAGGAAAGATGTTTAAACAGCTGCTCACATGAATAAAAAATGTAAAAAGAAAAAAAAATCTAATCTTCCACAGCTTTGCATTTTAAACAACACTGACGCACTGCTGCATGTTTAATGTGGCCAACCAGAGAGCTTCAGGTGTTGGTTTAAAGAGGTTTGCATCGCAGCGGAACCGTACTAACCGAATAAAAGTTGATGTGGCACTCTCTTAACAAGAATAGGTGGTTTCAGAGTGACCAAAGCCAAACTGTGTGTTCCTGTGGGTGCACTAAATCCAAAGTTGATAAACACTTGAGTTAGCACCCTTGTGATTCAGCACACAGTCTAATGTACTAAGTTTGATAAGTGAAGGGCAAAACCACACTCATGCATTTTCATCAGCAGCCCCTGGACAAGGCTCCGACACACATTTCAATACCTCCGAGAGCCCTTACACAACAGATAGGCAGGCTGCAGCTGTAATGTACCTCCCTGAACACCCATTATTGGAAAGAGGTTGTGAGGATGTCGTATTGAGGAGACAGTTAAAACGGTTTAATAAGAACTTGGATACTTGCTTAAAAAATTTACGACCAAGGATAAACCGAGTGTCCATCGATAGACAAGTCTCAGCAAAGACCAAATAGAACACCTAAATTTGGATTAAGCAGTAGATATACCACAAGCTGCAGCGACTGTGTGTGTGTCTGTGTGTGCTGCACATCTACAGTACAGTAGTTTGCCGGAGCTCTTTCGAATAGGTGTAAGTATCTTCAGCCTTTCATTTTTTGAGGCTTGTCTGAACCCGTCAGCGCATCGTCCATCGCAGCAACCTTTCCCCTGACAGCAGAGAATGCCAGCTAAAAATACTGCTGGCCACGAACACGACGGTTTATTCTACATCAAATATACAAATGGGTGTGTTTTTTTGTTTCTATGGAAGTCAGCAACCAGCCATCCAGAACTGAAGTTGAGTGAGCGTAACTTTCGCATGAAGGTTGTTTCAAGGAAGCTTGTTGAGCTCCGAAAATACATGCTGACCATTTGCCTCCAATTTCCTTTCTGTCCTTCCCTTAATACTCACAGAATTGTTCAAAACGGTTTGGGCCACATTTAGGAAAGAAAATGCCGCGTTCGACCCCAAAACCCAAAACAAATCATGTTGTGAATGCAACCGTGAACAATGAGGCTTTTGTGGCAATGTGCCTGCGACGAAAAACAGGAGAGAAAAAGAGATTTGAAGATATTTATCTGTCCGTTACTCACTTGTAATTTCTCTGTCACTTTGTGTTACAGTGGGTGTTCATTTATTTTTTTTTAACATGATTTGGTTTAGTTCAACGTATCCAACGTTGTCTCGTGATTACTGATTAGTTGAGTGATTCCCGGTAATGGAAGATCTTTGCTTAAATACGTCCCGTCAGGTGAAAATGGGAAAACAACCCCACAAGTCACTAAAGAAAGATTTCAATCTCTTTTGAAACCCAGGTTCACTCGTTATCTCTCATTTTTCTCTGACAAGTCAGCCGCTGTTCAACACCACCCAGTAACAGCCACGATCATTTGAACCAAATTCACAGTGGGCTGCAGCATTATCTCCTGGTCCTGCAAAGCTCATTCATTTTGAAAAGAGTGCAAAAAAAAGTGAAGGGATTTCACTGTGTCAGATCACAGATCAACTTCTGACTATATTGTAAAATGGTGGAGAGAAAAAAAAAGAAAAAGACAATTTATAAAAAGTTGGCGTGATCTATACACGAATGGATACCGGTATAAATGTTGGTTTACATTGCAGCTTGCAGAAGCTTTTAACCATTCAGTCACACAGTCTTACTTCTGGCTTTCCACCCTCACAGAATGAGCAGCTGCGTCGCGCACAAACCCTCTGCCCCATGTCGTCTCACTGAGAGCAGGATCTGGTGGTTCGCTGGACGTCTCCCTTCATCAAGGAGAGACACCAGAAACTCCACCTCAGCTGCCCTCATTCGCAACGGTGTGATCACAGTCTGATGGCTGGGAGTCAATCTGTGCAAAGGTTAAAACAAAAGCTGACAAATAGCTACAAAACTTTACAGTTCAATTTCTAATTCAGCGCAATGGCTTTTGCCCCCCCTCCCCCACCCACACCCCCCCTCCCCTACCCTCAGAGTCTCGTCTACATTTGATTCAGCCCCTTCTCAGTATACTCAAATAATTGTATATTGTTGTATTCAAACGATAATGGCAAACTATAAAACTGGAATGATTTTCTACTCATAATGGTTCACAAGGTAATTCACCACAACATTAAGCAGTTGAATTTCGAGGAAGTCAGTGGCGGCCTAGGTAAACAGACTTTGGAGATGAATGTGCTCCTGATGAGGCCAGCCAGCAAGTATCCCAAGGTGGCAGTCCCTCGCACAGTGGGCGAAATTACCATTCAAGGATGCTTGTTTTCTGCATCTCCTGCTGGTCAGACAACTAAAAGTCACAATTTGCTGGAAACTGTGGGGACGGCACGTCGGTTCCCGCCCTGTTTGGACGTGATTTCGCGCGTCTCCTCAAGCTAGGAGGGGGAACGTTTGCGTTTACAATCAAGTCACAGTTGCTGCTGGACTGTTACTTTTTGTCGCAATCACCAAATCGCTTGTGTTTTAGTACCCAGTTGTGAGTAAATTAATTTACAAAATCTCTGATTGTTTGTGTAACAATGGCATGCAGTTGCCAGTGGCAACTGCAAATGGCAAATCTAAGATCTACAAGTCTCATTTTTTATCTGAATGACTTCCCTCTCTTTTGCCCACTACGCTCTGACATTGATCAGTTCAGTGCTTTGGCATTGATTTCTGACAATCTACATTTTGAATGGACTGAATACTGTTAATTTTTTACAACTCGCAAGTTGTAATTGCAGCTCCACGCATTTATATTCATTCCTTCAACGGCTGTCTTTCATGAAACAATAATAACTAAGGTGAGGTCAACCTGCAGTAGATTGTTTGGTACTTGAGTGGTTCAAACCTGCTGGAATAAAATAGTGTCACAATGTCAAAGGGTTTCTCGTTTGTAGTTAGCACCATTTTGAATAAATGTTAGAATTATCTATGAACAGAGTTCCTTTTTTTAAACTTTGTCATAATTGCACTGTCTAGGACATCTGGAGAAGGCAAAACAGGCTTAACTGGGTAAACATGAACTTAACGAGGGCTGAGGAATTGTGACGCTGTTGCAGCTAAGTCCTATAAATAACACAAGGCAAGGACCCCCCCCTCCCAAAAAAAAAGAAAAACGAAAGCCAAAGACAAAAAAAATCTATGAATAATAAATGTGCAGTACATTCATGGTGTGAATCGAGCACATAATGTACTGTAGCACACTCGACTGCAACATCCTGGATTGAATTTACATAAATCACAGCCAGTCTCTGCCATTTTTGTAGTTATCTCAGCCACGTAGGATTTACCACTTTTGTCGATGGCTGCTTGGACGTCCTCGGCTGGATCTCATTACCAGTAAAGGCAGATAAGAACCCCAGTTATAATGAATGCATTTCCCTCATTACAGGCATATTTCAAAATACAGCGCGCACATGTTTGACTTCCACATCATCCTGGGTATTTATTAGTCATGACATGACATGACATGACTCAAGTGCCTTTGTAGGCTGCACAGATTGATCAGACACCCAGAAGGAGTGTTTGCAGGTCTCAGTGTCCTGGCTCATGTTAACCCAGCAGCACGGCCGGTCCAAAAACCAGGCCTAACCCGGATTACTCTAATCCAGGACATGAAGCAGCAGGCATGCACCACACACACACACGCTAGCCCAGAACCCAATCCAAACCTGGGTACTGGTAGTCCACACATTTGTTATCAGCAATCGCGCCACAGTTTCATCTAAATTCAACAGACTATCAGTGGGTGTCGAAGATTTGGCAGCAAATTACATTATGATGCGGGGACCGTGTCTGTGTGCTGGACACGCATACTGACACAGACAAAGAGCATGTTACACTCTGCAGAGCAACACTGATGGAGAGTCTGTTTGTTTCCCATCTGTCTCTCCCTCTCACTCTACTGAGCCGTTCTTTGCCTTCGCTCTTGGTAGAATTTCACTCAGTCTTAATTGATTTGTAACTCTGCCTTTGCCATTTCGATCACCCTGGCAGAAAAACACAAATATGTGTTGACGCAACATAATTTCGCTCCTGTAATCATTGGACGGGTCTGTGTTAAAACAGTTGGAAGCGCTTATCACAACCAAAGATTCTCCAGATCTTTGGGATCTGACTACAGCTTGTTCTGCCATGTTGCTGGTGTCAAACTCAAATCTTTACTGGAATCAAATACACGTGACGACAAATGCAGCAGTTGTGTCAATTCCAGCACAAGTTATTGTGGGTCAGGGCTTACATCATTAACATTGGGTGATGGGTGTTATGGGGGCTATCTGTGCATCCACAGATGCATTTATGCATAATTTACATGGGATTTTATGTGGCCTGGTGGATTTTCTCCAGTAAATCCAATATTCTTTCATTTTGTATGAGCACAGTTTCTGTGCCCTGTTGTGCAGCATTGAACTCGGCAACAACCTGTGGAGGTTGGACGATAAAAACAGTCTGCATGAAGCAAGTGCTGGCAGCTGTTGATGGAGAGCACAGACAGAACGGAAACATAAAGCGGTAATTAACATGTAGGTTTAAGATTTTTTTTTCTTCTCAGACGAATTGACGATATGTTATCATCGAGCTGGTTTCTTGTATTCAAAAGTGCAGGAGAGACGCAGCTGTGCTGCTGGCTGAAAGAGCAGGATGGAGATACCTTTATTTTCACCAGCTCTTGTATAACACAAGATTTACATTCAAAATGTCAACCTCTGCCTCTTCGGCTTCCTTATCTATTGCATGAATCGATTGTTATTGATCATGACTGATGCTCATTGTTCAACCTACAGATGGAATTTCCATTTTCTGTTTAGCATTTGGAAGAGATGCAGGGTGCACAATTTAAAAAACATAAAAAACACGCTGTGTTTACTTCGGTGTTTATGTTGTATAATGATGGAGATTTTCAGATATTTCTGAATGGGCCTACTGTTGTTTTCTCATCCCATAAACTGTGCATTAGTCACCAGACTCTTGCTGCTGTTGAAGCCAATTACACCTGATTCTGGGAGCCCTCCACATGCACGGATCCATGCTATAGGCTGCTGTCTGAGGGAGGATGTATTTCAGCTGCGTCTGGGGTGTGTGTGCACCAGCCCATGAAAAGGTCAGTTCACAGCTAATTTACTAGTGTGTAACTAATTTACTGTACTAATTTTTTGTCTCATCAGATGTTCATTGTGGGTTGAGGGATGAAACAAATACTTTAACCTCACTCAATGCGGGAGTGGCGCTAATATGGGCCGTAAATAAAGGGTTGCCTGGAAAGGACTATCAAGGGCATAATTCAGAGTTTGTTTTTGCTTTTTAAGTGCCAGTGTGGGAATCCTACATGTTTATGTAAAGTGTTGTGGTCCATGAATAGTAAATAGTAAAACCAAGCCTACGCTGGAGATGAGAGATCAAAACACACGGACGGAGCTATACACCAGAGCTGTCATAACCTGCGAGTGAGCACAGCAGTGCAAAGAGTTATATAGAGGAGTGCAGTGGTTTCCAACCTGGAGGGGTGTAGGGGGGTGTAGGGTGGGGAGGAGTGGCTGGCTCAGGGGGTGGCTCAGGCCATCAGGGGGCATCAGTGATTACAGGATGGGGGGAAAAAAAACCTGGAAAAAAGTGGAGTCTGCTTATTTTTTTCAGTTTGAAGGCTTCTGCTTACGAGTCTTAGTGGAAGTGGGCGTGTGTCCATAAGTGATTGACTTCACTGTAATGTTTTTAACCAATTAGAAAACAGAAAGGGGGTCCAAAGGGCGGGGGGGTTACGGTGACAAGACACCACAAAACTGTGATATTAGCAGTGAGCAATAATGTTTGCTCAAGGTAAATATAACAACAGTAAGTAAAGATAAAAGATGTGAGCTTTAAAGAGTTGTAGCATGCAAGAGAATGATAACTGTCAGGTCACTGTGACCTTGACCACCAGCCATTAAAGCCTAATCCATTCAGCTGAATATCTTTCTATCCATCTTCTTTACCTTCCTCATCCAGACAAGGATTGTGGGGAGATGAAGCAAAAGATAGGGACCCGACCAGTCGCCATTCCATCAAAAGGCACCAGAGTACATGTGCGCCAGATATTATCGAGTTCCCACCGTACGGTCTGAGTCAAAATGCATTTGTGAACTCCCAGTGAGGACAACCTTTGAAGCCTGTCCACAGTATCACATGCTAAAGGAATTAATTAATAAGACACCTTGTCAAAGACATTTGCGAACATTGTTTTGAGACTCTCTAAAGTGTCTCATTATAGCCTTCTTCAACAACTTCTATTCTGGCAGAGCCTCAAGTCTCCCTCTGTAATTTCACCCTCCCTCCGTTTGGGTCCCAAACCCCAACTTCTGTGATAGGACATAATACTTTCACCCTGACTTTTATTTTCTGAGAAGCAGAAACGGAATGGAATGGCTTTCAAGTGCATAACACAATATGCAATGTTCCCACGATAAAACTGCCTATAATGCAAAGCTAAATGTTTTCCATCTTTCACAGAGAACGCATCACTGAAACTAAAAGCCGACTTGTGTTGTGCCAACCAAATGGCCAAACCACACCTGTGTGATCATGAAACATAAGGTCATGAAATTAAACTGGAAAGAAGTTTGATCCTCTTGTGTATGAAACTGAAATGTCAAAACAAGAGAAAAGTGGCCATTCAGGTACAATATTTTACATTGTCGTTGAAAACACATTATTTCACGGAGTGCTACAATATGATAGGGTATAAAAAAAACCACATACTACCAGCAGTGTAAATCTAATTTGTTACAAACGTACGAAAATCTAATCACAAAAGTGTAAAATGTAGATGACGTCACCAGCTCTGCTCCAATGAAATGAAAAGAAAGTCAGACGATAAACAATTTACACATCTGCGCAGAGAAGTTCACAGCTCTTTCAACATTCACACATTTAGTGGAATCCTTTTTTGGAGTGTGACTCGAGTTTAACTCTATAGGTATTGTTGAATGCAGACAATTTAAGGGAGCTGCTTCCGTGAAAGAAAGTGTTCAATATTCCCTGAAAATAAATTGCCTTTGGTTATGAATAACTTAATGACTTATTAAAATGGGAGCGTGCAGAATCCTTAAGTTATTGCAGCTCTGTTCCTTAACATAAAAAACATTGGAATTCCCCCGTCAAGCAAATATATTCCTCTATTCAATGAGCACCCTTAAAGGAGAAAAGGGGGGGGGGGGTCTCACTGTCACTGTGTTTCACATCATTTCTTCACAAAAAAACTACATTTTCAATGTTTTGCATCACTTTTTATAAAGAATGTATCACGGTGTTTCTGTGAATTTCAACTCCGAATGTGATGTTTACGTTTGGCTGTATAGTAAGAGAGGTTTCATCCGAGAGATGTTTCGTCCAAAATGCAGATGGGCTGTGGTTTGATCCAAGCGCTGCGAGCGCAGTGGGTGTTTATTTCTTACATTTGATGAAGCTGAAATGCTGCCTGCGGTGAAAGAAGTCTGATGGCAGCCTGAGTTTCCCCGGCCAAGATGTGATCAGTGATGGTGCATACCCGATTCCTCTGAAAAGTGGACAACTCTTCATCCTAATGCCCCTCTTGTTGACAAAACAGATGAGGCGGTGTTTGGATTAATGCTCAGTATATAATTCTTTCCTGCGCCATGCAGAGACGGCTGTCAAAGCGGTCAAACAAATATCACGTAGCCCAAGTCCGGACTTTGGCGCGCTATGTTTGCCTGAGAGGCTGCAAAGCCGGGAGAGGAAGCGTAAGAGAGGGTTCGTGAGCTAAAGTGAGCTCAAGCTAACACGGCCTTATCCCTCAGTTTGTCATCGGTCACCTCGTGCCTCAGAGAGCAGACGATGATCCTTAATCAGACGTCCATATTCTCCCCGCCTCGGTCTCCAGCCAGTGAGCCTGCGTGAGGAGCTTCTCTGGATCAAATTCATTTCAACATGATTAGAGGGGGGTGACACCTGTCCTTCCTCCCAATGTCTTTAATGGCTTCGCGAGACTAAATCATTGTGCTTTACATTGCAACAAGAGCAGCTTCACAGGTCTTGTTAAGGGCCAGTGGAACCGACAAGTACATTCACTGTGATTTAGTTCCACTGAAGTGCACAGCAATCTTCAGGGCGAAGGAAACTGCGCACGCATGTGTGTGCGCGGGGTGTGAGTGTGAGCGTGCGTGTGTGTCTGTCTTTGTGTGGAGGCAAAGGGTCAGGGTCACCCTCCAAATCACTGCGAACCCAGAGGGAACAAACTGAGCCTGTTAGAAATAGTGCAGAGACAAGCTTAACCTATTTTTAATAGTGCGTCCCTCTCCATCATTCCCTTCCCAGACCTGTCCTCTGTAACAAAAGGCTGCTGTTTTGAAGGTTAACATACTATCAATAAACTGACATTGAGCTGTTCATATAGTATTTTAGGGCCGTGACTTTATCGCATTTTTTCCCCGACGTGCTGCGAACAGCTCTGTGTGCAGGGAGTCAACCATGAGAGCCGATATTTGGAAAGGAGTCACGGCACATTCAAGATGAGCCGTGCCTGTTTAAATACACGGAGCTAAAAGTTAGGAAGTGATTCTCAGTTCCAACAACTTACCTGTGAAAAAATGAATAAATTATAGCGGCAAAACAGGATAATAGGTTCCATTTAACAGCTTCTAAACAACAGTACATCGGAGAAATTAATATGCACTGAACTGACAGCTGCAAATTATGGCTGTTTCTTGATGGCGGAATAATAATTTTACACTACATTACGACAGGTATTTACAATTCAGAGACTGAGGATGCATACTTAACTACATCAATTAAGGAAATAGTTGTGGAGATGTCAGATACTCCACTGAAGCAAATCTTCAGCAGGCGCGGCTGTGCCATGTGTTGTATTATGACTCCAGCTGCACTGTCTTCCCAATGGGAAACACTTTTGATGTTTTCCATAACTGCCACTCTTCCGCTTCATCAGGATTCCTCAAAAATGTTTTGACAGGTAAACATGTGGCGACGTGCACCTCGAGTGAGGGACATCACCCAAGTTGAGCTAGAACTGACAGAGTTTCCTGTATCGCCACCAGCGAAGAGAGACTTTACATATTTCCCCCGACTGTGGATCAGCGTTGGCAGTGACGGGTAACACTTTCTCTAACATGTATATCTGGAATCTGAATACACTGAGAACAGTAACCAGAGAGACATATTAAACAAGGTCGTTGTCAATATGTACGTCTACCACTGT
>JAUESF010000001.1:17868844-17902541 GCA_032274765.1 Malacoctenus tetranemus | reverse complement strand
ACACACACACACACACACACACACACACACACACACACACACACACACACACACACACACACACACACACAGAATTTTTTTCATCACTTTGCCAGAACCAAAAAGCACTCCTGGTGAATTTGTCGCTGTCCTGCTTTTTATATCCTTCTCTCTATGTAGTTGGATGCTGGATTTACACTGACAGAATCCACCTCATGTCCTTCATGTTGCCTGGGCTTACTGTCTTCATCTCAGCATTAAGAGCTCACCACGCCACATCTCCTCATGGACGGGAACTTCTCCGCGGCTCCGTCGGACGACTTTGCTCTCATAATAATGAACAGTCAGAAATTAATAAATTCTCTTCTGTGATTTGAATTTTCTTTTTTTTTTCTGCATAAAACTCCTTCCATCCTCCTGCCTTGATTACTCACACCAAATCACACTGAGCCGTGTATTGCCCATCGTCTATGCCATCGTTATCCCCGCAGGAGAGGAAATTGTTACGAGCGCACTGTCAGGATGGAAAAGCACACTGATGAGTAAGTTGGGTGGTGATGGCTGGATTTATTCCAGCTTTTATGTTAATGGTGTCACTTTTATGCACGGTGTATTTTATGCGATCTCATATGGTAGCTTTCAGCATATGTGTGTTTTATTGGGTTTTATGTGTCTTGCGAGTGCGCTGGGATTCTTTGTTTCACCTGGCTGCGAAAACAAATTTGCCTTCGGGAGCGATAAACTTTAAGCGCCTCCATCAAGTTTGGAAAAATGTAAATGTGTGCAGTTTGCGTGTGACATGTTAAGATACTAACCGAACGGAATGCACAGTAACTGAGAGGGGCATATTCTGTCTGGCTCAATTTACAATCAAGTGCACGCTCTTCTGTTTTTTTTTTTTTTGGAGGTAACCTCCACCCGGCACCTCCCACACTCCTCATTTGTGTACACGCACTTTCTTGTCCTGCACAGCCCCTCCTCACCTCATCTTCAGTCCTCCCTAATGAACGCCAATGCATAATTCAGCCCTCCTCTTCCCCTCCCATGTACCCCTAAGTGACACCCTAATGTCCGTAAGCAGTCGGGTTGTTGGCTGATTTAACCTTTGCTCTCTGGGCCGAGCGACGTGCCGGAGAATAAGTCCAAGCAAACGCAACGGTCAAAGCTGCACATTAATCAACAGAGCGCGGCGCGCTATATAAACTGACCTTTCTTTGGAATGATTTATTCCAATTTGCTGCAACTCTATCGCACCTCAGCATCATTCTTTCTATATCTTTATATATTTGTATTTAATTCTCCAACTCGGCTCGTAATCAATTTTTTTTTTCATAATAAATAAAACAGAGAGAAGTTTTTAATATCAACAAAGCAATTTCAAAATTATTGGATTTGGCTCCCGATACGTTCATTTCGCGCGCTCCCTGCCTGCTACTCCTGCTGTCTGAACTGCAAATTAGGATTATATGCGTAATATAAATCTCTGCACCTGGCTGACGTGGATATGGCTGCGGAGGGCTTTTTCACAAGTTTGCCTGTTGAACTTATCTGCCTCCGCCCACCCCCCAGCCCCCCCCCCTCCTCTCTTTCTCTCTCGTTCTCCCTTCCTCTCTCAGTCTCAGCTGCTATTATTTATTCAGTTTGTTTGGCGGGACTCAGTAGCCGCGGCAGCCCCGGCCTGGCAGACCTATCGAACTGTGGCATAATAGATGTAATACATCAATGCGTTTGAGCTGAGAGCCTTTAATTAGGCCTTCCTGCTCGTTTCATCAATTCCCCCCTGCCCTCGTGGGATTTGGGGGGAGGGGGAGGGGGGCGGGGGTGATACGGCGAGGCCTCCTGCGCTGCATGTGAATCACTGCACCTAAGCCTCCCCAGCCTATTCCCCTACCTCCTCAGTAGGCTCTTTGTCCCTGAAAATAACCAGCCCCCAGCCACCCGCCACCCCCCCCCCCTCCGCAGCCACTCCACTGCCAGTCATGTCTGCGGGGTCAAACAGCATAAAATGCTAATCCTCACCTGAATGTCAATAATTAAAAACATGTCTGCCCTTCAGGATTTGCAATGAAGTGGCTTTCTTTTAGACGGCAGTGGCCATGTCCACCGTGGAACGAATGTTTCTGCGAAAGTAGCTTCATCTGAACAAGCCTGCGTATGTGCAGTGGTGTGAGTGTGAGCGAGTGTGTGTGTGTGTGTGTGTGTGTGTATTTGTGTTGGTGTGCAGCCATGACCTTGCTCCCCAGGTGCCGTTGAAATGTGTCATGTTAAATAAACGCCAAGCAGGACCCAGTGGCGACCGGCGGCACAACCGCAAACACGGGCCAACCTCCTGCTGATTTTGCCTTTTTTCTGTTTACCGTTCTCGAGCCATTCAGATTTCACATGAATCATTGCAACAGCATCTGACATTTAGCACAAGTTAAAATACAGCCACAGTGGACCACATAACTGTGAAGCACCAGCACTGGAGGCGGAGGCTGATCTGAGTGAGGTGAGGATGACTGCTCATTAGCTGTAATCGCGAGATGCTATCCTGCTGCTCAAATGTACTCTGGACATTATGAATTGCTTTAGTCCCGCGTCGGAAAGAAAACACGTAAACTAATTTGCATCTGGAACGCAGTCATTTCTCAATCGCGCAATAAATTCGGACTCGACCGAGTCTGAGCTTTCGATAAACGAGCCCCTAGATAAAGTGATGTACTCAAAATATAGCTCACCAAGATAACACACTGACCAGCAAGTAAGTCCTCTGACACATGAAAAGTAAAAAGAGTGAAAATGTCTCGGGGCTGTAGGGAAACGCAGCCCGAAAGTGTTACACTAACAGTCACAGAGAATCTGAAACTCAATGTAAATGCACTGCCTACTTTGTGAGGCACAGTAATCAATAACTTTGCCTCTGTACATAATGTTACTCTCACCACGGATATCAGTTAGGGTGATGCTGGAACTGTCGGAAGAGCTCGGGATATTCTCCATGAAAAACAATGCCTTAAAATATTCATTGGGTTGGTCAAATACTTACTTCATATTCCCATGATGCGGAGGCTCGCCTGGAAACACATACAATACGAGGCGATCCATACTGTACATAGCGGGGAGTCTATATACTTATCCTGTGCCAATGGGATTGAAGGCCAAACAGAGAGAAGCGCACTCAGAAGAGGAGAAGCCCCGGAGAAGCTGCAGATCCGACGATATCGTGGGAACTTTCTTTCTTTCTTTTTATACGACTGTTGACTTAAGGCCTCGACTTGTCGCTCTGAATCCTGCTGTGTGATCATAAATAGTTTTGTTGTGGCACCAATAAAAAAGAACGAGAAAAAAAAAAAGCCAATACGGTATTAAAACCAAAAAAAATCACATTCGAGCACAGTTTGGTCCCTCTGGATGTGCTACTTGAGTGAATATCAAGAGTTTGAAATATTTATTCAGGATTTAGGGGAACATGCTTGGCATTGGCTGCATAATGAACAACAGTTGGTGTGATTCTGTTAACCAATTTTTAATCAAGAATTCTGAGGGATTTTTCCCTGGAAAAACATAACAAAATGGCACATATGCGCTCTGATAACACGCACAGCGTGGACAGAGATGAGAAGTTTTGCTTGGTATTAGCTTGTAAATATAAATGCTGTAGGGTACTTTTACTTCCCATGATGAACTGCCCACAGTCTGTTAATACCACAGAAGCTAATCCCTTCAGTCTTTTGCTAATATATCCATTACATGAGCGATGCTCCCATAAGCCGGCCCTAGTCAGTAAATAATTCTGGTTAATTAAAGCCAAGACATCCATCTTTGCCTTGGCTTTGTGTGCAGACTCTGCGAAAGGCATGTTCTATTAATAAAGCAGTGGTTATCACCACTGTTGATGTAGTTTCAAACCTGTTAATTAGACTGTAGATTTCAAATGGAAATTAACAGCCAATAATTTATCAGAAAGACGGAAATGACACGTTTTTTTCCCCTCCAACGCGGCAGAGCCATTAGGAAGCACAGCGGCGGAGGACGGCGAGGTGAAACAGACCCACTGAAGTCTAATGTTGTTGTTTTGCGTATTTAGACGTCCATGTCAGTGCACTAATTATTTGTCAGGGGAGAGCGGTTGTTAATGATCAGTTAAAGAAACTGTAACAGCTAAATTTGTGACAACAGCAACAAAATGTGTTGACTGCTTTCATGAGCCCGGCGGCTCCGTCGCCTACATACTGTACCTAATGTGATGTCACGTGATAAAATAAGGAGCAACACACTTGTTCCCGCACATTTAATTAAGGCGGTTCACCTGCTTATAGAGGGACATTTAAAAGGTATAACAAGATAGTTGTTTACATGGAAGAGAAGGCTTGTTAGCAGACACTTGACCATTAGTGATCTACTGTATCTTTGTTCTGAATTTCCATTCAATTTTCACAAATGGGAAATTATACCCAAGAGGAAGCAGCCAACATTTTGATTTTCTATTAAATGGCAAATTAATTTCCGACACTGCAAAGCGTTGATATTTTAACAGCATAGTTTCCCTCTAATATAGCAGGACCACATTTGTAATGTCCCCAGGGCTTTACTCCACACATAATTATTTTAGCAGGGGTCTAATAAAGTGTGGAAAACACATCAGGCCCTGCTGCTTGTCTCCTAAACAAAATGACTAATCTATTTTATATATTACATATATTTTCGCAGACAATGATAATGTTGCAGTGGAATCGGTGAAGCGGTGAAGACTGGGAGTTACAAGATAAAAAATAAATAAACCCAGACCTTCACATTTGGAGATTACAAGTTGTTTCAATGTTTTTCACCTTGTCTAACACTGGTTGTTGTGCTTTGTGTATCTAGTTCATATTTATCTCAACTATCTAGTTAGTAGAAGTAAACAGAATCCAATTTTAATTAATTCACACGAATGGGGAAAAAACCCCAAACAAAGCAACCACGAAAAAAGTGTGATGAGTCGGACCTGAAACAGAAGAGACAAAGAAAGTTAACTTCAGGGATGCTGTGAGGGACATGTCATGTCGAGCAATGGCAAATAATGACAAATAATGATGGCAGCTGAATTACCACCATTGCTGTAATTCACTTCCTTTTATCAGAAGCGGAGTGCTCTGTCCAGTAGGAGCTCAGCAGTCTGCAGGCCAAGACACTTTGTAGAGTCCACACCAAACCTAGAAAGTTGAACATTGCTTTTATTTTGAAGGCGCTAAACTCTGTAGTACGAGCACCAGGTTCAAGGTATCATCTTTCACTCCACCACTTCTTGTGGCTCTACGAGAACATCCTCAACCATCTGCAGGCGGTGCAGAGACAAACCACTGAGTCAAAGGTCAGTTTGAACCCACTGGACAACTGACTCATCTGAGGACCAGGAACAGGGACCAACTCCAGGTATGACTGAATCAAATGTATTAAAGGGGAACAAAGTCAAACTAAAATTGAAGAATCTGATACACCAACAAACCAGGAAGAGAAATGACAAAAGAAAAAAAAACTGGACTCCATTTAACTTGCTGGCATCCATTCGCTGACAAACACCTGCATCTTCTTTAGATGTGGACGAAGTCTATATGCAAGAGAAGAATCTGTTTTCCTGCAGTTTTAAGTGAGGACTCGACCAATCACATTTCTTTATGAAGCTGATCAGTGTAATTGATTGTTTAATAAAACGTGCCACCCCGTCTGATGTACAATGCACCAGCCTGTTCTCACCAACAAAAGGAGCATGATAAATGCTTTATTACTCAATATAATTATCATTTGCCATCTGTGAGTGAACAGTAAAGTTTCCAGAGAATATAATCTACACCGCTGTCTCCCACAGTCATCGTAAAAATGTAGATTGATTTTTTTTTTCTCTTTTTGCCTTGAAAGTGAGGAAAGCTCAGAAGTTTGGTGTGCAACCGTTCGAAATTACTTTCCATGTTGAATCCACCGAGGTTTGGCATGAAAGGAATGTGTTATTATAAGACAATATCTCTGTGTGACAGCAATCAGCAATCAGCCGTTTGAAAATGTCAATATGTCTAAAAATTAGAAGCCATTTTCTCATACTAACGACATTCTCCACAGGGAAGATGCTGCTAATGGAAGTTTGGGCAGGAAGCCTTTTTGTAATAGTTATGCAAACATCATGTAAAGTGGAGAAAGCAATCCACTTTGCCTTTAAGACCGTCTTCACGCTGACACTTAATGTGACTTTGGATTTTTGCAGATGTAACTCTTAGAAAGAGAGAAGCCGGGTTCTTCAGCAGGTCAGCAGCAAGCTGGTGTTTTATAATGGAAACTAAATCATAGGTTTAATAAAATAAAGATTGCCCCCTGGAAAAACTGTATTTAGTGTGCACTCGAGAGAAAGTTGAGCGATCGCGAACACACACACAAAAAAAATCAATAAATGCAACCACTCATTAAGTAACCAACAGAATTACTCAGCATAAACTTAAGGCTTCCTGCAACCTTAATCCAGCACAAGTTCATTAAAAAAAAAGGGCAGCGCAGCAAATGATAGCAGCTATCATTAAGCAGCATCAAGTTGAACCGGAGAAGCAAACTGTCAAAATCGTTTCGCAAAGAAAAAGAGGGACTTTGCTTTTCTGGTGGGAATGTGCCGATTCCCACACGTCGATCCTCTGCAACGCGGACCCTTCCGCTCCCGCTGCGGAGACAAAGTAACAACAACATACTGTAAAGTATTCATGAATGGAAACTTCGACTTTGAAGTACTTGCATCACATCTCCAAATGTGGGTCGAAAATCACTGGGATAGCACAATGCCACGGTTTGTTAACCCCTTTCATGTGTCCATCATGTTCATACGAGCTACTTTCTACTTCTTTTTTTTCCAAGTGAAGTTCGTCTTGATTTGCCGTTTTGAAGTGGTGGTGGTATACTGAGTTCCCTCGACTCTATTAAAGGATTGAGCGAAATGCGCTTTTTTTCCCTCACAGTTTCTCCCACTTTGATGACACCAATAGTCTGATATAAATGTTCTTCCACACGAGACAAATGCCGCTAATTGGCAGTCAACCTACACATGACAACTCTGCCGCAGAAGTGGGCTTATTACATATTCTGTCCCTGGCACATTATTAGACTGCTAATATTGTTGCTGTTGTTTTAACATAGTTAATAAAGTGAGTAATTTGCAAGACAATCATATCATCTTGACTCAAACAGTAAACCAAAACTAATTATTCCTCTTATCGCAGTGAGACCGAGTGTGTGTGTGTGTGTAAGCAGTTATACGAGCTGAATACGTCCACAATCGATCAGGTTTACAGAGAGCAGCTTCAGTTTCCAAAAGAGTGCAGACGATGAGAAAAATGCAAAATCAAGTTTACTCGTTCATCTCTCCTTTCTACTCCCAAAATGTCGCAGTGGCAAAACGGACAGCAGAGAAGCTCCGACAGAGAAGCTCCCCAAATGGTTGGATAGTAATGAAGTTATGAAGGTAGAAAATGATTTTGTAACAGATAAAAGTCAAAGTAAAACAGCAGCTGTGGCAAGGAAGACTTAGGACAAGTGAGAGAGAGAGAGAGAGAGACAGAGAGAGAGAGAGAGAGAGAGAGAGAGAGAGAGAGAGAGAGAGAGAGAGAGAGAGAGAGAGAGAGAGAGAGAGAGAATCAGATGAAAAATCAGGACCAAATTATCTTCGAAAATCAAATGAAAACTGGGAAAAGTTCAGTGTTTCATGTGTAGTTTGCATGATCTGTGTGTGTGTGTGTGTGTGTGTGTGTGGGGGGGGGGGGTCCTCTGTTTCCCATATGCATACGAGGTCAACATGGGTGACTCGAAACTGTCCATAGCTGTGAATGTGTGTGATTGTCTGTCTCTCTGCGTTTGCCCCGTGACGAGCAGGTGACCAGGTCGGGATGTATTTCGCCTTCACCCAACGAGGGCTGATCCCTGCACCCACAGCGGCCAGTTCAGCATATAAGAAAAGAGCAACATCATGAAAATAACATCTCAAAAGTTTACATGCATTGACTTGTCTGAACAAAGGGGTAATCAGGAGACCCGCGTTGCTTTATCTCTGCTTCGCCCCAAACTATATGCACACATGCATGCACACACCGACAGACCCTCCCCCCGTGATGCTGTAAAAACCTCACGTCCCGAAGATGAACAGTGCAGCTCACCATGGGAACACAGGCGTGTGCGTCTGTTTAACACAATAAAGAGAGGGCTCGAAGACTCGCAGGCCCTCTCCTAATGAGCCATGTAAGGCCTCATGCTGTTTGATGTCTTGGACTGTTTTATCCACCTCAGACACTGCCTCCATTGGCCCTTAACCCGCTCTGTCCAAAGACGGGGCTGGCAGGATGGCACCCCTCTGCCCTTCGTCTGCCACCCACCAGGCCTGACCATGTTCTCCGTTTCATTTACCTTATGCTTCGCTCCTCGGCCACATCAGCTCCAGAGGCCAGAACACAGACAGACATGCACCTGGTCGGCAGCAGCCCTTGGGATTAATGCGGGGCGGTCCATTTTGTTTGCATTCTGACAGGGTGTTTTTAATTTGGCCTGCCAGGAGGACGGGTTTGCTCGAGCCCCCCTCTCGGGACCTCTGTCTAGTGTGACCTATCATTGCCATATGGTCACAGCTCCCACGGCTCACTACTGATGGACCTGCTGGCACTTAAACGTCCTCTGACCTGCTCCGATGTGGCTATATTAGGCTCTATCATGGTGTCTCCTGTCTGGACTCTCATTCTCATTTGTTTATCCTCCAAATGTGATCTGGTAATAGATATAATACCACATTGTTTTTAATGGCCACTTTTCTCTGCCTATACCTTCTTTCCACACAGTCCGTCACGTTAATGAAAACTCTTGATACACCCTGTAATACCTTGCATGAGAGCGCAGTCTGAGTCATCAGAGGTGTCTTGCATGTAAAGAGAGCAATATAATGAGGGAACTGCCATGTCTTATCTGGCTGGATGTTTTACTCTAAACACAGCAAAACACATTTTAACAGAGCAACAGGCTTCAAGGAGATGATATATTCAGGTTGGAGTATTGTCAGAGGTAATAACGCCAGACGAAAATCAAGAAAAAGGCTTAAAATGTAAGACATAATTCTCAGAATGTTTGGTAATGGGCTAAACTGCTCTTTTCAGTATGCGATGCATCTGGCATGATTTTGCTCTTCTGATTTTTCAGATTAACTTGTGTGCTGTTAACACATCCCCCCCCCCCCACCACCACCACCACCCCCCTCCTTTCCACATTCACGTCAATTCCACCACCAGCTTTTACTTTTTAAACCCTGTAATTAACGCGGTTTTTTTACCGAAGCAAACACATTTCGATGAGCCTGAACAGCATGAAACTTCAGATCCGCGGCGAACGTTTACTGCCAGCTCGGACCACACTAACCAACAGCTAAGTGGCGACACGTTAACTGATGTCATCAGTGCTGCTGAATGTGTTGACAGGAATAATCAATTAAACCCAAGTTATTTTGCACTTTCTTTTGGTACTGTGACAAAATGAAGCGGGACGTGTGAAGTGTGTCAGACGGCCCGACTCGTCCAAGCCACCGCGCAATCTTTCTGACTGCAACATGAAATTCAACACAGCCTTTTAATCATGGTTCATTCTGGAGGTAATGATCAAATCAGCACTTGGGCTCCAGGCTCTACCCGTCTTATTGCACCTTCGTCACCTGAAAACTATCATTTCAAAAACATGTTCACTTCATCACAAAACTCCAAGTGTGTTCCTGCTTCTACCATTTACAGGGGTCCTAACAAGAGAATTAGCATCATTGCTTTGTGGTCTACTCAGCAATACTGCACGTTTTTGGCCAAAATAATTGTAAAATACAATTACAGCGACTAAATGAGTTTTCTTTTACGTTACAGCTAATTACGTGGTAAATGGAGTTTCACTTATACAGTCTATTTTACTGCTTCAGGAGACTCTACAACATCAGTCAGATTCACTAAATTTGCTCACACAATTCTTCACACTCCCCCACCCACACCAATGTCCATGCAACATGTGTGTGCGGGGGGAATTAGGCTTCCTCGTCTCAACACTTTGACACATAAAAAGTCCAAGATGGCATCTGGTATTGAGCTGCCAACCTTAAAAAACTGAAACCTGAGACCACTTCTTGTAAGTTTGGTACTTCCATTGTGATTGTGGCTCACTGGCGATGTCCTCCCTCATTTCCATCCATCTATCCGACAATCTTCTCTCACTGTTTCGTCTAACTCGTGAGGAGCTGGAGTCCACGCCATCCGTCTGTGGGCTACAGGCCAGACACTCCCTGGACAGATCACCAGTCGATCACTTGGTCAACATTCAGAAACAGTCAATCACTCACATACTTTCCCAACTAAGAGCAGGTTAGAGTAACCGATTGACCAAACAAGCTTGTTTCTCTTTGGAAGGGAAATTATTGAAACTCCATGCACTCACAGGAAGTGCATGCAAACCCCAGAGGGAGAGAGAGGGAGAGGGAGAGAGAGAGAGAGACAGAGAGAGAGAGAGAGAGAGCAAACAAGCTCTGAGATAAAATGAAGTAATGTTCCCATAGGGTGACAGTCCTCACCACTATATCACCATGCATCTCTGCATTCACATCAGCTTTTCTGGCCTCATTATCCTGCATAAAATATGGTCCTTGCATTAATCTCTGTGTTTTTTAATCAGAAATGGCTTTTTTTCTTATTTGTCCTCCTTTATTAGTCTCGTCCAAACTGCTGAGCTTTCACTTTGTGGTAAATGCTGCTGCATGCAGCCACCATCTAATCTGCCAATCCAAGCTTCTTTCTATGTACCACTGGTCACCTGCTATCATGCTACAGTGATGACTGATGAGAATAGAGTGTCTGCTCCGAGCTATTCATCAAGGATTTTAATTATTTGCTGCCTAGCTGGAAGTCCTGGCTCGCTGCTGCAGATCAGGTCGATTGCTATGTTTAGATTCACACGCGGCGGTCTCATTAGACAGCATATTCCCCGCCTGGCTGAGGTACCTTTAGGGGAATGGTCACACAGCGGCTGGTCCCTTGACTCGCATATGGAAGGTGCTCACTTGATAATATATCCCACCCAGTGTGGCTGTGGAAAACCGGTTACATGGCAGTTCAGTTCTGCCAGCCCTAAAAAGCAGATTACTAATAGTGGCTGGCACAGTCGGCTCTTGGGGGAGACTCGGGATCTTCATTCCCCAGCCCCTGCCAAGGTTGATATTTCCGTGCAGACAGCGACAAGGTCACAGTCTGGATGTAACACATTTAGTGCTGTACGTATCCGGCGCTTATATAATTATTCCACGTGAGTTGGCTGACTGACGTTAAGTAGAACACACGGGTCGTTTCTGACCGCACCACTTCAGTCAGCTGCTACGCTCACTACAAACCATCCGCTTTCTGCAAGACACCCTTTTAATCATGTTGATTTGCTTAAGCTATCAGTGCTCTGCTCAGTCTTTTGCTTCATGCTTTTTGAGCACTGCTAATGGCTCCCACATTTCCATTATAAATGTAGGAAATGTGTGCTTCTTCGAGCTGTGGACACGTCACGCTAATACGTTTTTGACCTAAATACGTAAAAATTCTTTCAAGTCATGGTTTCATGTTACCAGCTGGTAGGTTCAGGTAATGACTGTGTTTTCGGGTGAGAGCGACTACCCACACGGTTTCCAGCCAACCATGGATTTCTTTCCCCCTGATGTAATTACTAGGTCATTGAATAACAATCAACATAACCATGGTGGGCAAACGCATATAAAATGCCAATATCTTTTTCCTGGAGATGAGCTAGCTGGCTGCCTGCATATCAAAGGCCTCACCCACTGTGCAGCATCCGACAATGATAACCAATCCATAGGTTTTTTGCATTTTGTAAATGCACTCTCGATATATTTGCATTGAGCCTTCAATTTGATCCAAACTCAATATGCAAATTAATTAGGCAGGGCTGGCGGAGTTGTCAACAAACATGAAGCATCCCAGGTCACAGGAAGTCAGTCACGCTGCTTCTGCTGCTGCACGAGCTTCGTGTGTTTATTTTCAGATCTCTTCTCAAAAATGTTTAAAAAATTCATTTTATTGATATGCTTATTCTACTGAAATCCCTCCAGCTTTGACTGGGCAAGAAGAAGTTGGCAAAAAAAAAAACAATGTCAGGTGAACTTGGCCAACTGTTATCTGTTTGTTTTACCCTAAGGTGCACAGCCGTGATTGCATTTATATCTGGCTGAAATCCAGTCAGAATGCAAATCCGAGAGAACGCAAATGCAACCAGGTTGATGTAATTCTATTTTGATTGCGATGTGTCGTGTGCGCATTTGCACCTTCTATTAACATGCTTTTCACAAACCTGGTTTTTCACAGATACAGATGGCATGTTAATACTGGTTGTGAATACAGAGTCTAGCACTCCCAATGGGGGGAGAAGTTAAGATCATTGCTTCCTGTTCCCTGGTGATTCTGGCTTCTGCACAGTGCCAAGGTAAAAAACAAATTGGATGCGAAGAAACTGTTATTTGTGGACATATTCTGTGGTCATTAAAAGATCTTCGATGGGAGTTTGCAGGCTGGAATGCACTCATCTTATGAGCATAACGTGACTTTAATATGTCACTTAGGGGATAAGATATTTCTCATCAAAATAAGTCAATCAAAAAAAGTATTTTTCTGGCTGCGAAAATATTTAAATGCACTGACTTGTATATTAGATTCTTTGTTTTTGATAAATCTCTCGAGATCTTTGGAATATTCAACAGTGATTACTGAAATTTTTCCATTTTATTAAAGTAAAATGTGCCAAATTTGCACATTGACTCTGAATAAATATATCTATTTACAATTTAATTGGACGAGCAGCAGAGCAGACCTGCAGGGACAAGAACAAAGGAATTAACTGACCTCGCTAATGGTAAATTAATAAACACAATCACAAGACTACAGAAGTCGCAGCGCATACAGGAAATTTAGAAAAAGAAGAAGCCGATGCTCTTTTCCTTTCCTCGCCTTTTTCATTTTAAGCATGAGAGTCTGAGAAACCATTGCAGATCTCAGCGTGTGATTAAAAGTGTCCTTGTTTTCCGTCAGTCACCAACATTAAAGGTGGAAGTACATAGTTGTCACACTTGATCTTGAAGGCATACACTCAAACATTGCCTCAGGTCTTGGTGCGCAAAAAAGTGCGGGAAACAAGCCGTTAATGCCAGTCAGTGATAATTATGGATATTTTACCAACATTAAAGCTGTTAAGGAGGAAACATATGGAGGATGTGTACGTTTAAGTGTTTTATTGCCTGTCTGAGATTTTACTGCACATACTGAACATTTATGTTATCCCACGTCTTCCTCACCCGCGTTGAAAGTGTAACCTTCCTGTGATCCGGCGCTGAGGTCTGAAGTAGATACTCGCTATGAGACGGTTGGCGAGATTCCAACACCAAATGTAAATCATTGAGAGAGTAGAAGCAGTTATCATATCTCCCACATACGCCTGTGCCTTTAACTGAAGAATATGCAATACCAAGGTTAGCCCATAAAGCATCCCAAAGACCGGTACACCTTGAACACCCTCTTGAGGTTTTGATTCATGTAATCAAAACACATAAAAAAACAAATGTAGTTATAAAGTACAACATGCCATGGCGGCGTTTTCTAAGTGATTGGGAGCTGTAGGTTTGTTTTTCCATTCTTGTTTTTTGGTCAACTCTGTTTAAAAGCCAGATTTGATTTGCAATTTATACTCTGGAAGATGTCAGGTATTAAACTTCATTCCGAGAGAGAGATTGAAATGTTTGTGCGCGCAAGGCGGTTTTGTGTGTAATGCATTTTTCTGTCCCATTGCAAATTCTGCTCAGGGCGCAGCGGAGCTCTCAATCCCCAAAAATTAGTTTAGGCTGTTTTCATTGTAAATAGAAAGACGGGAGGTGGGGGACTTCGGGTAGTAAAACAGAGTGGAAACACTTAGAGATGTTTACTATCTCCTAAAATCATACCACAGTAGCATCTTTTGAGAATCCCCCCGCAAGGTCACCCGTGCAATGGTATACATCCTATTTCAACAGAGGAGCATTCACACCCTGACATAGGACATAAACTGTGCATGACACCAGGCACATTTCATTTTGCGCTGAGCATAAAAATGGGCTTTCCACATATCACACCACTACTTTCGGTAAATCTGCATTGACAACTTGAAAACACATAAACATGTGCCCACACACCCACACTTCATCAAAGTATAATGCACTCGCGCGCACTCGAACATACACACACACACGAGCCTCCCACTCACCTGCTCACACGCTGGAGCACAATTAAAAAAGGAACCATTACTGACACGCCTACTGCACCAAAACTCGGCTCCGGTGCACTTCGCTGACTTCTCCACCGTGATGCACAGACTCTGACAGCTTAACAAATCTCTCTTTATCCTCTCCCCGGCTCTTGTGCTCAGTAACTGAGGGAAACAATGCAACAACATTTTCATTAATATACGCTGTGCAACCCCCAAAATCTGCAACACAAGCTGTGAAACATTATTCAATTATAGTTTTCTTACCTGACAATTTCTTTGCGGTTACTAAACTGGAATCGTGTTTGGGTTTCTTTTATGAGCTGAAATGAGACAGTCAGTGCGTTTATATTCAGGAGGAGAAAATGAAATTTCTGGCTTCGTTTGGTCAAAATCAGACTTCTGAATGCATGTGAACGGCTCAGCTCCACTTCATCTGGTTACAAGGCAGAGCTCGACTAACATACCTGGACCATGTGATTCCAGTGGAGTATCCGCGTAGCTCGGCCTGCAATTTTCATTTGTTGCAATGTTCCTTTTCAGTTCTGCCCAAACTGGTTCAATAAACGCTGTACTAAAAAGGACACAGCATGTCAGTTTACTCGATTTTCCACTTTTTTATGATGCTTCACAACTGTGTGCACATAAGTAGGTTCAATTCCACTGGCTTTCAAAACAAAACTACCTATTTTACAACAAATGTACTGGTTTTGAAATCAAAATGATTTCTTTTACAGCCAGGTATTTACACCTCAGCATCGAGTCACTAAGGTGACTTTACATGACAGTTCAAGTGACGATTTCCGTTGATTGTTCACTTTATCTGCACATTCAGTCAAAATATGCATGTTGGAAATTGACACTTCTTTTTATATTCTGCAGTTTAACCATCATGAAACACCGATAAAACTGTTGTCTCTATTTGCATAACAAGCGTGCTGTCGAGCCAATTTTATGCCTCTTTGTAAAGCTGTCACAATCAATATTTTAATCCAAACAATGGATCAAATGATGTGGAATGATGTGAAATAATGTTTATGTGTGAGGACTCTCTTGTGGCTGTGAGCCCCGCTGAGACGGAGTGATTTTAGGCTTATTATTACAACAATATTGAAGTATTATTGGCCATCAAGAACTCGACATGTCTGCCTTCAGTGGATATTTGAATAAAACCACTGTCTGCTACAAGGTTGACTTCATAATATCGGCTGCCCTCAAGTGATCAGAACTTTTCAAGTTATGTTGTAGTAAAATCTGAAAATGGGAAAATGTCATCTCTGTATTTAATTCATCCATCCCGAGTTAATCCTGGTGACATATACGAGAGGCAGCGGGGGCGAATGCAGCGCAGAGCCTCGGGAGCAGTCAGGGGGGCCCCCAGTGAAACGCACTAACTTCTCTCATGATTCCAGGGGACTCAAACCAGCCACCACTGGCCCTTTACTGTGGGAGCCAGCAAGAAAAAAACATGGTGTGAAGCAGTCAGGTAACAAAAAAAGGTAACTTGACTGATGTGTGTTGACATACAGTTCAACACCATGAAGCCCAGGAGGGAGGGTGCTGAAAGGGTGCATATTGATAAAAAACAACCTCTCCTACACCAACAATAAGACACATTCTTCCTGCGATCCCTTTCTCTCACCGACACTTGCGCTGCCTCCGTCTCGCCGCAGCCCCTCTCTCACCATCCTCTCGCTTTGTGCACGCGCCCTGATGATCTGTTACCTAATATTCAAACACTCAAATATGCACTAACAGGATGGACTTCCAAAAAGTCAGTACAAGCAGTGACACATTGGAAGGGGGGGAGAAAAGGAACCCTCTGGCTCCGATGAAATTTGGAGCATTGCAAATTGATAAACGGTGGCAGTGAGCGTTATATAAGCTGCTGTGGCAGATCTGAGTCAGTTAATGTGATTCCCCCCGCCTGACCCAGTCGCTTAGAGAACGCACCTTTCTTGACGTGGAATAACAAAAATTTGCATGAAATCCAAGTGGGTGCAGGAGGGAATGAGATTCGTGACAGAGACTGATGGAGCCACACAACAACTCACAGAGACGGAAGGGGGGGGGGTCGGAAGAGGGTTGCTCACTCGCTGGCCTCACACTGTAACTCAGCAAGCCATCCAATATGAATTTGACAGTCTTCAACTCCACACTTTTTTCTCACTCATTAGAAGTGCATCCCTGCATCTGACGGTGCCGTGAAGGAACCGGGCCGGTTTTACCGAGGGCCCCTGAACTTCACACGAATCTCCTCCACCGAGCCATCACAAGGGATTGCTTTTGTGTATTAAATATCACAGTTTCCCTCCGCTGCACCCTCCTCAGTTTTTTTTTTTTCCCTCTGTGTTGCAAGGTTAACACCGCTATCAGGTGAGAGGCTGAAGAAATACTGTATGAGCATTGAAGACTGTCAAGGGCACCTCTGGCAATGGATAAACAACCACACAAACGGGAAGCTCGCCCTGCAGGCCGCGAGTGATTCATAGACTGCACAGAACCGACAGATGACTTAAAAAAAAAAACCTGGCTTCCCCACCGCTGCTTCACACGGCTTCAGCTGTGGCACTTTGCCGCTTTTCAAGAGGGAGGCAGCATGTGTCAACTGACTGAACTTTGATGAGGCATTTAGCATTTTGTTTAATGTGTTAAAGGTAAAAATCCTTCATCCAAACGGTACCTGGTAAGGAAAAAAAAAAAGACACCTGTACATATTTTAACACATATTACAGACGTGACACACAGACGCATCGCAGGCAACAGGGTCGGCCGTCTCGCCGCTGCTGCCAGAGAGGTGAGGTGGGGGGAGAGTGGAGGAGGTGACAGACGGTTGGTTTTTTTTGCACAATTGTTTTGACAGTGAGAGCGACTCTGCTGCTGATGTCATCACAGTGACGAAGGAGGGTGAAAATAAGAGCGTCACGTGAGCTGGTCTCAGCTTTAAAACTGGTGATTGATAAGAATGACAATGGCTTGGTTTGTATGCAAATTCTGTCCTGATGTCAACGTGATCTAACAAGCATGTTATTGGTGTGACAGAAGGCAGAAGATGGTGTCATCCTTCCCTCACAGGGTTCGCCATAGTTGTAGTTTTTTGTGTGTTTCGACAGAGTCGGCACATTTTCTTTGTGAAACGTCACTTTCTACAACTTTTTGAAGAGATTTCTTGCCGCTGTTGTTTTAAACCATGCAACCAATCATTGTGTTCATTAAGAAAATATACTTTGGAACAAATTATGTTTTTGGCCTCATAAAAAATCTTTTTAAGATTCTCCACAGGCTGAAATAAGAGTTACAGGATTGAAACTCGCATTAAAATAGATTAAAAGGTGCCATGGTACTTTATATCAACAAGCAGGCGGCTACGGTGACTTATAACGCTGTGCATTGAGGGAAAAGAGCACAGAAACCGGTGTAATTGCCACAGAGGAAATCACTTTTTGTTTAACCACGCGGTGCAACAGTGAACAATTAGCATGCGTGTCACAATCTATTTCATTATGTGAACTATGGCTCATAAAATTATGCAAGAACCACCTCCAAGTGTCAGCGGAGACTCCTTCATATCCCTATCTCTGTTCCCCTCACTGTTTCAGTGTCCTACATGTGTGTGACAGAACTGTAACACAGACCTTGGGAGCAGTTGAATCGGGCTGCGCTAACATGTGTCAGTGGAATCTCTAATGGGAACATCATGCTCCTAATATACAGTCCATCTGTAGCCTGCACAATGAATAACAACAGCTCCTCGCAATATTGACTCCTCCCTTCTCCCCCATTTTAATGATTATGCCTTTGTCCTTTGTGGTAAAAAAGTCCTATAGGAAACATTCCTTTACTGCGGTACGGTGGGACGGGGGGACGGGACGGGGGGGGGGGACGGACGGCTGCAGAGCACGAGGCTGGCTCTACTGTCACATCAGCTCTTTATTATTCATTAGAATCTCTTTCTTTTCCCCGCGTAAAAGGACCTTGATAAGCTATGTTTATTCATACGCTAACCTTTTTAAATATTTCCAAGAGCTCTCCAACAAAGACCTACCTGGCATACCTAATACCTAATCTTTGTTTCATTATTCAGTCCTCATGCTCTCACTTCTCACTTAAGATGCATTACATGAATTGTGCCACCGCACTTCTTCTTTGTCTTTCTATTTGGCCGTCTCCCTCTCCGCTCCTGTCCCTCACCCTCGCTATCATTTTATTATTTAGGTTTTCTTGCAGGCATTATTTTTGGTCTTTCTTTTTTTTTTTAACGCATTATATCGGCTCTTTATTCTTCTTCCTCCTCCTCCTCCTCCTCCCCCTCCAGTCTGCCCTCTTTTTCTCGGGCTTTCTCTCATTCAGAAGTCCTTGCCTGTGCAGACTGATCCCCGAGGGCAGCCTACTGATTAGTGCAGTCACCCCACACACCCCCCCTCCACCCCGCCACCCCACCTCTCTCTCCACCTCAGGCTCACCTGCCTGCAATTGTACTTCTCTTAAATTATTTATTATGCAAAGGTTATTGTCATACGAGGTACTTGTGAGGAAGAGTGATAGCACCTGGGAAAGTTTTCAGAGCAATGAGACTCCAGGAACAACTGGAACGGTAAATCAAGGTAAACTTATAAATATCCACTGTAATACGCTAAAATACATCACCGGAAAAAATGCACGTTGTCATTTGGAGCCACTAAGGAAACTCTGCACTTCATTTGCAGTTGTTGAGATGCTTTTACCTGATGTGGAATGTAAAAAGGAATGCAAATTCCTCTGGTCGCCGTCCTCTGCGTTCTGAAATTAAAGTGAGCTTGACATTTAACATGCTCATTCTGCTGCCCAAGTTTCATTCATCCTGAAAACTCTTGTCCTCCCTTTTCTTCAGGTTCTAAATTGTTAGCACATAAAATCATGTTTCTGTCCAGCTCCATTTGTCTCCTCTAAGTGGCTCAACAAACCGTACTCAGCTCCTCTATTATACCTCCGCCGCTTGGATAGATACAGTAGTTAGCGCGAGCCGACATGTTCCTTTTTCTCCGTGCCTACATCTGCCAGTCTGCCAGCCACCCATGATACTTGGCAGGATTTCACTTGCTACAGTGAGAGATGCAGCAGCAGCACCACTGGCACTGTTGGCACACTGTGAAGAGATGGGCCAGCTGTAAGCCCAGATACTGATGTAGGGAACACAGGTGCCGGTCCCGGCGAGCGCAGGTAACGCGTGGGGGCTTCCAGGGCAGCGAGGTTCCAGCACAAAGCATGGCAGCAGGCCAAGAGGGAAAGATATACTCCACAGACTCAATATATATTCGATAAACAATTACTACACGCTTTTCCTTTTCCCACTGTTGCTCTTACAAATGGCTCCAGATCAGGCTGCTATCCTTTTTATGCAGTGACTGCAATTTCTAAGTCAACAAATTCTTCACATATTCTTTGCCTATTATATCGCAGATTCTCTCCGTGACACACAAGGCTGCCTTTCCTCGCACATCTTAAAAAATACTTGCGTGTTGAGCACCAGCAGACAAAAGAGGAGGAATAAAGGAACTCACGCTTGGATGTTCACACTCTTTTGCTTAATGGCGAGATTGATTTCTGATTTCTGATGAGTCCGACTTTTCTCGCTGTGATCTTTCATTCGTTTTACTTTTTTTTTTTTTTTAACATTTGTTTTCCGCCCTCCTGCAAGCTCCAAACGTCGCACTTTGACTGAGCTTTGACCTCAATAGGAGTTCGCTCCGACTGTGGAAGAAATACACCAGCAACACTGCGGCAAAGTGCTGTAACATAATGCCGAGGAGGCAGAAATTCAAGCAGAGCTGGAAATATCTGTTTTATGTGACAGCTATTGAGTACATCAGGAAATGTTTATTAGTGAAATTAATTACTAATTTAGCAACTGTGCCAGTTTCCAATTATTCTGTCTGGGTTACTTTATTTTCAATTTCTACTTCCCTGTGTTCTCTCGCACGCTGTCGGCCTCGCAGCACTGTCAATCTCTATATAGATCTGCCTGTTTGTTTTCCCTTCTCACTCCCATTCTTCCTTCAGATGAACTGTCACATCCCCTCCACTGAGCATCAATCCACTCGCCGCAATCTGCCCCAAAGTTAGTGATGCCAAATCCATGACGGCCTCACTCAATCCACATTTTCCACCCAATGGAATTTGAGGACACATAAACCCAACGTTGCTTGGATATGCACATTCCCACTCTGACTCATCAATCAGGCCTCGTGGGAGCTGTCATGCTCCAGATTGGTTTTTAGCTTTCCAGTGAATTGATTGAGAAAAAGAAACTTAAAGTAATGTGTTTGCCAATAAGTTGCCACACCGGCTCGATTTGAAATGGCATTAGGCATCGTGACTGCCTCTACCTAAGATTACTGAGGTTTCCTGATGCTATTTTAAAGCACTCCTGCTTTCTCTATTGGCCACAAAAACTATCAAACTATGTTAAAACACCCCTGGATATTACCTGCAGCTGCCTTCCGTGAGAAATACGAGTTTGTGTGTGGCAGGAAAATGAGTGAATGCGAGGGTAAGTAGGAGGGGGCGAGAGAGAGAGGGAAGGAGTGGGGAGAGGAAGAGCTCGGCACTGATCTGAAAGTGAGAGAAGAAGGAGCTGCAATTCAAAAGCAGCAATCTAACAGAATAATTTATTGAGTTTCGGCAGCTTGGTAAAGAGTTTCTGATAAATGGAGCAAGTCACACTGAACTGTTATCAAAAAATGAGAAGGAGGTCATACCAATGGAGGAAATATATGGAAAAAATCTGAACTACAGACTTCAATTTGTCATTTCATGAAGACAGATTTAGAAGTGGTGGGACAGCGCCGTCTCTTCATCTGCTGTTTGAAACAGCCTTGATTGGGAATTCGATGAAAGCTCAACCCATTTACAAAGCAGCACAGACACTTTTTTTGTTGTTTTCCAAAATAAAATAATTCAGCACACCCCATTGAATGCAAAAGTGTTACAGATATTAGATCAGACTGCTTGAAGGTTCACGCAGGATGAGCAACCCTGTTTGCGTACTATGTGTTGCTGTATACATAGAAATAAACAGAATATTTAGGTCATTATAATTGGGAGGAAACTTCAACCCCCAAAAACTTTAAAGGGAATAAGTTCAGCAGAAAAAAACTCACAACATCTTGTTTTACAAACAACATGGCATCAAGAGTAGCTTATTTATTTACCTCCTCAACAATAAAAAGTCAAGTGTTTACCTCCACCAAACAGAGAAGTTCCCGTTTGTGTTAGTCACAGGAGGCTGATGAGATTCAGTTGTCTGAGCTCCAAATCTGAGCATTTGGGGATGTATTTTAATTAAAAGGGAGGGATTTTTGCATGCAACATTTACAAGATGATACCGACAAAATTAGCCTGAAAAACGGGATTTAATTTTAAAAGCAAATTGGTTCCCGCCGCTGAAAATGTCACAACCTTTACTGACGTTCATACAGGGATCACTGCTGTGATGTTTATCTGTGCTCAGCCTGATTCTGTGCATTTATCTACAAAAAAAAGAAAAAAACTGCAGCAGGTCAGGCCTTCTTTGGAAAGAAAGCAGCTTCATGTTTCGTCCAAATGGGCCGACAGCGCTCGAAGGAGTGTTAAACCTATGAAGACAAAATCCGCAGATGAAAAAACTGCGCTTTGCCGAGTCACAATCTTAACAGCCTCTGGATTTGGTGACTCATTTTACACTATACTTTTGTACACTTTTATAGTAATTTATATATTAATTTAGACGCAATACATCCTCTTACGGTCCCTCACAATAATGAAGAAAAAAAAGTTGACTTAAAGGCTGCATCATGCTGTAAAAGGCCATGCAGTCTAGTTTTTAATACCCCCGAAGGAAAAAAATCAAAGGAAAGATTAAGACAAATCATCCAAATCACTTGACAAGCCAGCATTGGCTATTAAAGTTTTAAACCTCAAAGTAATTGACACGAGGGTTCAGCGAAATCTATAGAAAAGCTTAGAAGAACAGTGAATCCCCCTTTATTACATCTCCATTGCAGGAACATGACATTTTGAGCCTGGTTTCAGCTCAGACACTTTTTTGATTTAGCAAGCCATGAATCCTACATTGCAGCAGCAAGATTAGAGCAGAATGTCATCTGCTGCTGAGTTCTTACGCGAGTGCCAAATATTAAAAAAATCTACAACAGGGCTCGTCATTATAAGATTGCCTGACAGGCCTTTGTCACTCTGTGTCCTCTGAGATTCTCCTCCCGACAGAGTGGAAATATGTTCATGAAAGACCCGTTTTAAGTGAGGCGTTGTTAGAGCGCTCTGAACCTTCTGTCAGTCGACAAACAACACCCTCAGCCTGGTGAACAGGTGCACCGCGTGTAAAAGAGAAATAATGAACACAATGAACCTCCCTCGGTCCAATGAAAATGCATAATGTGCTGTAAGGTCAATTACTGCACTGGCGAATGGATATTACGGCAGCAGCCTCATAGCTTGATTTGGGTGAAGGTAAGGTTATATGACAGCAAATAAAACAGTGATTTGCAAAAGTGATTGCTTGCTCCGTAAACACTTTCGATGGCCAAAGCACGCAGAGACAAGTTCCTTGATTGCTTATTGATCATGAATGGGTACCACGGTGAGACGAGATCAGCTCAAGGTTACATAGGTCAGTTAAACCGCCAGCCAGGCCCTGTGCAAAGCTGTTATTAATGCAGCGCTCATCGGTTACATATTAGTTTTCCATTTTCTAGCTCAAATATTATTAGTGCTGCGGTTATAAACAGGGTGTGATTTGTCGGGGGGATAGGAAGGGGGGGGGGATATAGCCCGCCACTCTCTGATCTACGGATCCCCTCTGCTGCTGAATTAATAAAATCTATCCTCCCCCCTCACTGATTAAAGAGTCCTGCCGCTGTAGAATGGACACAACACATGGAGACACACCGCTGGGAGGACACACACACATGGAGACACACTGCTGGGAGGACACACACACACACACACACACACGCACACACACACACACACACACATTTTTTTTTGCAAATTTAAGGTTTTTACTCCTAAAGTTGGGAAAAGGCTTTATGAGATATCGACACATTATGAGCTCACTGAGAAGTCCTTGAGGATTGCATATATATAAGTACACACACACACGCACGCACGCACGCACGCACGCACGCACGCACGCACGCTACTGGGACACCTCATTTGTAAGGCTACAAGGAGACATTGCTGCATAGCCACCCTGTTTGTTGGAAAGTGTGTTGTGTGTCTTAGATCTGCTAATAAACCTGCCATGTGTCATCTACCTTTTCTACTTTTTGGAGTTCTGTGCCTCCCTCACAGTATCCCTCCCTCATGCTTGTCAGCCTCATCCCTCACAGCAGTCGTGATATATTTGCATTTATTTCATTTTTATACAAGCGTCGTAGATTATTTGATTGTAGTGAGACACTCTTCGTAAGAAAGAATATGATAGGCACGGAACATCTCACCGAGCTGAGGTCTGCGGTTCCCGAGCAGGAGCCAGCGTGTGTTCATATCATGTATTTTTTCATGGGAATTAGGGGAGACATTTGGCAGTCCTGTGTTATAATCTATAGGTTATTAGAGGAACACGGAGGAGCACGAGATTGTAAACCATATTTCAAAAGGATCGGAGCAAGATAAAAACTCCTCAGCATTCCTCTGCTCCTCTGTTCCCCAGCTGTATGTATCAATCATTCTCTAATATTCCCAGCATGTCTTCAGGGTCTCTCTGTTCAGGCCCTAGAGCCCAGCTTATGGCATCCCTCAGATCTTTCCCCCTTTCATGTGAATGCACGCTCCCACTTCAACATTTCCGACCAGCATTAAGATTTAGGGATGTCTTTGACGTGCAGAATAGGGCTAAGATTTCCTTTGTGGTGATGAAAATGCTCCATAAATTCGAGAGGCCAGTGGCTAAAATGGACTGTATGGAGACCTGGGAAAGCATCCACTCCAAGAAATCCATCACGTTTTATCTATTCTGAAGAGCTTCGATTGGTGGGCGATGAACATGTGTTTTCTGTAATCATGAGAAGGTCACAACAGAAGAAACACTGAGGCCCCCTTTGAGACGCGATGTGAACACTGCTCCGATGGTTGCAGCTCAGAGACACACTGTACGTCTCTCAATGACGCCACAGTGACACAAAGAGGTGATTGCTCTAGAAAGCACATATATAAATCTGAAGAGTTGGGCTCATGCGTGCTTTTGCATGCTGTCTCATGTGTCTATTCATCGTTTCAACTCTAAGTATCCACACTGGTGCCACAAGGCCTGGAGCTCAGGTGTACTGCATGTTGAACACAGAGCGATATGCAACCACCCACGCACACTCACAGCTTTGAGGTCCATTTGGAGTCCAATTAACCCATCAAGTTTGCAAGTTGTCAGAGGAGTCTGAGTACCTATTATAAGCTGATGCAAGCACAAGGAGAAAATGCAAAACACATACAAACAACAGCTAACACTGGCCAGCAGGGTTGTTTCTGGGCGTGAGTTGATTTATTACAGGAGTGTATTTAGTGGCCTCTAGAGGTGAGAACAGCAATGGCAGCTGAATCCATTTCACACTCTTCTTTTGTGTCAAAGACCTGTTCAGAGAGAGTGATTGGTTTGTTCACTGTTTCACTTGAGGTTAGAGGATCCTAATGAAAGCGTTGCTATCAATACAGTGCAGGTCTAATAGAGCAGCGAAACTGTTTTGTTTAGGTCGGGAAAAGTTTCAATTGTCGACACTTTAAAGACTTCTTTGCAATAAAAGAACCACATTTTTTCTCCACTGTGAGTCCAGCTGCAAGTGCCCAAACAGAGCCACTGAAACACAGCTGGCAGTTGGTCGCACATACAGTTGTTTCCAAAGAGGTGATTAAACCCTGTCTCCCAGAATTAAGTGTCTGCGGTTTGGTTTGTTTAGGTTTGGGGGTTATTGCAGTACTTTGAGAGCAATAACTGTATCTGTTCTGCAGTTTTTCTTCAGTGCAATCGTGCCAGATGTTTACCTCTTATAGTCGTGGCGTGATGTTGATCATAATGTAAACGCTTCTAGTTGGATGTTTGAACCAGTGAAGCATGATGTTTTTGTAAATGGCTGTTTCTGTTATAATTGTAAGCCGAACTACATTTTCCATTTTACTGGAAATTTTTATTGCATATTGTTTGTTCTGCACAACACTGAGCATACACAAGGATAATTGACCCGACAGGAGTTTTAATGGTGTTGTGCAGAAGCTGCTGTTAGCAATGGTAACAAAAAATAGTTATCAGAGTGCAAACTGAATATAGAATATCAGCGCGGGACTGCAAATACCACTTTGTAAATAAAAATTACCTTTGCGTGTCCTTATTCAGCCTCCAAATAACAAGTGTATCACAATGATATCCATTGTTTACATGAATTCTTAGCTTTGGTATTTGTCTTTTGACGTAGGTGTCAAAATGTAAATCCGCAATATAAAGAACAAACAATTGGGACATATTCCAAAAACATACCTAGATGCATAAAAAGGTTTAATATAAAAAAGTTCTATGGAGAAAAACACAAAAGAACTGCAAGACGTTTCACAAAAAGTGACAAAGCATCAAAAATGAATTAGTAAATTCCCAAAGTGTTACAGTTGTCATGAGACATATTTGCTATATTTTAGACATAATGTACCAGTGCTTAATTAAAGCTGAGTATGATTGAGCAAATGAGCCATTAGTTGTCCTTTTTTTCTCTCCAATCGATGCGTTTTCTGCAGTTTCGATGTGTTAATGTTTTTCACTGTTTTGGAGATTTTTCCACTCTGAGTTCCTATTTGTTCCTGCTGTTCTGCTCTATTATCGCTTGTCGCACCTGTGTCTTGTTCTCCTCCCCTTCCTTTGAGTGTGCGTGTGGTCCCGTCGTGTGCTCCTTTCATCTCTCACAATCATCCAGAGGAGGTCATTTAGCGACTCTACACTCTCCTTTTGTCGTGTGTCACCTGACTGGGGTGAACCCGCCCCCGCCCCCCCTTCAGGTGTCGATCTGTCGTTGTCTCTTGGCTGGTTCGCCTTCTCTGTTTAACTTCTTTTGTTGATGCCTTCTTAATCACTGCTTTTTAGTTCCCTGCCCTGATTTTTGGTTCACTGGTTCTCATTTGTTCTTTTATGAGACTGTTTTGATTTTCGGTCTGCCTCTCCACCTTGAAATCCCGCTCCTGTTGTTCACATCATTTATCTTTGTATCAAAATGTATTGCACAGTTTGAGGGGCAGTTAAACAATTAAAATGCAGTTGAAAACTACCCGATGTATTAGGCAGAAGTGAAATTAAACAATATTCATGAGTAATTCAACTCTGAATATCTGAATAATTAACAATACCCTATTATTATAGTCTTTCCTGTGGTAACGGAAAACACTGAAATAATGCACTTTGCAGCTTAATCGTTCACTTACAAACTCCCCTGTGGCCACTTTACCAGTCAACTATTTTCAAGCTGTCACAAGTGTTTTTTTTTAAGTGGGCTTTTCTGTGCTTTACAGGCTGTTGGATTGTTCATGCAAGGAATCCACACATAAAGACTCGCATCGATCACTGCCAGAGGCTGACAAACCCACCCGAAAAGGACGACATGCCTGGAACATGAGTGCATCTCACAGAAAACGGCAGGATCAGCACTCTTTGTTTATTTGTTAGTTAGCGAAAACATTTTTTAACTACCTCGCTCAGTTGCACGTCCTGTTCACACCCCTCACTTTGCTGGAGCTCGTGGCCACCAGAGGAGGTGCGAGTTGACAAATGAGGAAGGAAGACACAGCATGAGGTCATGGCGAGGTAGCGCGCTACCTCTCGCTGGGTAAATAAATAAGCCATGCCGCTGTCAGCAGTGCCGAATATTCATCACCGTAATAGCCACCTTGGGGTTGGTTAAATGTTCCAAGGAAACGTCAAGGTCAGCCTGCGTGCCCTAATAACGTAATAAACTTCAGGAATAGTCTGATTTGCGTCCGTGTGTGCTGACACTCGGAGATGCAACAAACGCTTTGGAGAGAAAACATGTTGGTATGAAATTAAATTATTTGGGGGAATTAATATCTTTTAATGCTTTCACGTCCTTGAACGTTTCAGAGATAGAAGCTCGTCCCGTCGACGTATGAGATAGAATTCGACAGCGGTGCGTTCAGGACCGAGGTGTCGTTGAAATTATTGATCCTATCCTTGTGACACCTTTCCCTGCATTTCATCTTACATAACAACAACAAAGAGGGGCTCTTTAGAGGATCTGAAAAGTGCTGCGCAGATGTCTTTCTACCAGATATTCATATTGCTCTTGTCACACAAGCAGCCATCATTCAAAACTTGAAAGAACATGTAAAATGCCTCCCTTGTGCCGTGTTTTCCGTGTCCTTGGCTGCCCCAGTCTTTGAACAGCCTGCAGAGACTCAGACAGAGAGGTGGAGGACAGGATTCACTTAGATTATTGATGTTAATATGCATCGTTTGACTGTACTAAAGGGACATTAGTCACCTGAAACACCTTTTTGATAATGCCCTGTAACATTTTGCATAATGGCCATTTATTTACTGCAGAGGGATGCACATAGTTACATCTCTCTGCAGTTTATTTTGTGATGGCATGGGTTTTATTGCCTGATCTGACTATAACCTCCGTCATAAATAATTCAAAATGGAAAGATATTGAAATTTCATTTGCTGTTTAAAAATTCAGCCACTGAATTCCCCTCCTCAGACAAGCAGTTCAACAAATCTCAGAAAACAAGAATAACATTAAGTGAGGTTAAATCTTCTGTCCATGACCAGTGTCACCTTTTTTTTCTGAGGGTACTAAAAACACCAGAGATGCTATTTTTAATAAAAGTATGTTCAGTAAAGAGAAAAAAAAAAACTTCTGCTACTGCTGCTGCTGATCGATATCCTTATCAATCATTGATTTGTCGGTTTTATTGCATCTTGCAAACATCATTTCAGATTGCTCACTGTGATGGCCTGTTCAGGCGAGGAAACACTGAGTAATTCATCACGTTCTCGTAGGTTGAATTTTGAATTTTAAAAATGGAAATGTATCGGAGGCCTTGAATTACAGCAGCAAGGGCAGTTATTAATACATCAAGTAATTAGCATGGTTCCTCATTGTTATGAATGAAAGTAATTGCATTGGACCTCCTCTCCATCTTGCCTCCCTCTTAAATTTTATAGAAATGGAAATTCTACCCTGACCCTTTAACCTTGTGCATTATTCAGGTGAGAAGTATACCTACAATTTCTCCCACAATATCGCCCTGGGCTCAGGTTTTTTAGCATGTGTTGAAACCTCCGCGAGGCTCTGGAGAGTCGAGCTAAGGATTTATTACCCTTCACACACCCTTTTGGCTTCTTGAAAAATACCTCCCTTTGGATTAAATGTTAAAGACTGAGGCGCTCACATTTTGTAAGGAAACTAAATTAACCTACGTACCCTGAAGCGCTCTTTCCCTACCTCACACTAAAAGCCAAAAAGTTCATAAAGCATAATGTTAATGCCGATGATACAGATGGAAAGCAGGTTTCCCTTGAAACCACCCACATGAGCATGCTAACTGCTTTTCTTCTACACGAGTCTCCAGAAGATCAGTGGATGCATCTCGTTTGGAGAACAGAAGTCACGGACAATGTACAGCAATCAATCCAAGAGTACTGGAATAAAACTGCTGTTATACCGAGGTCTACTGGAACCACTTTCCTCTTCTGAATTATAGTTATTGACCTTATTACAGAAGAATGGGCTTCTAAACTACAGTTTGTGTTACCCGGTTTACCTCTTTTGTGTGTACAAACACAGCATCAAGTCGTTGGAGATTAGGCAATCACTCATGCCGACTCGAAAAGTTGCACGAGTGGGATACTCTTCAGAAAGTAAAGCACCCGAGCCATTCAGCCCTTCAGGCTCAAAGGATAAATTCTTTATGGCTCCTTAAGTATAAAGTCACGGAGTTGCAGTTCTTTCTCCTGGTTGCCAGCGTGTCCATCAGGCTCAGTTTACGCGCTCGACTGTGTCTTCATTGTTCTACAGTCTTTTGTCTTTTTCAAGGAGCAATTGATTGTTACATTAAAAGCCTAAGTTGTCTTTTGAGGTCCACTAAACCCAGTAGAGAAACAAAATAACTTTTAGAGACTCTTTGACACTTTTTGACTTTGATGAGATTTCACACTGCGTGTTGATAATGACCACGTTTTATTTAATCCACTTTCAGACTGTGGAAATTTGAAAAATTGAAAGTTGCTCCTGACTATGGCGTCATTCAAAACTTTTGATCTAATTGTTTCACAAACAAACTTTCAATGTAAAAATCTTCCAAAGTATATAAAATCAAACTCCTACTACTCATGTTGCAATTTGAAGTAGTTAAAAAGTCACAGTTAAAAACTACATTTACAAACTACATTGCTTAATTAGTTAAACTGTATTCTTATCTTACTTGAGCAATTTGAGCGTCATAACAAAAGTTGAAGTACTCTCCAGAATATTGTGTTAAAAATGTCTCTTTACAAAGCTGGACATTATCATGACTAATTAGATCTTAAATTCAATAGTTTTGCTACTTTGCATTCATTTGGAGTGCGTGCTTCACGTGTTGGTTTTGTCTGCTATGAAAGAAGCTGCAGATCCTCCCATCTTTCTCACCAAGCAATTAACCTGCTCTCTCCACTGAAGAGCACCACTGTTAGAAGTTCACTAAAATCCTTTTAGCGGAGGATGAGAGCCATCATTAATCCTGGAATATACTTATTCCTCCTGACAGCAGCATGAACGATGTCCCACTGTAAGTAACACAAACCTTACCTCCGCTGCACCTGAGTTGTGTTAGCCCAGTTAGATTAATGTTGCCTCACTCCCATAATCCATGCCAGCTGCTGCCTGGAGGTTTGGAGGTTGTCGCTGCTCTTTTTGCTGCCGCTCTTTGTTATCGTCCGTTAAGGTTATTCAATTGATTTTGCATTTCTTTCAGGATTTCCTCTCATAGACTAATAGCGGATAAAGGAAGCCACGATCCCCTGACGTACTCACGACATCTCACCTGAGCCCTGAAGTAGCACAATGGATGAGTGAGACAGTCAAAATGAAGCACAGGCTTTGTGTTCAGGACTTTTTGGAGAAAAATTCTGGGAAAATGACAAAAGTTTTTTTTGCTAAATCAAGATTTTGCTTTGAATTTCCAGTAATATTTAAATAATTGCCAAAACAAACAAGAAGTGCTTGTAACTGATCACCTTTTTCATTAAATCCCAAAGTCAGACACTGAGGATGGAGTTTCATTTGAACGAGTTTAAGCCGCTTTTGTCGCTTTTCTTTCAAAAACTCCCCCCCCCCCGACAGAATGACAGCAAGACTTTAAGGCTTTCTCCACAACGGCTCTCTGCAAAAAACAACAAAGTAATTATTGAACTGAACAGATGTGGAGCCTGTAAAATGCTTTATTTTTAAGGAGTAAGTGTTTCTTATTGAGGAAACAAACGCTGCTAATGTGGAACATCAAAGCGGGAGCAGCATGCGGCTGCTAATCTGGGGTTGAGAGACCCGGTGTAATGTTTGCAGCCACAGCAGGACGTGCTGTCGCAGCGATGCTGCGGCCGCTGCCGCCGCCGAGGCTCCAGCCTGCAGTTGTTTTGCCAGAGGAGACTGACGGGTGTTCGCCAGAAGATCGAGCACAAACCGTCCTTCACTGGAACGATCTGAAACGCAGATATATTTCTGTGCCTACTTAGTCACAACCAGATGCGACTCGGCGCTATTCTGTGTCATTTATCGAATCCTCGTATCCATCTTTAATGTCGCCTTAATAAGCGGCTGATGACTTTAATGAATGAATAAAACATCTTACGGCGTGTTTGCGCTGGTGTTTTATGGCCGGCTTTTTCTCCTCTTTGGTTACTCAAAAGAGGCAGTTTGGGGAGCAGCTATATTTACCGTAGCGCTTGTGTTTTGAAGTTATTGGTACACAAGCCTAGGGACAAACACAAAGCAATCCCATTTCTCATTCAGACAAGAACTCCTTGCATGGCCTTTGTTCCGGCTTTATGAAATTCCCTCAGAGCTCAATTGCTTTGAACGTCTTACTTTCCAGAAAGCAGACTGACATCCTGAACCTAATAATTGACTTTGATAACAAGCTAGAAGACTTGTGCGCGCGTTTATTGATGTTAATGCTCAAGAGATATCTCGGGAAAAGATCCCACTTGACTGTGAAAATGAGGCACGGGGCCAGGAAGGCGACTCCTTCCAAGTCTTCATTCTGCCATCGAGTCTCGCATAAGTTCATGGGGTTTTTTTTCCCCCCCCGCGCCCTCCCCCCTCCCCTCCCCTCCCCTCCTCCCCCCAGTTCTTTGTTGATGTTTTTTGAATAAACGTTCGAAGCGATGTTTTAAAATGTAGGTGTTCGCACTGCAGCATATGCACACATCACTGTTTGAGTCCCCCAGGCTGAGCGTGGCAGTTTAGCAGCAGTGCCTCGACAAGAATACACGGCTTGATTTCACATCAGCTGTTTGGTTAAGCAGTCAACAAAGCAGAGAGCAGGGAAGCGAGGGGGCTGTCTAGACGCTGGCAGCCGTCTTGATGTATTCCATTGAGTGAAACCATTTTTTTTTTTGTAACTCTACAGAGCAGATGTTAGCACCTGGGTACCACAGCACAGGTGTGAATAATTGTGTAAAACATGTGCAGGTTTGGTTCATTAAGCATATTGATCGTATAATAAAACCGAAGCCATTTCGTCTGTTTTGGGGGATCTGGCCTTTAAGTTTGTCACAGAGAGCGACTGCTGTTTGGCTCAAACAGGGACAGTCGCATGAAGGGAGCGACGCTGAGCTTTGTTTAAATGATGTCAGACGCAGATTACATAGTTTGCATCTGTTTATCAGAGGGCATTCACTTATTTATCTGGCGATTAATTTGATTATTTCGTCTGTTGGATTCGGGCCCAGATTGGCGGAATAATTGCATTGCAAATGCAGCGTTTGTGTAAGGAAAGATGTGGAAACATGAACAGAGAGAGAGAGAGAGAGAGAGAGAGGTGGGTCTTTGTCTCTGGTGAAAACTGGCTGCTCCCAAAAAAAAGGCAATAAATCTGCAATTGAAATTAGCTGCGAATCTGTCAAAAACGCTTAATACATGAAGATCAACTGAAGAATAAAGTGTGCATTTTAAGTGTTTTAATTGGAGTGCAGAAAAAAAGTTGCTGAAAACACAATTTAGGAAAGAAACTGTGGTTTAATAGCTGAAAATACTGAGACGCATTATAAACTTCAGCTCCGTTGCATCTTCCCCACCGTCTCTCGCTCTCTATATATGCAATTAGAGCCGAAGAGACTGATGGCTCTGCCGCCGACTGGCTACCTGACTTCTGTCTCCAAGAAACAAGAGAGTGAGCGGAGGTGTGGGGGCGATGTTCGTGGTGACAATGAGAGAATTGGATGAATTTTGCTTGTTGAAAGGAGGTAAATTGGACCACAGAGCGGCGAGTGCGCAAGTGGTGCTTTTGTCTAAATCCCATAATGTGAAGCTGCTTCTTGTCTGTTTAATGTGTGCGGCGATGCATGACTATTGAATCTGGATTACCATACATGATATCTGATGAGATGGTTTCATCTCAAGTGCTGGAGTGTGCTCCAGGCGGTGATATGTATTACCATGGCTGACAGCAGGGCTGGGGGTGGATGTGCCAGAGATGCAGAGATGACAGGATGTGAGCAATGCGAGACGGCTGCTTACCTGTTGAATCCAAGCGCGGGGCTCCTGATGAGATGATTTGGTCTCAAGTGGGCACACAGCTGCACTCTGCTTTGCGGCTTTAAGGGAAGACAATCAGTTTATTACCTTGAAACCAACAAGGCAGACAGAGCACACTAATCATCTAATTCGCCAGGTGGAAGCGCGTTGAACAAGGGGAGCTTGCATACCTAATATTCACGCGCGCTGAATCCTTAAATTATGTTTCTTTACAGCAAAATTGTTTCCCACAATCCGTTTCAGGTGCAGCGCGAGTGCTCGCGGGATTGGAAAGAGCGCGACAATTACAAAACATGAGAGGAGACAGCAGGAAGGGGTTCGTGCAGACGGGAGGTGAAGACAAGTGAACGACTCTCACCTAAAAGCTCAGGGGTATTATCTGCTTCTGAGTGATGACAACTCGTGCAAAATCAGCCTTTTTGTAAAGATCATCAAAGAAATGTAGTCTGGCAAAGAAAAGAGACGCAGAATTAGAACAGTTAGATTGAATAGACTCTTTACTTTTCTATACTGCTGATTCTATTGGAGACTTGTGTGGAGCTGATGTATTGAAATAGTTTTCATTTCTAATTCTTGTTTTCAATTCTAACCCATAAAACAAGTGAAAGGGTCAAAAAATAACAGGAAAGGTCGGTAGTTTTTGAATGGCACGGGTCAGTGCAATACCCAAA
>JAUESF010000001.1:17838680-17860490 GCA_032274765.1 Malacoctenus tetranemus | reverse complement strand
ACACACACACACACACACACACACACACACACACACACACACACACACACACACACACACACACACACACAAACAAAGGGCCCCTGTCAAACCGAGACGTCTTTAAAGGGCTTTACATCCTCGGAATCTACTGCTGATATGCAGACTGATTTTTCACGCAAACAATGTGTTCACCAGCACACCAAATCTTTCCTGAAGCAAACACTCGTATGTTTTTAAATGAAGGCAAATTTTAGCAGTTTCTCAAATAGTTTTCACACTATACAAGTCGGTAATTCTGACCGCTTTCTGACAGAAAACGTCCTTTAACACAAGCCAGTTGATCTAAATATCGTGACTGCTCTCCCACAGGTTCCGGCTGTGCAGAGCTTTTCACCAAACACGTCCTGAACCTTCCGGTGTTCGAACGTCGAGCCACTCGTGCCCCCCGGCAATGTCAATCACCGCATCCACCAATTTGTTCTGAGCCGAAATATCTCATCATCTATTCTATTCCTTTTTTCTTCCACAGACACTCACGTTCTAAAGATATCGCAGGAGAACTTGACCGTCCCCTTGTTTTGCCTGGAGCACCGAGCTGAGGCTGGACGTGATGGTCTTTAGTGAAATGAAAGCTTTTTTCTCCATGAGGTGGATCGCAATTTGATGCAGGTTTTCATGGACACCAGAGGCTAAATCTCAGCTGCTTTTGACCGCCTTTCTTTCAGTGATGAACGCAGGTCAAAAGGATTCGTTTTACTGAAATGTCTCAATGGCATTTTCTTTATTTTGATGTCCAGAATTTTGGCCGTTCGAGGAAGACGACATTTGTTTGCTTGAATTGGTAATTTGGGTATTTAATGATCTGGAACGCAAAGCTACGCTGATCGCTCACTGTTCTCCTGCCCTGTGGTTTTCAAAAGGTGGAGCTCAGTGTCGCCAACTTCTCTGAAAGGAAAGTTGCTATTGGCTGTTTGAAAAGTTTCTAGACGATGTCGTCACCGAGTTTATATGCGGTAATCGGCCATTTTTCAGAGGCAGTAACAGCGTTGTCGTTGCATGATTCATTTGCGCTCCGATCGCCGAGTGCTGTGGATGGCCTGTCTCCTCTGACTGCAGCTGGAAGCACTCCGGTGTTGTTTGTACAAATGGTGTTGCCGTACTTGGCTCTCCAAGGTGGAGCGCCGGCTGTGCATGGCTGCTACAAATTGGGTGGGTGATCCAGAACAAGGAGTGACAATGTGTGGAACGATACACGCTTTCCTGTCAGAGTCTCCAAAACACCAGAAAAAGTCGTCGGATTTGTTGCTAGACACTTCTGGCATTAAAAGTCGCCAAGAGGATTAGGAAAGTTGCCAGGTTTAGGGGAAGGAAGTTGCCAAGTTGGCAACACTGGTGGGGCTGGCCTCTTGTTGGGGGTGCCAGAGAGCATCGGGAAGAAAGTGTTATTCAATTTTGGGAAGAAGTGGTGTTAGAAAGTAAAGAGGCAAATCACAGGACTATGTTGGTAAAGCACACAGAACTCAGCTTATTACTCAGTTTATCACTGCGTACTCTGCATGGCTTTGTCCCACCTCCATTTGAGATTTTCACTGTTATAAACAATGAAGCCTACAGACCAGATTCAGTTAAATTAGTATCAAGCGTTTTGGTGTGTGTGTGCCAGTGATTCATCTCCTCAGAAAGTGACCACTGAAACCTTTGACATCCTGTGCACTGTGCCACTCTGGTGTTGAAGCATACGTTTCTATGGAGCAAATCACTAAAGAGAACTCGAAATTGTTCAGGAAAAAAAACAAAATGTTTTTGCCGGCTTTCATTATGGCAAGGAATTCAAAAAAAATCTGCAAATTATTTGTGATCATTCCACTTTTTGATGAATGATTCAGAAGTGGCCGGCTTTCAAACCAATTAGTCCCAACAATCCAACCCAGGAGCAGACCGTTTGATGCAAAAAAAAAAAAAAAAGAAAAGAGCCTCTGGGAGCTCTCCGTTGTATCATCTGGGACTCCAGCAGCTGTTCCTGTCAGAGTACACGGGTCAGCAGTCAAAAAAAGAGACGGCACAGTTTTAACCTGCATGGTAGAAGTGCCAAAGCAAAGTTTTTTCCTGTGCAAAAAAAAAAACAAACAGCATCAGAGCAATATTGCATCTGCCAGAAAGCAAATAGACAAAAAAAACCAAGTCTTTTGGAAAAATGCGCGCTGGACAGACGAATCAAAAGATAAGATGGTTTTTTGGCCGGAGTAACAGTCAACATATTTGGCCCTGACCAAAGACGGCTTTACAGAAGGAGAATCTCAAGCCAACTGTGAAACCTGGTGGTGAAATGTGATGGTTTTTGGGGGTTGTTTGATAGCCGCGGGGAATGCACAGTTTGCCGCCACTGATTTAACTATGAATTCAGCATCACATCAAAGAGTCCTGGAAGATACGTTGAGACCATCTGTTACACCGTCAAACCCCGTACATACTGTATTGTTTACTGCATCTCGCTACACACCACCCCTTCGTACTGCGGGAGATCCACCACTGCGCTTAGTTATGGTGTGTTGACTCGGACCAAAACAAACGGACAGCATATGGTGTAAGAGGTTATTCCTACATCCTTCTCAGGTCAGGAAACCCAACTGAAAAACACTGCAGCTCAGCACACAAAATACAAGAAACAGAGCTCGGCAGAAGGCGGTGAAACACACGCATGTTGACTGTTCATGAGTGAAACAATGAGGAGAAAAATATATATATAAAAGTTCCATTTCCCTTAAGGATATGGACAAATCTAATTGAAAAACAGCTCTTAAATATTAAGACTGCTAATTGTGTTTTGTGTGTGTGTGTGTGTGTGTGTGTGTGTGTGTGTGTGTGTGTGTGTGTGTGTGTGTGTGTGTGTCCATGATGGAGGATGACAGTGAACGTCTCCGCAGCATATTAGCAGCCTTGGGGATTACTGAATAAAACACAAAACCTTTTAATTCTTTCCAGGGATTACTGTTTAGTTATAGCTCATTAAAAGAACACATTGGCTCCAGCTTTTTCCCTCTCATTACTTTAAATCATTAAATCAGGTCATTTCGTTCAAACAAAAAACACGAGACCTCAGGTTTGACAGCACTCAGGGATATCAAATGCATTGTACTTTCTGCCGCTCTGTTTTATTGATAGCAGGTTATTATGAGGCTGTTGAGACTGTGACAGCCGCCTCTCCCACTGCGCCGCCTCCTCCTCCTCCTCCTCCTCCTCTTCAGTGGAGCATGTGTGACTTGTTTGTTGTGCAAGCAGACATGTTGCAGTTTTGACTTCGAATAAGTTGCTGCCCTTCGAATAGTGTCTGACAGTTTTCCGTGTGCAGCAGTGGAGACAGATGCGGTAATGTAATGCTATGTACGTGTGTACACACGTACTGTGTGTCAGAACTACAGCTGAGCTCAACCAGATGGTTCAAAGTCTTCCAAGTGACAAGGCCTCAGATTATGTAAAAGGTTTTCTTATGGCACAATTTTCATATATTATGCCAAGTGTTTGTGAGTAATCTTGTTCGGTTTTCTTGTTGCAGTCTTCCACGTTCACTCTTTTTGGGGCAAAATGTGTCTGTATTTCTGTGTCCTGCAGTAGTTTTGTCATACTGCAGAGTAGCTGTGAAAGGAAAATAAAGGCGGTGCAGGATTTGGATGAAAGAAGTGTCTTTCAATGTCCCTCAATTTTATTTTGTACTTTTCCTCCACTAGAGTCAAGGACTTCTCTCCAGGTTTTCTATATTTCTTGCAGTTTGAAGCATACAGTCAAAAGTTAGAGACTACAACAAGTACCGATGTAGATCTCTTACATAAATGACAGAATTTGTGTAAAAGTTGTGAGATTTGTCAAAGACAGCCACTTCAATCTGTGGCTCACGACCTTGTTCCCCAGAGCCCCCACCCCACCCACTGTGGACCCCCCGTTTGAGCTCTGATTTACCATAACATTCCAGTAAAGTCAAACAGAGGCAGGAACAACATACAAAAGCAGGAGCTCCTCACAATGAAAGCACTGGGGAGTTTCCAAGGCTCTCGATTCTTGCGAATATCTTATTCCGGTTTCCTTAAAAAAAAAAAAAAAAGTGCCAATCTAAAATTGACAACATCAATGCAGGCAAAGCCTCGGGCTGCACAATCGCAGATCCCTGGTCCCTCAAGTAGGACCCCAGGGTGAGACCCTCTGACTTGGACTATTTGGCTGTGAATACAATGGAAGGCAAGGTAAAACACCCACCATCTGGCAAGACACTGAATCGTACAAATGTTGATGACAGTGTGCACCTCAGAGGCACTCATACTGTTGCACTCTGTTGCATGCACTGAAAGTGATGGCAGTTTCTGTGCAGGGGGATAAAAACAGAGCTTTTTCACCTTTGTATAACCCGGTGTGCTGCATGAAGTGGATGTGCTTGTTGAATTGTCAAACACCGGCTCCTCGCTCTCAGACTCGCAGATACTCGGCGCCGCGTCACATGGACCTCTGTTGTTGCAACGAGTCGGACTCGCATCGCACACCACCAACGGCAGTAATCAAAACCAGGTGTGATAGAAAGCCTATCTGGAACAGGCTGAACGACAGCATTCAATGAGACAACGAATACGTGTAAAAAAAAAAATTTAGTCGTTGCTCAAAACTGAGCTGGTGTTTCATTTAATCAATAACAGCGACACCTGCCCACGCCCCCCTCCCCCATCCCCACCCCCAGCCACCCCCACCCCCAAAAAACTGTTGTTCCCACTGGCCTTTTATTTGTTTTTGTTTTTGAGGTAATTGAACTGGAGCACTGAAGCATTGAGCCAGCGTACCTTTACCAAAGCCCGCAGCTCCTCGTGTGAAGCCACCTTCCTGATGTATAATTCATATGGGGAGATGTTCAAGGGACACAACTCTAGTAATTAAGTTGCGTAAATGACAAGGTCATTAACAAAGTTTATATGGTAATGGCGTGCCCCAAAAGGAGACGGGCAGCAGGACCTGTCGTGTTGTCGATGCTGACCTCAGCAGGCTGCCCAACAGGGGCTGACGAGGCTTCCAGTGTTGCACCAGTAAGGGAAATGTTAAACAGCACTATTTACATAGACGCCACCAAGTCGTGGGGGCTTCGGCTGTGATCTCAGAGTTATTTGTTTTTACACAATGTTCACACCAGCTGGAATCACAGATCTTATTACTACCTTTTGCCCTTTGCGCCGCGTTTTGTTGTATTTTGGTGGAGCGCGCGTGAACTTTGGAAAACTTACTTCCTCCGCTGCTTTTGTCTGAGATCAAGGTTTTAAAGGGAGACGGTCGGTTGCAAATTCGCACACAAGGATTGCGTTGGCCAGCACATAAAAGAGAAGGTGTTTCATGTTCCTGCGGTCAGAAAAGGTATGACGGTGTCCGCATGGCAAACAATGGCTTATTGTGCAAACAACACTCAACAGAGAGAAGGAGAGCACTACAGCTGCGCAGCTCAGGGTGACTCAGTGCTCCTGGATATTGATGATTACGCCCTTAATTCACAGGTCTTGTTCCCTCATCCCTTTCCTTCTCCCTGGCACTGATGGCCTTACTTTGACAAATCTAAAGCAACAGAGGGGCGACAGAAGAGCAGATACTGCAGTTAAGTGGATGTAAGTCAACCTGCCAATGAAGGGCGTTCCTTAATTGCAGCACTTGTGAGACAAATCAACATAAATGGCCCTGGAAATGTGGCCTTGAAAGCCAAAGTGGCGTCATTGAATCACACCTCTGAACACAGGATTAACAAATGAGGGTTTGGGGCTGTGCGAGATCTCATTTGATAAAAATATGGAGAACTCGGGATGCAGCTCACACTCAGTAATTTAATTCACCTTGCTAATTCCTTCCCTTTAGGCATGCCTTTCTCTATTTATTATTGTGTTCGTTTTATTCCAAACTCAACTGCATTTTCCCCTCCACTATCTAACTGGGTAACATGTAGTTCTCCCGGAGTGAAAAGTGCCTGCGTTGGCAGAGGGGCCTGTTCAAATTGAGTTTTATCCATTCCTGCAATTGTTTTCAGTTAATGTAACAAAATGAGACAGTAATGAAGACTAATGGCTTACCTCATTCGGTTAAATATGAAATTCATTCTGATCACTCTGCAGCTTTGCAAGGGTTTCATAATCTCTCTAGATTAGCCACCGCATGTAATATTCCCAATAATGAAAATATCAGTCAAAGTCCACTCCTTTGTTGCACAAATTGGGTCAAGTGTGAATTATAACACTTCTGTAATTGTTTTACAGTGTGAGGAAAAACAGTTGAGTTCTGATTCTTTTCACCTCGTTTGTGGCCTTTCACTCGACGCCTCGATAGGTTTGCAGGTCTGTGGCACAGCCGAGCAGTTCTGAAGAGTCTCAAACGCACACTGAAAAATGTCCTTGTTGACTCAAGTGCACGGCATAAAATTCTTTGGCACAGACTTTGATCACGTCCATCTTTTCACACTCTTCCAGTGAATGCTAATTACCTGAATTACTTTTGTCAGATCTGATGCTAAAGCCTCCCTAATCCCAGCTTCCCCTCTGACAACCTCTACACAACAGAGGGGGCGATATAGTGAGTTGCATGTAAAGAGCGAAGGAGAGAGTGGCTTGTAAACACGTCCATCATGAGCGTTTGAACTTCAGTCTGCGCGGGGCTCCTCGCGCACATGAAGCCTTCACCGACGCCGCGGCAATCGTGCCGAAATCTAATGAATCGTAGAACAGTCTCACATGTTAAAACGCTCCTTGTAAGATCCAAATGGGGCCTTGAATTTAGAGACATCAAAGGCGCATATCTAACAGCACAACTGTTATGAAACAGCTAAATCAAAAAGCGACCATGGAGGATTTCACCTCATTGTCCCTGCAGATCTAACTGACTGAATCAATATGGCAACGCAGCTGCTCAAAAACGCACGTGCTCTTTCATGAGGAGAGTCTTCGAATGATTTCAAAACATCAGAAACTCCAAAACGCCGGTCCTGGTCGCCTGCAGTGTCATTTTGTTGAAATGAGCTGCGGGCTTTTCAATGTGGCAACGTTAAAAACACAGATGTGACCTTTTTGACTTTGGCTCTACTGTTTATTGTGCACGTCAAGTTCAAGCGTAAACTCACTTCGTTGTGGTCAAAGCGATGTTTTTCTGTGACGTCTGCTTGATTGGAACAACAACTTTATTTTGTTTGTATCATTTTAAGTCCATCCTAATAAACAGATTATATCTTCATACGTTTGCAGCACTGAGAGCAACAATAAGCCCGCTGTCATTACGTCCCACTCAGCATACACCAGTCCACCGCAGCATTAAAACCGCTGACAGGCCGAGTGGATCACATTGATTATCTTGTTACAAAGGTGTCTATCAAGAAGTGGGAGCAAGTCAACAGTCCCCCTCTTAAAGTTGATGACGGACAAAATGGGAGCGCGTAACAACCTGAGCAACTTTGACAAGGGACACGCTGTGAAAGCTTGATGACTGGGTCGGAGCATCTCTAAAATGACGGGTCTTGTGGCGCGTTCTCAGTATGCAGTGGTTATTACCCACTAAAAGTGGTCCATGGAAGGACAATCAGTGAACCGGCGTCGGGGTCACGGAAGCCTAAGGCTCAGTGATGCGCGTGGGGAGAGCCAAGGCGGCCCTGTGTGATCCAGCCCTACAAAAAAAAAGGTCCTTTCAAATGGCAAAAGGCTTTTGCTGTGAGAGGACACGCCGCAGCGTGGATGGGTTTTATGGGGCCGCATACCCACAGAGCCACCAGACTGTCCGTGATGACTCTTTAGTACCGACTAGAACGCCTACAGCGAGCATGTGAACATCAAAACGGGACCATAGAGGAGTGAAAGAAGGTGGCTCGCTCCGATTATTCATCACATGGACGGTTGGGTGAATATGCATCGATAGGAAGCAGGACACACTGCGGGCACACAGAAAGCCAGAGGAGGCAGAGTGGCTCCCTGCTTGAAAAACCTGGGATTGCGACATTCATGAAGAAGTTTCTTTGACATATTCCTCCAGACCACGTAACCCCTTGACATGAAAAGAGTTTCCCTCCATGGCGGTGGCCTCTTATCGAGATTATTTCTCCGGCCAAAACGGCAGAACAGTTCAGGACTGGCGTGGAGGAGCGGAGCGTTAAATTAGACAGGTTACACACGAATCGAGCCACTAGCGGAGCAACCCAAGGTCAGGTCAGGGGTGGGTCAAAAGATCAGACCCCTAACAGCACTCAATTCCTGCCCTTTTCACCTCTTTTTAACAACCAGCGGTGCTGATGATGAAAATTTTAGCGAAGACACAATTTGAAAACAACAGAAGCTGCTCACTTGTAAGCTTGCATGTCAACTGTGGTCTGCTACCAATCAAAAATACTTTTGTAACTCTTGTTAGGATATCGACCATTTTATTGTGAAACAAAAACCCAGTTTGAGACCAACATTCCCAAACATGGAGGTGCCACCTTTGCAGTCCTTCCTCATGTCTTGCTGCGGACAGGCGCCTTCGGAGGTGAGGCCATGCCTCGGTATGACAGAGCCTCACGATATGTTCATTTAAATCAGTTGTGTACTTGTCCTGATTACAATTGTGCAAATGGGATAATCTGTAAACAACGGACAACTTGAGCAGACTACACTAAATACAAATCTCACATCATTGTACACATTAACGCACCCCAGATGGCAAACATAATTGAAACGACATTAATTCAACACACCAAGTGTTGATTTAATGTCGTTTCAATTATTGTTTGCTGGGCGGGAATTTATTTTTCAGGACATTGTTGTTTACTGTCCTTGTCAGAGTTTAATGGCAGTTAACAGTTAATCCACTGATAATGCAATCCAATTATGTTATGTTCGGTTTACCTCACTAAATCTATTACTATTTAGAAGAAGGCTAAACTAATCAAATATTTCATTGTTCAGAATCCTGCGCTCAATTAATGGAACCAATCAGTGCAATTAGACGATGCTACAGTGCCGCTGAGGAACCTCGCCACAAAGGAACGACACTTGTCAACAGACGGAGGCAGGCTAAAGGCTTTACTGGGGAAATTACTGTCAGGGCAGGAAATCCAAAACAGCAACACTGACAGTGGAGACAGCGGTTTTATTACACAAAGGATAACGAGACAGCACACAACAGGTAAGGCGGGAGAAGGGCTAGATGAAGGAATTAGTGAACGGTTTACAGGGCACAGGCTCACTGGGGTGTCATACGATGGAAGAGCCTGACATGGAACAACAACAGGCTTTATATTCATCAACATGGGTGGGATTAGGATTGTAGACCAGAATACCCTGAAGAAACTCAGACGTCGTACTCTCTCTCTGCTTTCTGCTAAATCAAACAAATTCAAATGTCCTCATGTTTCTGTATCACCATTTGAAAAAAAACGGGTGCACCTTGCACATCGTGCGCTCCAATAAAACAATCTGATATTGTTCGCTGCATTTTGAATGACCCTCATGACTGCTTTCTAAACCGCCCTACTTAAACAGGCCCAGGATGAATGGCCATTGTTGGCCCCTATCAGCCCCTCAGGTGTGAGGTAAATGGGAAGAACTCCTCCTTCGCAGCAGCTATCAGCAACATACAGAAAATTAATGTTTGAGAATACTGGCAGCAGACACAGTTTCTATTGTTTTCCACAACAGAATATCACAGGGCTCCTTTTCATTTTGTCTCCGGGAAAAAGTAATAGGTTGGAGACGGCGATAATAAACGTGCTCTTTCTAAAAAGTTGTGCAAAAAATAAGACTGACCACTTTGGTACATGTTGGACCAAGAGGCAAATCTCTCTGATTACCAAAGAGTCCACACGTCCACTCTTACCGATGGCCCTCATCTTTAGGTGAGGGCCAAAAACTCGCACTATCCAGGAGGGACTCAGGTTAGAACTGCTAGTCCTCCACACTGAGAAGAGCCAGGTGAGGCCGTTCTGCCGGCTAATGAGGATGTCCTCTGGTTGCCTCCCTTTGGACGTGCAACGGGCACAACAGTTGGGACATGGCCCAGAGTTCGGCCTCGGCCCTGCGGGAGAGATTAAATCTCTCTTGGCTTTGGGAGCAGCGATGGGAATCCCCAGACGGGCTGGAAGGAGTGGTGGAGGAGAGGGACGCCCGGGATTTTTTTCGCTCTCTGAACTGCCTCCTGACCCAATGTCAACGAAGCAGCAAGAAAGATAAATGGATGGCATGCAGAATTCGGTCATAGCAATTCTATTTGGTCAAATATTTTTGCATTTTTTGTCTCTTCAGTTCTTCAGTCTGTTACAGTGCAGCGATCTTTCGCTGCCTAATTCCAGGAGATAGCTTAGGTAAAGTCTTGGAGCGTCTGCAAAACGGATCTCTGAAGCAAAGAGCGGCTCCAAATGCTCACCATGAACCTGCAGTTTAAAGATTTTTTTGTTAGAACTTTTATTAGAGCAGCTTCCTCTGGCCAAAAGTTGGTCAAAAGCAGTCAAAAGTGGGACATACAAAAGTGGAGGGTCTTAACCATCGCTAATACTTGTCGAGATTACAGTCGCCTCCATTAAAAGCCAGAACCGTGTCATCACTTATACATTAACTGCTCCAGTGTGCTGAATAACACTGTATTGTATTCATGAGTTCTTACATTACCATTACACTTTAATGTTTTAACGTGATTTCCTATCATGCTGCAGATTCTCTCTGGTCTCCACGTCTCAGCGCTGTCTTTTCTGACGCACGCTCATCTTGAACTTTGGCTTCGTCCACACGCACATTTTTCTACCTTCCCGGCACCTTTCTACTGTTCAAACAGTTGCCTTGGTCATGAATGTATCTTTTTTTTTCTGTCAGGTGTGAAATTCTACAATATTCCATGTCTTTGTGTGATAAAAGAGGACAAGATTGTCTGAAACCAAGCAACTTCTCTCTGTCAAATCCATCATTAGTTGCATATAATTATAAAGTAGCTCATTAACTGCTTGGACCGAGAAGAAACCTGCCACATAGCAATCATTCTGCTGTTCCTGTTGATTGAGCTTTTGTACTTGCACACCAGAGTGCAAGTGAGTCACCTGCTTCAGTCTCACAATGTTCACAATACATTTTTTTTTTTGCACAATACACGTTGGTCTTCCTCACTCATACCCACTCACTGTACAATCACTACAAACCACAATCGACTCTCCACGGTGATACTTTTATGTTGTTGAGTCTTTTGTGGTGTATTTTCTAAATCACTTGAATATCACGTTTTGCTTGTTGTATGAAAGCTGTTCCCTCACATGAACGTGCAAAACTGTCCTTTCAAAATGTTCATTCTGTCATTATGACAAACTCAGGCATCAAAAAGTATTTTTTTCCCCAATGAAAAAAATTATATTTTTGATGAGGATAAATCAGGAAATGCATTGATTTTCCGCTCAGTTTCATTCGAAACGATGGCGACTTGGCAGCCGTTGATCATTATATAAAGCTTAAATTATACTGCAGTGAAGCAAAGGCAAAGTGCACCATACCACTGAGCTCGTCCAACAGTTGGCTTGCAATGGGCCTGAAATTCACTGCAATCCAACCTAATCGATCGCGCATTTTGTAACATGACTCGATGAGATTTCATGCACACCCCAAGCAAACAAAAGAGAAAAACACACAAAAAAAACGTTGTTGCCGTTCATGCAACAGCTTGAGCTTCGCTGGGAAAACACGTTCCATATTTTACAAATTACTCCAAGTTATCCAACGTCTTCTAATCTGCCGCCGCAACTGTTATGTTTCGTCTGACAAAAAAGAAGAAATCCCCGGTCAGGGTTGAGGGCCCATAGAGCACGGCACTAACGCATTGATTTCTGACATCATTATTTACATAACAACGTGAGGCCCCTGTCAGAAAAAATGAAAGCACATGTCAAGCGAAGTGTTTGAACAAACAACCAGTGCTGATTTATTCATGAGGCCAGTTTTGTCTCGGGCATCAAGAAATGAAACATTAAACAAAAATGTCAGAGATTTGGCATCTAAAAACTGTGTACACGTTTGTAGTCACTGTTGCATCACAGTTGCTGTTATTTGTTGCACTTGAGTTGAGGGTCAATGGAAACTAAAGGACAGCAAAGCAAGCCTGTTCCTCGCACACCTGATGTTCCCCGCACAATACTGAATTGCTGTGATAGTGTCCTTCATTAGCACCGTCCCTACATAATGACAAAAAATAATAATAAAAAAAACATTATCAACCAAAGTGTGAGGAAAATATGGACTGCGAGTGCTAAAAGCAAAGAAAGGAGGCATGTCTGGACATACAACACTGTCTATCTCACTTTTTTTTCCCCCTGTTTGAGTCATTTCCTGCAGCAATGCCTTCAGCCCACTAATGATGGGAGAGCTCCCTATTTAAAAAAAATAATAAATAAATAAAATCCAGTATGCATTCAGAGTCAGCCTACAGACAGGATAGACGGTCTCTCCCCGGATTACTGTGAGATGTGAAGCCATCATTAGCACCGAGAACAAAAAGAGAATAATATCTTTGTACCCTCTCGTTTTATCTTTCTGCTTATTTAAATTTGAATTAGGTCCCAACTCAAGAGCGAGCGGTGCAAAGAAATATAGATATTTTCTGTTGTTAATATTCCGTGTTTGAATCAAAAGACGGGACGACTAGACAACTAACTGTTGTTTTGATCCGTATTCAATATAAATGTTCGAAACATTCAAACCTTCTGGGCTTTAGTGAAAGTCCGCACTGTTGTAGGGACGCAAGAGATGGTGTGTGTGTGGTAGAGCCAGAGAGAGAGAGAGCGAGAGGGAGAGAGACTACACAAGCTTCAGTTCCAAAGAACAAAGCTCTGCAGGAGACATCCTGTCCCCTAGTGGACATCAGGGGTCACTTTCTCCTCTCAGCAGCAGGAGAAGGTTGAAGTCCTATCAATTCGTGCACGTGTTCGCCAAACGCACTTGCACAGAGACACGTAATTTATTACCGCCCGTGCGCATTAACATCTACGTGTTGTCTGTCTGTGAAATCCGACATTTCACTTTGCGGCAGAATTTGTCATCCATTCAATTCCTGACACATATTTATGATACATCCTGCACTGTATAAATCAAAACTGAATGATGAAAGAATAAGAGGCCAGGGATAATATCCTCTGTGAATTAAGAGGCTGAGGAGAGTTGACATTGTGTGTAATCAGAAGACAGCGTCAGGTTGCAGTGGGAGGGAATGAAATCACAATCTGATTTACAAGGGGAAAGAAATCTAACATCAGATTTTAACCAGAGGTTTTTGTTTTAATCCAATTCCTTCTTATTCAAAGCCAGTGCATTGTGACAAACGGAAAAAATGATGTAACTGGAGTGTTTGCAGCCTTAACATCAATTCCCAGCAACCATTCGGCTGTGCATAAGACACAGTATTGTCTACATCAATAGCATGATTATATAATCAAGCAATTTTTTTTCTTTTTAATCGCATGTTTAACGCAGAGCGTGAAGACATCTGACATGTATAATCTCTTTGTGCGTAATATGTCTGCTGGTGTTTTCATCGGTGGTGTTTTTCCAAGCCACATAAATGACAACCAATCAGAGCCTCACGGGTAAAATTGCAAAACCTTAAAACCAGACCGAAAACAGCCAGACTACAAAAAAAAAGCGGCCAACCGAAGGAAAAAGAAAAATCAAAAGAGGGGGAAAAAAAGCAACAGTGTGGCTGAAATCCACACGGCCGTACAGGTTGTTGTACACCGCCTTCCAGAAATAACAGCTCAGACCTTCGGTGTCCGCGGCGTGCAGTTGTGTCGCGTTACGCCTCCACTGAGGCTGCCGGAGACACTCGAGCCAGTGTCCAGTGGACGGCACGCCGAGGAGTGTCACTCACAGCTCCGACCGACACACTCCTCTCGGTGCCGGCGCCACTCTGCTGCCTTCAAACACATCAAGCGTGTTTTTGAAGACCAGCTCGCATCTGATAACTCTCCTCCTTGAAACAAATTCTTGAACGGGGGTCGCGAGTTGGGCAAGAAGTCACAAGGAAAACCGCACTGAAATGCTCAGAATGAATGAATGAATGAATGAATGAATGAATGAATGAAGGTCTGGACAGGCTCTGAAAGGAAGCTGGGAGAAAATGTAATTGACAACCCACTGATTGGATCAGAATGATAAACAAAGCAGAAGGTGGTTTTATAACATCTTATCTCAATTTCCAGCAATATAGGAAATAAACTGAATTTAAAAAAAGCTGCTGCTCAGCTTCACTCTGTCAGATGAACCAAGTCTGTTGTGTTCTGTCTCATGCACAACCAGGGTGTGAAAACAGCCAATCAGAACATGCTTCTATCGCTTCTTCACTGTAAACTGATAAATACCAAAGTGAAAGATTCCACTGGATGTTTTGTTCGAGGTTTTGTTGGTTTGGCTTCTCGAGGCTTTGGGCGAGATGGTTCAATTTTCAGGTCACGCTTTGGCCGGCCTGAGGTGACATCGTTGGGCACTTTACATGATAGGGTCAAGATTTGTCTTTCTTTTTTTTTTATAGACTGAACAGAAAACCAAAATATAAAGCCGAGGAGGGAGGGAGGGAAAAAAAGAAAAAAACAGATCCCAACATTTCACGAGGAGAAAGCGTCAGAACGGAGCCGACTCAGAGGTGAGTGACCATCTGTCTCGACTATTCCTAGAAACTGTTTCCAAGAAATTAGGACTGAAATACACCAGCTACCGAGCGCGGAGCGCGGTTGTCTCTGAACATTTCGGCCTGGGCGCGAACGGCTCAGAGGGTGAGACGCAGCCTGTTGCGGCACCTCGTCCAGGATGTCAGCGCTGAGTCACGCGGGTCCCTTAAACACACGGGACGAAGCGGCCGCCGATCGCATTGATATCAGACGAGGCGAAAGCCCGTAAATGACGTGGATGACTCACAGCTTCCCTGTGTGCCCGAGCGTGACTGTTTGGAGATCACGCAGGTTCGCGCTGACGCCTCGGCAACACAGCCGTCACATGTGAGCGAGGTTGGCTGCGTGCCCTGGTTGCGGCGTTGCCGGACCTACATCACAGCCCGCGATGATAGATCTGTTGTCCTACAAGGTTTGTTGACGCGCTGTGATAATTCTGAGCAAATAATAGAAAATCTGTCAAAGAAACCACGGCTGTTAAACTGAATTTCCGAGGGAAAACAGAGTTGGACAGCCGTCCTGCCTCCACTTCTCGCAATCTCGCAGCATAAACCAAAAGATAATGCGCGAGCACGGAGGGACATTCATGACCCTTCGATATCTGGCAGCTACGTCCAAACGCCCCAGGACATAATCATCATTCCCGACATCCCGAGTGTCCCTCCTATATAATAAATAGTTTGGGGTTGTCAGACACGGGACAGTTTGGTTATTGAATATTGGTTCATCAAGTTAATAATTATGAGACACCATTTGCGAAGCTCCCCATTAATCAGAGGCCCACGAGCTGATTTGACAACCTCACATTAGACCTGTCAATACGGTGTATGAATGGTGCCGCGGATGCAGCGGTTGATAACCTCTGAAACGCTGTCAATAAAATCAAATCACGCGCTAACGAACTAAAAATTGAGACGAACTGTTGTTTCTAGTCTTTAAATGCAGATTCAAGTACACGGCTGGACACCGTTTACTTGCATATGAAGTAAGAGAATGTGTCGCATGTCTTATGCTCTTTCCTTGATATGTTTTAGTGTCTGATCAGAGGACAATTTATAACGATACTCAGTTTATGTCCTGTTTCCATGGATATGCACACATTCAGTGACACTGTGAGTGGTGATTCCCATAATGTGCAATAAACATAAATCATGACGCAGAAATGATTCTGATGAACTTCTTGAACCGACTGATGCTCTCTCTGACTCGCTCTTTAAATGTTTACTGTACCAGAGCTAATGATCTCCTTTGACTCCGGAGTCTGTTTAATCTCTCTCATAGCAAAGTCAACATGTACAGAGGTCAAGTTGTCCCCACTAAATGCTGCGCTCGCTCGCATTCTCCTCATCCATCCTCGCCACAACAAATGTGGATGCTGCGGTTGGAAACGAGACTTTAATGGTGAAGTATGTCTGCACACCGTGGACTACCTTAGCGAGCCGCACGCCGGCCATCTGGACAGTCGCTCGTGTGCAAGTAATCGAGTGACTCGTGTCACATGAGGGGAACAACGTCCCTGTTTCCTGCTTCTCATATTGCTCTGTGTTGTGTTCGAAGTGAGACTTTTTGGAGATTCACGTCTGTTTATTCTTTTTGATTGTGTTTGTTTACTTTCTATGGGACTGTAACAACCTTCTTCCTTCTATTTTTTTAAGCCCACCAGTTCAAACCTTATATGCCTACAACTCCAGTGGATTTATGAGGATGCAACGAGTTGAAAAAGAGTGACAAACATGTGAAACCAACAAGTCTTTAATCATGAAAATGAGCTTATAGGCTTTAAAAATCAGCAACGACAAAGCACTGCCTCCCACTTTCCTTCACCTTTAACTCATCATCACCTTCGAATGCACTTTTGACTCTAATTGCGGCACAGATTTCTTCACCGCATTAAACTTGTCCTTAGAAAACAGATCGCAGCCCTTAGAGATGTTCTGAGACCACGGAACAAGTGTTTGTTGTTTTTCAGACCTGATAACAGGCGTGTATGTTTGTTTGTCAGTGTAAAAACTTAATCAGAGAAAAACTCCGTCCTGCCACCGAAATGTAGAGATGTGACCCACAGGAGTTCTCTTCTTGCAGCTTGATTGGGAAAAGCACTCCCACCTACATCCCAGCCTCCTGTCATTGTAATTGAAGTGAAGTCGATTCCTTTCCTTTCCCAGCATACTTTTATTCGATTTACTTTCTATAGAAAACTTGTGTTCTTGTGTGAAAGTTCAAGAGAGACTTTTACTTTCTGGATTATTCGAAAGAAATGTGGGATTTCAGCCTGTGGAAAATGGGAGTTTGGGGTGGGATTACTGCAGTTTTTCTTCTCTCTATGGGCCTGTACAAAGCAGATTTTCTGGTCATTGCAGTTGCTTAATGGTTGGTGCTGCTGCCTTGCAGATAAAGATCAAAGCCCCACTGTGATGCATCATCTGTTCTTTTGCGCTCGGGGCCACTTCAGGACAATCCAGTTTTTCATCATATAACACAAAATCACAAGTTTGTCTCGATGCAGAGGGTGTTTTTCACAATCTGTGCAACATGTGGGTACTCTCCTTAGAGCTTCTTTTCAGATGAGACAAAAAGAAAAATTTAATAGAGAGGAAAAAAAATAAAAAATAAAAAGAGGAGGCTCGGCAGGCAGAGCCCCAAACACGCAGAAAGACCCGAGATTATACACGGTGAAAGGAGTGGATATGACGAGCAGTACAATTACCGGACGGAGAGACACAATCACAGGGACCTCTTTTGTCTGATCAATCCCCAGCAAGAGGACGAGAGTCAAAACCTAAAGATGTCATTTACACCAAGGAAGAAGTGACGAGGGGGTGCCGAATTCACAATCCATAAGGCCACACGCTTTCATTAACGGCTTCTCAAGCAAAGTTGCTGCCTCTTAATCGAGAAAAAAAAGAAAAAAAAAAGGAGCTTGTCTGCTTTCCCTTCTCACTCCCTCTCTGAGCACTCCCCCACCCCTAATCCCCTGTATTCATGGCCTCTCAGTCATCAGCGGTCACACCCAAACCCCTCGAAAAAATGTTTTCCTCTCTGACAAAACTGTGTGTGATTGCTGTGTTTTTCTGTTTGCAGTCGGTGTAATTACAGTCCGGGTGTTTCTTCTTTCTGCTCTTGTTTTGTATTACCCATAAGATGTCCCCTATTTATCATACAAATAAATAAATTAACCAAACAAAGGAGAATGAAAGGGGGAAGAAAAAAAAACCCTGAATGATCGCCCATCCATCCGCCAAAAAATGTAATTTTCTAAATAAATACTCCGGCTTGCAAATTATTACTTGCAAAGAGAAAAGCCACGAGCCACACTATTTTCGCATTTGCGACGTGGGCCTTCCAATTCGAATCACGGAGTCGAGTCTGAATCACGCGAACTCTCCCAGCACAACACGTCTCCCGAGTGAAACTGTAGGAGGGGAATTATAATCAGTGGGGTACAAAATTAAAGCGCTGGATTAAGGCCAAATTACTTCCTTAAACAAAATAGGTAACTATATCAGCAGCAGGCGGCCTCCCTCGCATTCGGAGACACTCGTGTGATAGCCCTGCTCGTAATCAAGATTTGATTCCCGAAAACCAAAAAATACCTGTAACACTTTTCCTGTTGCGAACAATTAAACACTGGCAGAATGACAAATCTCACGTCGCGCGTGGAGAATATCATTTCACATCAGGCGTGTGACACAACACATGGAGCTTTGTTCGACGCAGAAGCATAATGGGAGCCGGAAAGGCCCATATTCCTCCATATATATTCATATAGTCGCACGATTTCCAAATACAAAGCCTCAAGAAGGAGCCAAAAAAACGCAATCTCCCGCAGCTGAACATAAACACTGCATCTTTGATGTATCGCCCATGTACACGTGCTTCCCCTGCTCGGGGGCGCCTCCACGGAGAAGGACAGAAATAGGATGGGAAGTTTATGCCTGACAAAGTTATTGCACGTTACCGCGTTCGGCACAAATCAAGCGTGATAATAGAAGGAAATTCACAAACGCCGGTTTCCCGCCTCTGTTTGCGTGATGACATGCGACCGAGTCCAAATTTACAACAGTCGCTTCTCCTCGCTGAAGCTTGCGCTTTCCCTTCCGCTGCTGTCGGGATTCGGCGCTCGCGTGAGTTTCGCTTGTTTTTGAGGCGTTTGTTCTGAATTTTCAATTTGTTCCATTTAAATTGTATTTCTCTTTGGTCACAGGCTGAAACTTACTATTCATCAAACACCAGACGCGGTGTAATATTCACGTGAACCAGACATCCTCTGTAGCCTGCAGGTACAAAAAAAACCACATCAGATCTTCTTCCTCTGAAGCACAAAGAAGAACGTGCTCTTTTTCCTGTAATTAACTGTGTGAAATAAAAATAGTGCGGGAATATTTGGCTGTGAGAAAATACTTTATATCTACCGCAACCTCCCATTTCATCGAATGACGGGTGATCTGCAGTCTACGTATCGCACAGAAGCCTGACCAGCACAACGCCACGCGTCTCTTTTTTTTCCCTATTTAGATGAAGGATGCAAACATGCATCCAACGAGCCTTGAAGGAAGGACCGACTTCCCCCAAAAATATCCAAGACGCTCGGTATTCTCTCCAGAATTCCCCTCCCGTGCAGACTGCCGACAACCCTATCAAATATTATAAATAATATATGAGAAGTAAACTCCATCAATTTGTTATTGTCATGGATATCCACAGCGAAGACCGTCTCTGTTTCCTGTCGGTTTTACCTCGGGCTATAAGCACACTTGTCAATGCTCGCTGGGATTTCCTTTTATTTGTGTGTCTTTGTGTGAAGCCATGGGCTTTTCCTTTTTTTTTCGCCCCCCATGCATCTGTGTGAGGGTGGGCGCGGTGGGTTTACAGTATATACACACTGATTCCTGGTATATTTTCACTGATATCTTCTGAATGTGGAATGCGAAGCGCGTGACGGACACCCAGCACTGTTTGAAGACAGACAATGCACAGAAAAGGCAGATCCTTGAAAAACACGCGACATTTGCATGACTAAAGAATAACGGCACTTTCTGTGCATCTGTGATAAAACTGCAAAATACTTTCACTTGCACGCACACATAACAGCCCGAATGCAGTCAATGGGGGTAATTGTGTGCAATTTACCACACTCTCCGTCAAGAAAGACATAAACAACATAACCTAAACACTATAAAAAAAAAGGGTTTCTCATCGCAAGACTTCTGTTTGGTGTGAGATGCTGGAACGCGCCGGCTCTGCCACACATCAGAGAATCCCTCCTCCTCGTTTGTGAGGAGATGGCGAAGGATCTGCGGAGATGTGAAAATAAGCCCAGACTTCCCGATGAGTATTCCACTCACAGCTCCTTGACCTTGAGGTGAGCTTATCCCCGGCCAGCGTGCAAGGCTGAATGAATTATAATATTCACCTACAGGTCCAGCCTCAGCCTCTGCCCCGACCAAACAGCACCGGGGCGCGCACAGCAAGGGCCCTTCACCACAGCATTATTATGCCAAACTGAAGGATGAAGTCCCGGCCAGTCAGGACACTTGGGTACAAAACACAGAACAAGGGTGGCGGAGGAGCTTTTCTTGGTGCAATTATTCTTTAGTCATTTGTCAGTGTGAAGTGGACGCCTTTGTTTCATTCACAGTCCTTTTGTTTTATTTTTGTAGCAAAGCTGAAGGATCTCCAACACTGCCCACTGTCCGCTTTGTTCAGCTTTTTATTATCTTATTATGTTTAGTGGTGTTTTTATAATAAGGTTTATTGATATGATCATTTCTTAGCATGAAAAGTAGTGATGTGATACATAAGAGTGTGATGTGAATCCTCTTTTTCCTGCTTTTGTGAACCATCTTGTTTCCAATTGTCTCTTTGTCTTTCCCAGACACACAGAAGCTGCTGTTCATCCCACCTATGCCGGGCAAATTGGCTTGTGATCGGAAGGCCGCCTACACAAAGACAACATGCGCAGGAAACAAAATGCAAACTCATTTTAACAAACTAAATGCAAAGTTAAAACATGAAATAAAGGAAGTGCATTGCTACATCTGGTTGTAAGAGGCCCTTTGTAAGCTAATTTCAGGCAGTCTACAACCAAGTTTGGATGTAGGCGATGAATCGAAGGATGAGCGTCACCTGCTCTTCAATTACTTGCAACAGTGGGTTACCGGATCATTTGACAATGAGTTAAACATCACCTGCATCCATTCAGAGAAGGGTTCACAGTGTGACACGTCGTCAGTGACAGGCCTCCTTCCACTCCCGACTGAAATAGACGCACCGTCGTTGCGCTTCGTCTCTGTTGCATCGGATGTGATAGACTCGCAGATGAGAATTTTTAGAAGAGGTTCAATAAAAGTCGATGTTTACCGACTCATCGGGAAATGGCTCTTACTCACTTAGGCGCCGTCTCGGCTTGTTGGAGCAGAAAGAGAACTTTCAGACTTAGTGGGAGTTCTTCAGATCTCAGTCTGGTCGAACGAAGGGAACAAGGAGGATTATTGTTCGTCTGAATATCCTCTGGTGTCTGTTACTCCGAGAGCGCAAAGTTTTTCAGCTCAGTCCTATAGCGATGAAGCTTATTACGATGTGCTTGGGTTTATTTATTTGCTGCTGCATTTTAAACTCCAACAGTTGAGAATACATTTGTTATCAGTCCTGTTTCAGGCATTTCGTCCTTGCGTATTATTCAAATCTTTACTCACAGATAAAGGATAAGATATTCTCTATTAGTAATTCATAAACTGAAAATAAATGTTTTCAGCGTTTCCAAATAAAAGCGTGCATTCAGAACGAATGTCATGTTATGAGTTTGAGTTTGTTGTTTTTTTTACAATATTTCCATTTATTCAACAAAGACATATTCGTTGGCATACGGCGCCGTTTTAGATTTGACTGAAAACAGCTGCCAGCTGCACCAAAAAGAAACCACAGTAAGAGCAAAGCAGAGCACTAAAACAGGGTGCCGGGGTTGAGACGAGGATGCCAAAAGCACGACTCATGACTCAAAACAGTCAAAAATGAGCTTCACTTTCAAAAAAAAACAGCAGGTTGAAGGTTCGGAGGAGAAGAAAAAAAAAAAAAGGAGAGCCAGGCGAACACAAAGCACGGGGAGCAGGCTGACACAGAATCCAGGGTACAGGCAGGGTTCAAAAAACAAACACGAACTAATCAGGAGGGAAGAC
>JAUESF010000001.1:17823354-17838580 GCA_032274765.1 Malacoctenus tetranemus | reverse complement strand
CGGGGAGCAGGCTGACACAGAATCCAGGGTACAGGCAGGGTTCAAAAAACAAACACGAACTAATCAGGAGGGAAGACGCGCGGCTGCAGAGCTAAGACACAAATTCTGGCAATGGAGTGGTGGTTAGCTGGGAGGGCGCGAAACTCCCCCAGGGTTGATGGGCAGAGCCGAATGAGGCGAGCAGCCGGGCAGCGGAGAATACAGGCGACGCGGCAGAAGGAAGGAGCGGGACAGGTGGAGTCGTCTGAAGAAGCGTGAAAGTGGATTATGGAAACACAAAGTTCAGGAAGAAGGAGTGGCAGGTGAATAAAAGACGACAAAAAGCAACAAAAGCGCAGAGCTGCAGTACACAACGGAGGAGCACACAGCTGCAAGAGGAGGTGAAATAGGCTCGTCATTACCAGCAACACATATTACATGATCCATCATCAGCATATTACTGCTAATTACGGTAAACCGAGATGAAGGCGTTTAATGCACGAATGTGATTATATTAAAAAGCAGCAAACTATACATGCACAGTCCTGCCAATGTGATTGATTGCATTTATATACCAGGGACGGATTAAGGCATCTTTCACACTTCATAAAATTAATGAGAATTGATGTGTCCATATCAAAAAGAGCAGGAAGCACCTCGCATTCGACGTAATAAGTCACGCTGCTCCCCCTGGTTTCTAGTGGTACTGCAGTATTTGGTCATTATTGATGAGCACAGAGTAGAGGAGGATGGTTTTAAATAGAAATGATTCATTATTGTAAAAGATACTGTGGTTACACGCCATATAATGAAGACATTCGAATAAATTCAGTTAAACTTCAACAATCAGGATCATCATCGCCAACAGGGGAGTCGTGCTCAGTCAGAGCACTCGGGCACATTGTCCATCAAGTATCAAAAGCACCACATTGATGTTAAAGACGAAAGCTTGATTTGATTCCACCTGTTTTTCACCGCAAGATCTCTTCACTTGAATCACCGACTCACTAGTTGGAATTTTCGGCCGCTATGTTTGCCGCGCCTGTTTTTCTAACTTGGTCCTGTGACTTTTGTCATCTGGCCAAACGCTGAGTTCCAGGGTAACGTTCCCAGTCCTCCAGTACATAGTGTGGGCTTTGATCAATTATAGACCATTTGCAGATGCAGCATCTTCAGGCACACATTGTTCCCTCTCAGCACCGGCTTTACTGCCTGTGCTGTGTCAGGCAGCCGCTGAAAATGTGGCTGCCTGTTCTGTTTTAATGGCTGTTTTGCATTCTGCTTTTTATTTGGACGATTCGTTTTGTTTATTGGTTTGCAATTTTGACCTTTTTTTGCGTCCCTCTTTTATCGCGTGTATAATGTGACACTTCTCTTTACAGGGTTCTGAAAAATAAATTTAATTTCTTGTACTTACGAAAACAGGATGACCAGACAGAGTGAGAGAAAAGTTTAATGAAAGAGGGAAAGGGCAATAGATAAATCGTGATTGGGTGCCACACTTTAAATCACGCTGCAGTGAGCAATCAGGACCGTTTTCTGTGACAATTACGCAATATTTTTTCTCCCTTTTCTCCGGTTTTTACTCCATCTGTCCTGTTTTCGCTCCTCTCTGTCCATCTGTCTTGCCTGCTCGCCTGCCTGTCTGTTCCCGTGTAACCCCGCCTCGTACCTCAGCACAACACTCACGCACATGCACGCGAGCTCGGCCTTATCTTTATTCCCAGACAAGGCTGCCTGTTAGGACTGTCATTATAACCACTTTGAATAGCCGGGCTTCATGGTGGACAAGGAGAGACACGCTGTGCCCAATCACGCGACTCTTTCTTCCTGTCCATTGGATGCATGTTGCATTTCATCCTGAGTAAGGTAATATGTGGTGAGGGATTCGATTCTAAAATCCACAAGTGACTGAACACAGTTCAGAGAGGGTGTCTTGATGATAAATGCTCAGAGAGCTGGCAGGGGTTCAACTTTTAGGGGTGAAAAAAAAGAGAGACCCAAAATGCTCGTTTATTTCTTTCTCCCTCCCGACAGAACTGTCAAAAATCTTATCTTGGCTTAAAGTGTAGTGCCTGACTTCCTTTATACAAGCACATATACATCAAGCACACGCAATACAAGTTCACAGCCCAAACCAGGAGCTAATGCAGGGCAATAGGCAGTTTTAAGGTAAAGGAAATTTCATTGTGTAGTGTGTTCTCAGTGGAGTTGTTTTGTTGTTGAGGTGTTTTTTAAAACGGCACAAAAACCTAAACTGAACTAAATGTGACGCGGGACTATGAGTCTTTTAATGTTTTGGAGACACGTAAGGTGCTGTTCCATTAGTACCTACTCAGCCTTGCTCTTTGCACAGCACAACTCGTCTCAGTCGTGTTCCCATCACCGACCGTGTCCCGCCCCGGCAACGCAGCGCTGTTGGCAAGACATGAAAAAAACAAAAAAAACGCTGCAGCACGCTGCCCATTTGTTTATCTTGCTTTGCTTCTTTAACAGAAAAAAAAACTGAATGTAATCGCAAGCAGTTCCAATAAAAAGCACCCGGTAACAGACACCACACCGAATGGAAACACTCACACAACCATTTCAATGCCACATGCATTCAGCTCGTTCAGCTTCAGGGGAGAGATTTGAAGTCACAGTGTTGTTGCGAATTTAAAAAAAATGAAAAAATAAAAGGTTTTGTTGATGTTTCCTCATTAGTCAGAAGCAGTTGGCATTGTTTATCTGCTTGCAATCTAGTGATGAACTGGAATATAACAGCTCATTTTGTTTGTTTTAATTTGAGTGCGTGTATGTTTGTTTGTTTGAGGCGAGTGACATAATTTCAAAGCCGTGGCAACCGAATGCAGTAAAAGACAAACAGTGCACGCTGAAATTATGATGTCAATTCGAGATGAAAGGTAGTTACACTTTTTTTCCCCCCCAATCAGGAGTTTGATCACTATGCGGGGTGAGCATGAGACCACCCTCAGACCTCCGCACACACCAGGGAGAGGAGGAAGACACAGGTGTGACACGGAGAGAGCAGACAGGGTCTAAAAGTAAAAGGCACCGAGACAAGAGGAAGGGAAGCTCACAGAAACATGACAAGACACCAATGCTGAAAATAAAAAAGGAACCCCGAGGGAGTTGACAAGACATGAGACAAGAACCGGGGACACCAAGAATAATGTGGGAACCAGACGCGGAGACAGACGGAAAAAACACGCAGTAAAACGGAATCCTAAACAAGGAAGTGACAATGTGCTTCAGATCTCAGGGACCACCTGCCAGGAAACATTCGGGAAACAGACAAACTGGCAACGTGACAAAAACACTCGGAGTATGTCCACTTGGAAGTTAGCATCGCCCTGACGCCTTCGACCAAAACATGCCTGGATTTCATCACTGTTTGATGCTTTGCAATCCCACAACTTCAATGAAATAAACTCAAATCTTAAAATTCAAACATTCAAGTTCTTGTTGTTTTCAAGAGAGTCAATTGTGAATAAAATTCCTTCATCTTGGAGCGGGGTCATGTGTTGTTTGTACTCTGCACTGGCGATGGAGCACAAGTCTTGGCTGGTGTTAGAGGCATAAGAGTAGCAAGCCAGGGACACCGAGTCCACAGAGGAGTACGGGGGGGGGGGATAAAGGGAAGCCAATGCTAACAGATCGAGTCACTCACACATCTGAATATAGAAATGCAAACAGACACCAGGATTAGCAGAGAAGTCGATAAAAAGATGCAAAGAGCTTTGAGCGCTCCAACAGAACTGAGCTTAAATCTATGGCAGGGAATTAAACACAGCAGCGAGTCGAGGAGGAGAAACTGAAGTGCCTCTGACTTGCATTTTTTACTAGTTTCCTCTCCTATAGTACCACGATGCGAACATGACGCACATGACAAACGGCCGAGACGTGCTGGGGCGTTCTCATCTCCGCCTCTGCCCCTTTTGCATTTTGACATCACTGTTCCCGTATTAGCAATTATTGCTTCATGCCACTTCTCGGCTTTTACCCGCCCATTGAGGTCCAACTCCCTCAAGCTGCAGTCGCGGTCGCTCCTCTCTTCAACAGTTCTACACACTACATGAATGTTCCCTCCCGAACACACAAAGCCATCGTCTTGCCTTTTGTGTCGCGCGCTGCTTGCAAAACCACACAAACGAGTGGGATTTATTGTCTTTTTGGGCCACACAAGCAAGTGTGTTCACAGTTCAAAAAGACTGGAGACCCTATAAGTGGTGTTTGTGCTTTGGCTTTTGTTTTGTAAGTCGTTTACAATTATGCTTATGTAGCACCAAAATTCTCAATGGCCAATGTTTGACCTTCAATAGCAGAATATCCACAAGTATTGTACGAGCCTCCAGCACTGTTTTGCCTAATTTTATACCGTGGATGCTCACGGGAGCCCAAACAGCAGGCTGTGAGTGGGGCTAAACAGACATTCACCTGTGACGGATGTTGCGTAACGGAGCGACTACTCCCACAAACACGCGCTACTTCACAACATCATGACATTTTGTCTTTTGTTGTTTTCATGAAGAGACCACAAGTGGCTGGATTTACAAGCAGAGCGTTTCAGAGACCCTGTCAGTCACAGCGGATTGTTCAAAGCAATAATTAGAGGACTGTGACTAATCAAAATGTTCAAACTAAACATGCTTGTTTGTCGTTTGAAAGGTGGTCCCTCACTTTTTGGATGGTGGTGCTGCAGCTCTGTTACAGCCGGGAGAAACTCTTCAGAAGTGGTCGAGTGACCTCAATGACTTTAACTTGGTCAACTCCATAAAATGATCAGTGACAGCTCGTATATATGCTGAGGGTTTTTTTTAAGCAAGAAAGGCAAAGTTGTAAAAAGTTTCATTAACAATGGCTCTTTTTGATGAAGGGTCTGTGACAATGAGCCAGCTCTCAAATCGTAGAGGTGGGTCGTAAATTTCATGCCCTCGTTCATACTTGCTAAATTGGTGAATGTTTGCTGTGGAAAAAAAAGAAAAACATTTATCAAACAATTGACATAACAAATTCTGTGTGATGAATCAAAAACCCACACATCAGTCAGATGTTGATAAATGTGATTCTCAACCTGAAACTTGTGATCTAAATGAACCATCTAGCGTGTCAAGTTCTTCAGGCTCTCACATTTATAAATTAACAGTTTGCACCTGGGTGAGCGTTCATTACTTTGCACCTGTGAGGGGAGCACAGAGTGCTTCTGATTATGAATTCAGTCGACAAACACATAATGATTAAATGCTCAAAGAAAGAGAATGAACAAAAAAAAACCTAAGTGAAAGACGTCAAACTCTGCAGCAGTGTCTTTTACGTGTCGTGTCGCAGATTTCAGCCATGAAGAATCACTTGTTGTGTGCGGTTTCTCGATCATCCAGGACACCAGCCGGGTGGTCAATACTCACCTAATTGCATGTTCCAATGCAAATTACGGCTGGTGCTTGTTCGGTTGTGTACTTGCCTGCAAATTAGTTTGCTCAGCGGTGGCAGCACCCTGTCTAATTGGAAGCTTTAAAGCTAATTAAGTTCAAATGTACTGTAGTTCACTCCTGACAGTGTGTATTCTGAGAAGAGCAGTGAAGGAACGCCTGAACTCAGCATGATGCAACAGGGCAGCTGAGCTCCTACATACATTAAAGGTGCTCTCCTCCTGAAACTCAAGCTCCAGTGTTTCACCTCTTTTTTCTGATAAATGACTCTATCGTGATTCTATTCCACTCTATTATTGTGTTTCTTTGCCCCTTTTTTTGAATCTCTGATGATGTCTCACATTGTACTGCTACAAAGTCCCAGACTGAACATCGGCTTGATTCCTGGAGGACGTAAAAGAGCGAACGATCGCTCCTGGAAGCCAAAATCAAACTTCAGTGGATTTAAGTTGAAAAATGTACACCCCATTACTTTCTCACTTCTGTTAAACACTGACAATAATGAGCACTAATCGTGGTTATAATGTGGAACACATGATCTCCAACACATCTGTGGTCGTGGTCTTACCGCCCACAGCCATTAAATCAAACTGCCGCCATCTAACTGGTGATTTTCTCGACTGTGTTTGCCAGCTGATGAATTAACATGAAAGCCTGGATACCTCCTGACTGCACCAGTCCAGGCCCCCTCTTTCTCCTTACAGCACACACTCACAGGCAGCTTCACGGAACAGATAAACAGATACTCCGAGGAGGCATGTTTGTATAGCAGATGAACCCACAGAAGGCCCCAACAGCTAGACATTTATAATCAATTCTGCGAGCCAATATCTGTGTGATTTGTACCTAGTTGAAATGCTCAAGCAGAATGAGCTTGCATGACAAAAACAGGAGTAAAACACGTCCAGTTGATGAGACAGATTGGGCCAGACTGACCACGCAACTTTTCAGACGTTGAGATTAAAAACAGTGAAAAAAAAACACCCCGAAGCATTTGGGCTCCAGGTTTTGTATGAAATCCTGTCTGATCCAAACTGAAAACACAAAAAATCTCAAACTACAAACTGTGTGTGTGTGAGAGAGTTCTGGCACATTATTCCCAACTTGTGAAGTTTTGCTCAGACACCAACCGGTCCCATTAACTAAAGGTTTGCGTGCGTACAAGAGCTAAAAATGGGGGGAAGCCGATCTACGTACGGCGCTTCAAGGATTTATCGTGTTTGAAAAGTGCCGAGCTGCAGGGAGGCTGAAAAACAAAAGAATGCAAATATAAAATGGATAGCTACGTTTGCCTCTCTTGCAGTGCCTCTGATCGGGGCCACAGGTGGCGACAGCCTATCTCAGTAAACACAGGTTACAGGGTGAAGACATGCTGGACAAGTTGCCAGCGAGGAATTATTTGAAGAAGCAAAAAGAAGAAGAAGAAGTAGCAGCTTGTCAAGCTAATATTAACCTCGCATGCATTCAGATAAATCCTCATTTCCTGCAACATGTGAACTCCGGCCCCCTTTACATCCTGTTGCGACGATTCGTACAGTCGCACATCAACAACACAAACACAGGGTGCAAAAGGGCCTCCAGCCAAACTACCTGCAGCTCTGACGAATGTTCCCCCGCCTGGAGGCTGTGTTTTATCATCATCTGCAGGAAAAGACCCGGAATATTCTGGGGAAAAAAAGGTTTCAAAAGCAGCTGCTATTGGCAGGTCGTCCTGAATAGGTAAAGTGCAGTTGTCATGTTGGCCGCCTTTAATCTTACTCATACAGATTTGTGTGTAAAAGAAGAGTTTGTTCAGAGACAAAAGAAGTTTTGTGCTCGAGCTCTTGACGTCAGTCGACTGAGTGGAGTTGAAAAGGCCACAGCAGGTATTGGTCTTTGAGGCCCAAAAATAAAGTTAACAATCAAAAACGGATTGCAGAATGAAACCAAAAACCTCCTGCGAGGTCTCTGCGGAAGCAGGCTGCCCCCTCAGTCTGGTTCAGGGACGATCGTTTGGTGAATAAGCTCATGATTTCGCTTTGACGTCCCGACCTTTTGATTCTGACGAGTAACAAACAAAAGCTGTGCCTTCAACAACCTAATACCTTGTGATTAAAACACTAGTAAACCAGGAGTGGCTGGGAGGTTTTACACGGAAAGATGCCATCATTTGTGTCCATCGCAAGTGAATGACAAAAACCTGGCAACCTTTGAACCAATGGAGTGTTTATGAGTCACTTTACTAGTGAAATAATGGTTCATAAAAACAATGGTTCATGAAGAGAACCCATGACAGGAAGGTCTTTGGACTGGCAAGATATTATAGTGGGGAAAGTATATGGCACAGCTTCCCCCCCGCCCCCCTCCATCAACCCCACTGTGGGCCCTTGAGCAGTGCTCTTAACCCCCGACTGTTTCCTGGCTGCTGAACAGTTGCAGCCCACCGCTCCTACTCCGTGTAGTTAAGGTTAGATGCGATTAGGAAGGGTGAAAGGCAGGAAAGTCATTCCCCCAAAAGGATCAACAAAGGATAACTTAACTAAATGAAAGACAGCAGTCAACCTAAACGCAGGTAGAATTCATAGAGGCCAACATTTTTGTGGAACTTTAACAAATTGTCTTAAACCATGAAAAATCCTGTGCAGTTTCCTGGTTTTCTGTGGTCCTTAACTCTTTGTGCTGTGAGGCGAGAGCACGAAACACGATTCCATCTTGTGAAGCATCTATAAAAAAATTCCCTCCAGATTGTTACCCTCAAAATTGTCTCTCAATGCAAACATTCAACACTTTACTTTCTTGTCCTCGTCCAGTCTGGAACGTGAAGGTCAGTTGTTTACATCATGAGATTTGCTTGTGTTTATCTTTCCTTTTGTTTCTGTTGACACTGAATGGAAAAAAAAAACCAACACATCCTCCTATGAGAGGAAGAGAAGGGCTGATTCTTTGTGATCCAAATGAACATGTTTGGCTATAAGAGCATCTATAAAAACCAACATGTTCTCACCTCCAACTTACAGAAATCCTTTGTCTGACTGCCAGTGGCAGATGTCCTGTATCTTTGTCTTCATGGTCACGCAGATAAACATGTGAAAAACACTTTGAAGTCCGATTGTGGTGGAGATTATTGTTTGAATTGACTTTGTTTTGCAAGTTCTGTAAGTGCAACACTTACATGTAACAAGGTATTTAGCTCTTATATGACATCCGTTTTACGACACTTGTTGAGGTTTAGCTGCCGAGCGACACATAAAAAGTACAACAGCTGCGTGGTGATCTGATGTTAAACGGCTAATGAATCAATTTTACTGCCACTTTATTACCATTCAATAAGGCTATTTAAGTTGAAGTGACTGAACTTGTTTACTCTCTTCATGCCATTACTATAATGTTTCTGTTCAGTTGTTTTTAATGCCTGTATTATTTCTCTGATCAATACACTGTTTTCTTTGGCTGAATGGCTTTTTTTCTCTTTTTCTGTTAAGAGAGGGAAACAGATGGATACAAAGAGACTCACCGAGACGCCGCTCGGTGCAGACGGGTCCTGCGGTTCGCGCGAGTATCAGAGCCGGGCAGCGGGTGGTAATGACTGGCAGCTTTGTGTTTTATCTGAGATTGTCTGGCTGTTTTGTTTTCTGTGTATTAAACAGGTGAACTGAAACAAGCCAGTAAAGACCGGGGCGCATTTTGAAAACAAGCCCAGAAAAACAAACTCACTGCAACTGCCAATATTTCCAAGCAGCGTTCGGTGTCGCAAAAAAAAAAAAAAAATGAAGCCTAAATGTCTCCTAACAAAAAGTGCTGCTGGGAGCGCGGCTGCGGACGCAGCAGGTGGAGCTAATATTTACATCCCATCCATCCCAGGCCAGGTAGCGTCTGGCTCTGCCTGCTTTTTATACGAGGCTTGCTTTTTCACGGACGTCTTGAGCCGATAATTCATAAAGCATATAACATATAGGCGTTTTAATTGGGCACATCATGCAGGCAAACAGAAGGTGTGGAAGCTGTATTTTGCACTTTTCAAGTGACACCGTTCTTAATATATGGAGTGCAGGTGCCAATGTAACAAGTGCATAAACCTCAGCGTGTCCCAGTGCTAAATCTACAAGCGAACAGCTCCAACTACTTTATGCAAAACGCGCTGTTGTTTTCTGCGGGCCTTTTTTTTTCTTTCTCCTTCTAACTCTGATGCAGAGTTGCTCCTAAATCATTATTACAGGATTACAACGGGCGCAGAATTACTTCACGAGTGTCTCATCACCATAGTTACGCCACAAGTCCTGTGGGCGTTTCATGTGCTCCGTTTGAACCGCTGTCCAAAACAAAACACCCTAATGGGGAGAGCGAGTTCAAAAAAACAAATCTCGTCTAGACATGTGGCATTTATCAGCAGATTCCACTAATCACTCATAATGAACTCGGCAATTACAAACCTTTGGTCGATTCCATATTTTCTTCCACAAATATATAATTTTATAAATTAGTTCTGGGCGACTGCTAATTGCGAGTAAAGGTAAAGTCACAGGTACAGAGTACGGATGGTGCTCTCTTCATTTCTTTCCACTGGTAATTAATTCTAATTAAACGTTGGGAAAAGAGCGAGTCTTTTAGTCAATCCGCTGAGACCGAACTTAAAATGCAAAAGAAAAAAGTCGGGGGGGGAAAAATAAGAATAATAAGCAGCTTGGTTTGGAATAATACATAAATAATGAAAAATGATTAATACCAGCTGAATTAAGGAGTTCTTCAAAGGAAATTCTTTGTGATTAGTAAATTATCCTTTCCAGGACACCGACTAAGAAGCCATTATTAAACTATGCATACTGAAATCACTCACTGAGCCTCTTTACATGCACAAAAGTAATCTTTGCTCTTTTGAATGCGTCTGCAGAGACATAAAACTCATTACGTAATCATGGTCTTGGAATTCACTGTCCCAATGTTGGAGTTTATCAGCCTGCTAAATGGGCAACACGCTGCTGCTGCTGCTGTCTGCTGCTGCTGCTGCTGCTGTCTGCTGCTGCTGCTGCTGTCTGCTGCTGTCTGCTGCTGCTGCTGCTGCTGCTGCTGTCTGCTGCTGCTGTCTGCTGCTGCTGCTGCTGCTGCTGTCTGCTGCTGTCTGCTGCTGCTGTCTGCTGTCTGCTGTTTGCTGCCCCTCGCTTGGCTTCTATTTTTTCTGCTGACACTCTGCCGCTCCACATCAAGTTTCTTCTTCATCGTTTCTTCTGCTCACATGGCGACTTCATCACTTCCTTTTGTTGATTGTTCCATTTGTGCACCAAAAATAAGAAATCAGATCTGTTTAATTGTACTAAAACCTCAAATTTCTGATAACTACCATTATCTGATAAAGCACATCTGATAACCTGATAACTCACCAAGTCAGACAATGACCAGGCTTCATTTTGTGCACATAAATAAGGGACACTGTGGCTTGATTGTATTCAAGAGTTTTGAAATTGGTTAGTAGAAACGACGCTCCAACTATACATCCGTCCAGGTCAATACATCAACAGGTGGAAGCTGGTCTGGGACACGAGGTCAGGTCAGCGCCTGACCCCGTAAGGAGGATCTGGGCGAGCGAAGAAGTTTGTTATTACCGCTCTCGATGCTGGATTTTCATAATGGGTCATTCATCAGTTGTAATTTGTTAAGCTAATCTTCCCATTTACTTCTGTAAGGAACATATTAACCCAGCCAATTCACACTGATGAATGAACTCATTATCAATATAATAGTAAATTGAGAGGTCATATTAAGTTGGCAGCCAGGGGAACCATAATCGAGCCGTAAAGGAAGAGTGTCAACACTTCGCTCGTCTCCATCAGCAGTTATTAATAATAAAAACGTTTATTAATAAAGGGCGGAATAAAGAGGCACAGTTGGGAGTAACATTACATGGAAATAGATGGAAGGAACAGTGAGTGGCGACGGCTGTAGGAGTAGTTTATGCGGCGTCTTTGTTTTGGCCTGGCACACATTCGAGTGATAAACTCCACAGCTGCAAAGACTGCACTCTCCTTCCTCAGTCATATTATCATGCATCAAAGTTTTACAGCCTACTTCATCCAGGATTTATTGTGGTAAAGTGCCTCGTTCAAGGACACAACCCAGAGAATGACCGCAGAGGGGCTGTAACCTCCGACACGCCGGGGTCCCTGTTCACCGCTCTGACCTGTCCGGCCTATGGGTTAGACAAAGAACGAGCAGCGTCTCTCTGCTGGTCTCTACCTCCGCATCAACATGGAGGGCAGTTTACTTCAGACAAATATATGAGAGACACCACCTCAGATCCACAGGAAAAGACGTGGCGAGAGCAAAGAAAGAAAAAAAAGCTACAGCTGTAGAAGGACCAGAGATGAATGTAAACAAAGTCTGTGTGCACAGATTGCTGGGAAGACCCCGCAGACCCACACAGGTGTTGACAGATATTCTGGCTAATTGGGGCTCTGTTTTTTGGCTGACCTGCGATATACTGCAAAATACAGAAGGTCACCAAAACGCCCGGTTACACGAGAAACATTAGGCGAAGGGAGATAATATTTACAGGGAGTCCTTTGTCGCGACTCGCTGCGAGAGAATAAAAGTGTACATTGCATAAACAGGGTGTGCTGAGAGATATCAGATCAGCTGTTTGTCAATTTTGTGACTGTGTTTTGCTGCGGTTCTGTTTTCTTTCATGGCAAGTTCTCACTTTGTGAATAATAATGTTTTGTATTTGTGTTTGTTTCAGTAAATGCACTATACTTTATACACTGGGACTTCAATGGATCATTTTGATTCAACAATTACAAAAGGAAGAAAAATTGCTGATTTTTTAGGTAGAAATTACTCAACTAATATGCAAAGAACCTAAAATTAAAAAAGTAAAATACAAACGCTTGAAAAAAGCCCTAAATATTCAAAAAACGATCAGGTTCAGCAACATCTTCACCAGGCAAATAAACCAGATGACACAGAAATAAATCAAACAATTAATCATTTGCTGCGTCTGACACCAGAACAGATCGAGTCCTCTTTCAAGTCGGGCAATGGCGACTATCAGTTCAAACCCAGAGTAGAAAGTTAAGTGTTTCTTCTTATTCTTAGCAGCTTGCCAAGTTTGCCATATTTCAACATCAAAGCGAATTCACCACAAATCCACAAGCAAATCATCTGATTATGCAAATGCACTCAAAGAAAGTGACACAAATACCAGGGAGCTGAGAATGAGAGCGATAAAGCTGGAAGTCACCCTGTTGGTTCAGGAGACGGAGCAACATTGTCGCCTGACTCGGCGAAGGTAGAGTTGAAGCTGTCAGCCTGCCAATTGCACCACTATTACGGCCCGTCTTCTGCCCACCTCTGAAATCTCTTTGTAACCATTTAGGGAAAAAAATCAATCAACATGCGAGCCACCGTGAACCCTTCCATGTCAAAAGTCTATCCAAAACAACTCACCTCAACAGTATTTCTGCACCGGTGCTGGTGCCTCTTTTTTTTTTTTTTGCACACAGCTCAACCGGAGCGTTCTTGTCCGTGTTGCCAACTCCTCAGTGAGGAAAGTCCCTACTAGCTGTGCTACAAATCTCTAAATGACATCATCACTGAATTTGTATAATCCGCAATTTGCCAGGGTGGGATCAGCATGTGCCATTCTCGTTTTGCAATCTGGTGGCAGAGTGTTTGTCTCCAGCAGGGATCGTATGCTCAAATGTTTGTCCTACAGGAGTTGCCATACTCGTCAATCCAAGATGGCAGACTCCCGTCGAACGCGTACGCAAAACGGGTGGGTGATCCAAATCCGATAGTGACGGTGTGTTAAGTGATACAAGCGTCACGACAGAGTCTCCAAAACGGCAGAAAAAGATGTCAGACTTGTTGTTTGTTGCTTCTGTCGGAAAAGTCGCCAAGAAGATTCAGAAAGTCCCAAGATTTAGCAAGAAAGTCGCCTCCGAGTTGGCAACACTTCTTGTAACCAGCAGTCGAGCTTGTGCATTAAGTCCATTTTGTAATCATGTTAAACATCAGTGGCGATGGAGCAACGTGGAGGCTGGGGAGAGGTTGAAAAAAAGATGCGCTTCCTGTACATCTCTGCATAGCGTCGATACATTATCTAATGAGGTGTGTAAAACAACTCATGCCGGTGCACCGTGGGTGCACGGAGGCCCTTTCAGAGGCTTTCCTCACTGCAGACAGTTTGACTTGACGAGCAGATCTAATTAATAACATTAACAACCGTGGCATCCCATTTTGGTGCGCCCGTTCCAGATACCTGCGCTTGTGCATGTTTGCTCACTGGTAATGGCCGACTGGGACACAGCGATGGAACAGAGCCATTACTAATACCATTAGTTACACCTGCACTTTTTCCGCCGTGACAGAATCAAAAGGCATAATGTGAGCAAGTAACTCCGGACCTGCCGTGATGAATGCTTGTAAGTTATTTTATCTCGTTACGCGATCGATTCCGAGCGATATCGCGCTTCAAAACATCCATTTGTTTTTCTGGGGATGTTTTAAGGAGGGGATTTCAAACAGGGAGACCAGGTGCTTCTCGCTACACAATGAGATTCAGATTCAGCCTGTCAGGATTTATATTGTGATAATAATCAGCTGTTTCTACATCATCATGTGACTAATGGCTGTGCTCGGGCTCTGGCTCCCTGCGTGTACCACAAGCTGCCTATTTCTGCATAATAGAAGTCTTAATATGGCAGTTTTGCCATTAAATGCACAGTTGAGCCACGTGACTGCACTGAAGAGCATATCACATGAGCTGTGCAACTTAACGAACACTCTCCACGTTGAAACTATATTTTGACAGCAGATAATTTGACAGTTAAATTCCAGCACAGATTACCCAGCAAGCTGAAGAAATTCATGTTATTTTTTCCTCACGAGCATAAAAGAAAATGTTAATTGAACAGCAGATATGAAGTCAGGATTGTTTATACTAATTTTTACTTGGGTCGTAAGCCTCAGAACATCTTAAGAGTGCAAAGGCAGTGAAGAGAGTAAGCCCAGACTTTTCGTGGCTAAAGCCAGCAAGTGACTGTAGATAAGGAGCAGAATTGGGCATACTCTGCCACATGCACTGTGGAAAATAGGCTATAGGCTTAACGCATCATGTACTTCAGCTTGTACATCGTCTCTCTGTGATTACGTGGCAGTCTACTGTCTGGTCAATAAGTTTTTTCAGCATGTTCCAGGTACAAATTCTCTTTAAAATAAATAAATAAAAAGCTCGCAGGAAGGTGCGATTCTTCACTGAATGACAAAAAGTAGGACAGCAGAATTGTTTTCCCTTGTTTGAACCAAGGTGTTTATGCATTGTTGAGTGTCTGACTGCACCACTGGGGCATATCAGTGCTTTCTTTGGGAGGAAATAAGAAATGTTCACTTGCACAAGTGGATAATCACGAAGAATGGTGCCGAAAGAATAAGGCCATCATGTTTGGAAAATGTCCCCCTGATCTCGCCACCAGAGCTGTCATTCTCCACGACCCCAAAAGAATAAACACTCATAATCATTGACCTGAATCCACCCCGGCATAACAAAAACACTTCCTTTGCTTGCTTGCTCCGACTGGGCTATTGATCCTGACAAACAACCCGTCCTGGGTGTGCTGCAGTCATCCGACGCATCTCTGCTCATGTCTCAGTTCTGAGTTACCTCTATCAACAGATCCCTCCTTTGCGTTGAAACGCAAACACTCGGTGGAGTTTACCTTCAATGAGCGGAGCCATAACAACTCACTAAGTGTTTGTTCAAGCAGAAGGTGGGGAGAAGTGCGGGGGGGGGGGGGGGGGGGGGGGGGGGGGGGGGGGGGGGGGGGGGGGGGGGGGGGGGGGGGGGGGGG
>JAUESF010000001.1:17809577-17823254 GCA_032274765.1 Malacoctenus tetranemus | reverse complement strand
CGGGTAGAAGGGGGGTGGGGGCGGAGGGAGGGAGGGAGAGGAGGCAGGCAGTGATGATAAATCACCAGCGAGGACTATGTGAAGCTGACAGTATTACATCCTTGGACTGTTCCTCAGTAGGCAAGGTTAGGCTGTCTATCGGTGGGCTGTGGCTCCCTCTGAGCCCGCCGGAAAGGCAAAATTAGGCAATTACAGGCAAATAAATCTTGTATCCCTTGACAGGAGCTTTCAGAGTCTGAGTGTAAAATGGTGTTAGGATTCAGATGGAGTGCCTCTGTGCATCAGGACTTGGTGGGTGCATGATGTACTCTGCACACTATGAAGAAAGGTCCTTTTACTGCAACAAAAGGCTGGCATGCGTGAATTCAACGGGCCTCAAACGGATAAAAGTGTAACGCAATTTCAATTTCTGAAACATATGGGAGCTTAATATAATTCATTGCCGCATAGAGTTGATTTTGCAGTGTGATGTTGCAGATATTTCGTGGTCTGCTGGGCGTACATGTGGTGATTCAAACGCGCTGTCTGTTTTCACCTGGCACAACAGATTGTAGCTCGGAGAATTTTTGCCAATAAAGTAGGAAAATCAGTCTCACTGCTCGAATATCAGGATAGTTTATCTTGAATGTTGGTTTGGAGCAACAATGAAAAGTCTTAAGGTGGGTAAAAGTAATTACAATCCTCGTAGAAAAGTTTTTAAAAAAAGCATGCCCTAAGATTTTAGGTAAAAAGCTTATAAACATGAGATAATTAGAGTTGAAGTATCAAAACTGGTGAAAACATACCCCGTTCATTGGTACCGAGTAAATAATTACGGGACAACTGCCTTGAGAACTGCCACCTTGGTATTTTCACAGGCTACAAAAGCTATTCATGCATAAGAATGCTGCAACCACCAGTGGCTGAGGTATTTTTAAACGGAGAAAACAAGCTAACAAAATCAATCGCAACATGTTGGCTCAAAGGAGCAAGAAGGCCACCGTTTGGAGGGCCATGAGGTGGATGGATGGACGGATCAATGGGAATCTCTTTGACTTTTCGCCAGGAGACCAGAGTTCAAGAGCAATAAAGAGAGGGAATTTCAATGTATTTTTAGCTCCACAAATAAAGATGGTTTAAGCCAAACAACAACATCATCTTCTATACTTTTTACTTCAACCAAATCAATGTAATGTTCCCAATAAACGACAACTTTGATTATCATTCTTCCCAGGTCATACAAGCTGTTGGGTAGTTTTGTGGCACTAACAGCTTCCTGGTCACTTCATGTCCTGTACGTCCCCTTCAGAAAGAAGGTTACTGCTGGCCATGTTCTCCCTGTGTCGATAAAGCCTGGTTGTTGTTTTCACCTTATTTTGAAGACATGTTGGTGAGATTAGGTGATGACTCAACATTGGCTGTAGGTGTGTGGTGGTGTTGTTGTTTTTCTGTGGCAGACCAGTCCAATAGTACAACCTCCAAACTTAGCATTATAAAAACACCTGAATTTAAGCTCGCTGCCTTCCCTCCGTAGAATCTGCCCGCGCTGCATTTGTCAAAGCGTCCGCGCAAAATACAAAAATGTGCTCGAGATTGGTGAAACTAAAATGATGCAGATGCAAGTGTATGTGCGTGTGTGCGCGCGTGTGCATGTGTGTGCGTTTGTGTTTCACTGTGGTCGCCCTGTGGCGGACAAGAGTCCTGTCAAGGCTGTGCCGTGCCTTTCTCCCTGAGCTGGTTGGGATGGGATCCAGCTCCACTCCAGCTCCCCTCCTCCAGAGGTCCTCTGGGGTACTAATAGTTTTGTGAGGAGGCTGGAAATCAACCTATATAGTCATCCCAGAATTAAGACATATTCCTGATGCAATGTCACACTGCTGCTAACAGAGGAACGTTGACGCATTACTTTTAGTCCCGTGAAAATAAAGACTGAGTTGACGGTTAAAAAAGGAACGCAATCGAGGCAAACTCATTGGGGATTAAATAGTCATCACAATGTTTAGCTAAATTTACATTGAATAGTGTCTGAGGCTCAAGTGGTAAATAAAAAATGAAGACATTCAAAGACGGATCAGTATTCTTGTCTCTGGTTGCCTGTTAAGGATAGCTACTTGAAAAACGGCCAAACTTTTCAGCTTTGAAGGAAAACTTTACGCTTTCATCTTTCTTCAGTTGTGTTGGATTGTGATTACAACACTGCTAAATTGGAAAAAACAAACAAAGGAGTAAAAACGGAAGAAAAAAAACACAGAATGACATCTAAGACGCGCCGCAGCTCCAAAGACCGTCGAATACTTGCCCAGATTCTTTCATGGATGTTCATCAAGAAAAACCTCCTCTGCTCAAGGAGTTTTTGGGAAGCACGAACATGTTGGATGTTACATTTAGCGGCTGTTATTTTTCCCCCCATCAATCCCACTACAGAATGTGTTTGCTAATTGCTTAATGAATGTAACATGTTAAAGCAGGAGGCTGGGTTTTTATGTAGCCTCTTAACCACCAAGCTTGTCTTTTTCTGCCTCACCACCAGAAAAAGCTCCCCAACATAGAACGGAGTGTGTCCTCACCACTACAAGGGTTGCATGAGTAATCCTGGTGTCGAAACAAAACAAACACCTGTAGGATTGCTCCAGAGGTGTCAGAACCGAGATATGTGTGACTGTGTCAGGGTGAAATCACTTTGAACACGGTGTGAGCAAAGATTCTCTATTGACAGAATTCTTACACGGCTCCCCGTACAGCGAGCGCGCGGGTTCAGGTGTACGGATTTACTGCATGGAAATGATGTAAATACGACATTCCAGGCAGGATGGTCTGCCTATTTTAGCCAAACAATAGCTACTTTTTTTGTCAAATTACTCGCATTCATTGTGACGAAACAAACTAATTTCATGCTTGCAACTTTAGCTCGCCATAACTTCCTGTGTAAGTGAGGGGAACTTGATTTTGTAGGCCACAGCAGTTCATCAGCACTGTTACAAACGACCTTTGTCAAAGACAGCCTCTAAGGTTCAAAAGAGAACTTGTGCGTTTTTGAAGTTTGTTTCCATTAGGACGCGACTCCTTCAGCTATTGTTTTTTTTTTTTCAGTTGTTGTTGGTATTGTACTATTGTAACGGAGGAGGACGCGCTCGCGTGAAACCAATGTGGCGGTGTAGACAGTGTACCGGTTGATATTCACCGCATGAAATCACACCTCGGTGCTCCTGTCTCCACCAAAAGACGGGGTGAGGCTGGAAATAGCAAAGATACATTTAATGAAACAGAGGTATAGTTAGTATTCATGAAGAGACACACCACTCCCGACGCCCGTTCTGCTGCGGAGGGACATGGCTGGCCAAACACAGCAGCTTGAGGTAAATGCACAGAGGTAGTTTATAATGTTTGGGAGCCATAAACATTCTGCCCTTGGCTCTTCCCGAGCAGACGGACCATGGAGAATTTTACTACTGCCATAAAGCATGTTCATCTTCTGCCTCTCCTCTTGCTTCCCCTCAGTTATAACACACACACAGCAGAAGCACGCACATACACAAACACACTCACACAAACCCATCCATGTCATATTTCACAAACACCTTGCGCATTAAAATGAAGGAAGCCAACAGGAATGCCTTCTGTAAACAGAGAGGGCTCCCCTCACCAACGCGCTGCTTCACTACTCAACACCAAAACCAAAAACTGAGGACGGGTTTACGTTGCGACTAATTTAGCTCAAGTTTGAAGTGTAAATGTTTTTTTAGGGGGGGGTTGTTTTTTTATGGTATAGCTGAACTCGGGCGAGACAGTGAACTATACAATAATACCTGTGCTATTTACAATACACTGTGTACTCAGTTCAGTGCTCCTGCAATAACTTTTACCTGTCCAAGTTTCGCAATTCCATCTTTGCCAAACAAACTCAGATGATATGAATTGAAGCTTCTTGATTAAATCATATTGCTTGTTTCTTCTTATATATATGCGCACGTGCTGTGAAAAACAACAGATTAAAAATAAGATACGCAGTAAATATAGAAACATATCGAGCGGTGATTGAAGATGTTCAAAGTTTATGCATTCAAAGGAGGAAAATGGTTGCGTTTGGAGTGTGTGATGAGGGCAAAGGTGTGACAACGAGACATCCCCCAAATGTTCCCAGCATTCCTAGCATTAACAGGTGGCTATACTGTTATGACTGTAATGAGAATCCACCCTCATCGAACTCACTACAGTTTACAGTTAATCTTCTGCACTCACCAGTCGCAGCCGTCTTTCTTTCGTTGCTTCGTCACGTTGGGTTCGCTGTGCGCTCTAAGGACACACTAAGCACGCGGGCAGGATTGAGCCGGGGTTCAAACCAGTAACCTCGAGATTAGCAAACGACCCGCTTCACCACCTGAGCCACAGCTGCACTTTAACCCATTAAAACCCGAGGCAACGTTCGGGAGTGTCACTTTGTGATCAGCTGCGACATTCATGAGCCTGACCCCGTACAGTCGGCATGTGACAGGACTTCAGCTTCTCCCAGGTGGATTTCTATGGAGCGCGACCGCTTTCATCAGTCGCGAGTCTTTGAAAAACGATGCCGTGATAGAAACTGAACACAGGGTGAAGGGAGAAATTGAACATATGTCTCTCTGGGTCGTTACGAGGGAGAAAATTTGAAACAGCAGCGTCTGACGGATCAATTCAAGACCCCGAAGTTCAAGATTGTGAATGTTGCGATGTTTTGAGTGGTGCTTGTAGCTAGAAACTTGGTTTGATCATTCAAAAGTGAGTGTCACCGACTGCGAAAGAGAACAGAAAGAAAACACGCATAATGAGGACGAGGCACAAGAAAAAAAAAAACATTCAAGAATCCCTGCGTGTGAAAGAATACATTACGTTTAATAAGCTACAACTTGCGCACAGCAAATTCACACCTCAGAAAAAAAGTCACTCAAGTGAAGTAAATAGAAGCACGCGTTCAAAAGCAATTCAAAACACCTATTTATAAGTGTGAGATCTTTAGCGATGACTGATTTTATAGCACAAAAGCAGGGGAAGCTGGGTAGTCGTGCCAAATCACTTTTTATTGGATGAGAGTGGATGAGTGATCATAAATACTTAAACATTGCATCAGAGATGTGTACTCCGGCAGCACCGCAGAAACCAAAAAAAAATGGCTGTTTTATGATGCAGAAGTAAATACTTTATAAGAAACACACTGTTTGTCAAAGTCTGAACAGACGACGGGAAGTCAAAGATGGCGCGTTCTGTCCTTCCAGCATGACTGAGTAGCAGCACCGAGCTCATTCAATCAATCACGCCAGGAATTCACGCTGCAGCATCTTTGACTCATCGCGGCTTGTTTGTTGGGTTTTTTCCCCCCCAACCTGATAATTTGCTAAGAAGCTTTCGGAGCTTCACGTCTTAAGTTCAGAATTTCACCGTTTGTCCTCGGTGGCTGAGAAAGACTGACAAGAGACGCTGATGACTCACGACCAGAAAATATAGTAGGGACGATTTGTCATCATTGTGGAGAAATCGCACATTAATCAGCATCACTTGAATTTGACGGTCAGAGGCAAAAAAGAAAAAAAAGAAAAAAAAGTTGTTTTCGACTGTTGTCCCCTGGCAAGGTGCTAAATTAGTCATGAAAGCAGCAACATGGAAAATTAGAGCAAGCGCGAGTAAGCAAAAAAAAAAAAAAACTTAACAGCTGAATGGGGTAGGTTTAAAAATGAGCAACAGTGTGAAATAGGACATACACACAGGAGGCAAATTACACCAAACAATTTAAAGCAAACAATCGGAGCAAACAATCTGAGGCACGACAGCATCAAATCATCTTTCATTATAAACGACGGCGAGCCAAACACAATCTGACAAACGCTCAAAACGCTGGGCTAATCTGAGCCGACAAGGAAAACACAGATATGATGGCTGGTCTGCCTTTAAAGAAAGATAAATTTCATTAGACTGGATGTAACCTGGGAGGATGCTTGAACAATCAAACCATCCCGTTGTTGAACTCGCCGTTTATTGACGTCTTTATTTTGCCCTTGATGTTCTTCTAAATTATAAATAGCTTAGGCTTACTGAGGAGATGCTCAATCATTAAGGTTTTCTGCATTAAACAAACAGTGTAGATTTAATTAGATATTTCCAGCTAAAGGAAAGCTTATCTGGTAAGTTTATTACAGCGACGGGGGCGTCTAAATTTATTATCCCAGACCTTGAGAGGTCCTTCAATTAGATATAGATTGCACGAGCCTCATCAGAGCTCGGAGCCAAAGTAGTCTGACAGCATGTGAACAGCTTGTAAACAAAAAAAAAACCCACATCAAAACAGTCAGATGTTTCCATTTGCGAAAAAAACCCCTGTTTTGTTTTTGTTGTCAACAGAAAGCGAACTGACAGTGGAGACAGTTTGGCTCTGTTTGTGTCACAACAGTAAACGAAAAAGAGAGAGAGGGGGGGGGGGGAGAAAAAAATAAAACACGCCAAGCGAGGCAGGTCGAAATACGAAAAGGCAATATTCAATCCACACTTTGGCTGCGGTGACACGGAGATGTTCCGACAGGACGAAACAAAAGCCAAACGCGGCGTGAGGGCAAAGTCCAGCATGAGAGGAAATAATATGGTGCGCAGGAGAGCAAAACGCTTCCGTAAATCACGGCCCTGTTTGAGGCTCTTCACATTTCTTTAAAGGACCCGGCGGGGCAGAAAAGACAAAACTCACCTCGGACCTGAACGCCCGCCTTCGCCAACAACTTCCATTAGATCAGACTCCCGTTACATTAACCACTATGCTGCCCGGTGGCCGTGTGAGCGTCAGGAATTCAGGGCCTACTCAGTTTGATTATTTCTCCCAGTGGCCTACAGAGTGCCGGAGCAAAACCCAGCAGAAAGAGGAATTAAACCTCCCCCCCCCCGTGAGCCGTAGTCACTTGTCTTAACCGCTACACTGGAAGTTAAAGGTATAAAGGTAATCCCCAAAGTCACTTCCAAAGATACTTACAATGTGGGGCCGTATGCGACGTGCTCACACACACCAGCGGCAATGGCCGCCATGCGGAGACGCTCTTGCGCCGATCGGGGACAGTTTGGGGTTCGGTTTCCTCTGGGATCGGGGGATTCTTCCCGGCTTCCTGCTCTTTCTTTTCTCTCCTGCAAAACAGAAAATTACATGTGCTCAGTTCCTATGGAAGAAGTTCACAAACTGTGATAGTTTCTGGAATGGTCACCCGCACCGTTCCCTCAGCTTCTTTACATGCTGCACCTCGCTTAACAAAAGATGCACACACGCACAGAAACACTCACACAGCGGGTCATAAGCCTTCCAGCCAGATCTGCTACTTAACTCAGCGTATGGTTTCATGTTTTGTAAGATTGTTCTGCATTTATGATTCACACGTCATTCACTACCTCCTCTCACTCGAAAGTACAGTCATATTCTCCATCATTACAAAAAGTAGCAGGCAACGCTGTGACAGGATGAAGGGAAAAAGAAAAAAAGGGAAATGTCCTCGCTGCGTCGTCCGGTATTCAAACAGCAGCAGGTGTGGTGCAGCAGTAACTACCATAATTATGCACTTATGAAATCGTTTGCTAAAACCTTCCTCCAGCAACGGCCCTGCCGTAATGATTCAGACGCAGTTCGGCGACCTAAAATAAGACTCACACAAAGACGGCACAATAATTTACTCTCGCCACAAACTGAGCTCGTATTTTTTTCTCTCTTTTTTTTTTTTTTTTAAATCACCTTGCCAATTTGTTTTTCTTTTAGGTGATGGATATCGTGTACGTGATTTACTGTGGAAAATATTGTTTTGCCTATAGGTTTAATGCACTTACTGCGAGCCTCTCTGAACCAAGGCATCTGCCAAATGAACCCAAGTTCATTTAAGTTTTTATGGGTAAATTAAATCCTTAATGATAGCCTTAATTAAGTTGCTATTTTTAGGAAAAATGTTTCTCGAAGGTAAGTGGAAACCTGGAGGGGGCCCGAAAGATGCTGTGATAAATCTCTTTTATTTGCTACTCTTTAGCCTCTCGGAGGCTTGGCTCTTTGTAACTCATAACCAGCAGTTCTTTATTGAACTTCTCCACGGGTCAATATAACTTTGATTGAAATTGATGCCAAAACATGCACTCCCTCCTCGCTTCTTCCAAACTCTCAGCGCGGCCCTTCCAAAGAAACTGGCCAGGAGCCGGTTACAGCGGCCGGTGTCTTTGACGTGACCTTGAGACAAGTCACGCGTGTCATCGTGTCTTCGGGTTTTAAGTGCCGAGGCCCGTGCGGGCCCCGTGAAACAGCCCCTGTTGTAATCAGTGCCACTCTCCACATGCATTATTTAACAGTGCTAATATAGTAGCTTGTGCAAAACAAATAATTTTGTGTTTAAAGTCAATTAAATCACACTTTACGCTCTAAATTGCATTGACCATGCACGGGGCGGAGAGCCTGCGAGGGGGTTTGACCTTCAGCTCCACGCTGCGCCCGACCTCCCCTGTTATGGTCTCACTATAAACTGTGAGCCACATAAAGATGGATGGTGTGTCATAAACCTCTGCTGCCTTCATGTAAGAGGATTGAAAACATTGACGGACGAAAAAAAAAAGAAAATCAAAGCATGTCGAATGCATTTTCCCCCAAAGTAGGTTTCCATTACTCCGTATATCTCCTGTCATTCCGCTGTTTGTTGAACTCTTCATAGAGTTTACTCGAAGGGCAGCACTGCAGTTCACGCCGTTTCACAGCAAAGTCGCTCTTTTGTGGCATTTGCATGTTTCTAAGATTTCTGACTGATGCCACTAAATTGCCTGTTTTTTTTTTCTTCTTTCGAGTTGTTTTTCCCGGTTGAGGGTCGTGGCATGCCGGGACAGAGCCAAGCTAACGCTGGGCGCAGGGACATGTGCTCTCAGTCTGAGTCCAAGCAAAGCCCGTTCGTAATAGGAAGCAATTCAATGCTAAAGAGCAATTTCTGGAGAGAAAAAAAAAAAACCTTGAAAAGGCACGAGGCGCAAGAAGTGCTCATAGAAGAACTGCAGCCGAATATCATCTGTGTAATTGAAAATTTCTGTCCTACTTTTTTTTTTTTTGAAAATGTGACCGGAGGGCAGCGTGTAGGCAGAAGAGAAGCAGCCCCTCAGGAGTAAGAGAGCTCTCCAGAAAATGTGCGCGGACCTTGTGGTTCTCAGAGTTAAATGGAGGACAGATGTTAAACGAGAATGCGCAGCAATTAACAAATCATTTGGTGCCCTATTGTGTGCCGTTTGGGTAGAGTGTTTACGTCTGAACTCAGACTGAAATCGATCAACAGGAGTGAACAGATGGGCTGAAAGTTGACAAGCAACTACACTTGGAACAGTTTAGACTTGAATGGGCGATTAGAAAAGGTGTCATTTATTTTTTCTTGTCAGCCATAGTTCATCCGTTTATTTCCTTTCGGCGTATTGATGCGGAGGTGTATCGCGGGGACACGTGACATTATTATGGAAGTTTGTCTCAATTAGGTGAAGTGCAAAAAAAATTAATGTTGAAAATATTTCAATAACAACTCGCACAAAATGGCATTCAAGCGTCTGTTGGGATACAGATGTTTGCGGTAGAGCACAGACCTCCGCCAAGGTGCCTGCGGCAGGGGACTGGACCCACACAGGTTGGACAGATAGTGTAATATATTGTAATACATATACAAATACACAAAGGCAGTTTTTTTTTTATTCCCCCAGGACAAAAATTCAGGAACAGGTTAAACTGTTTTGCTTTCATTTATCGATGTTGACATTCAGAGAGTGTGCAATTTTCATGTCGTCATGCAATGCTCCTTAATCACTGTGTTTTTATGCCGCTACCAAAGGTGCCAGTTGACTCCCAGACAAATAGGCGGCCTGCGCTCGCCAATCTCAGATGAACCGCTTTTGAACTGTAATTTTTTTTTTTTTTTTTAAAGTGAATCTTCAGCCAACGCCGTCGCCCTCCGAGTGAATGACCCCTGTCCTATCGCGCATTCATGTCCCGCTGAAAAGGCTGGCTGTGGCTGGTGGCCATCAGTGTCCCCGTTTGTAGCGGCTTCTGAAGCTCGAACCGTTGCTTTGTAGAGACGTCCCACCCTTTGAAGCCCCCTCTGTCTGCCAATGTTTTGTCCGTGATGGGGATTTGGCCTTGGGGCCAGCACTTTTAGGCATAAGAGGAGGAGGCTCTTCCTGGTGCACCTGAACGGCCAAAATTAACCCTCGTGATCGTTTTGCACTGCAGAATATAAAGCTGCGAACGTCTGTAGTGGAGCGTCAAAGCATCACAATCTTCCTGATGATCGATTTCCTTTGAGAAAAGTGGTTTTTTTTTAACTAAATAACCCTCACAAAGAGATAGGATGAAACTTGAGCTGATTGTGAGATCAGCCTGTAAAGTCAAGCTAAGAGCAAATTCACATGTGTGCCAAATAACAGTAAGTCATTTTTATTAAGGGGAAAAAAAGGGAAAAGAAAAAGAGGTTACCAAAGCTATTATTACTGGCCGCCTGGCATTTAGCATGTGTGGGAAGGCCTACAGTATTTTGGCTGCGAAAAGCATGGGCTCATCATTTGGAAAGCTGGAGCAAGCAGCAGGTGTGTGCCTGTTGCTAGGCAGCCTCGGAGCTTTTCAAAGGCACAGCTGAAAACAAGGCCTAAATAACATTAGAAAAGAGCACTCCAAAGAGTGATTGCGTTTGAGGAACATTTTAAAGAAGCTGTCAGATGCTAAGTACTAAAAGCAGGATGGCTGCTGCTCAGGTGGCGAGCCAGCTGGATCAGGAAACGAAGAAAAGGAACGGCAAGTTCGGCGCGTTGGAAATGTCTGGCTTTTGGTGCCATAAAAAACAATTATTTGACACCGTTAACACTCACAACACTTTCTGCTGAGTTATTCCAAACTAAGAAGCGTCCGGTCTAAATTGTATTTACACGCTGTGCGTGAATTCATCCTTAATTCCTCCCACAAGAAAAGTAAAAAACTGTTTTCTCAAAAGTAGAAAGAAGTGACAAAGACCCTGAACCAGGCCTGGTGTCAGTAACCTGGACAACCTGGGGGGGGGGGCGTTGGTCCGGTGGGATCAGTCGCAGTGAATCATTTCAGTTCACGTACGATCCGCGCCGTCTGCTAATCTGAGGCGTGTTCAGCCTCTCCAATGAACCAAACGGTTGGTCTTAAATTAAAAAACGGCACTGAAACCTCACATTTAAACCAGATCAACCGGTCTCGGAACAGTGAGCAACGTTTTGACCTTGAACGTGCCCCCGCTCTGCTGATTTCCCATGGCGACAGTGTTACGAAATGTACAATGATTCCTGCTTTATATGACGGTTTTAGGGCACATATAGCATAATCATGTAACGAGTAACGATCGTTTTGCCAGCTCATGTTAGTCCTGGCCTACAGTACCCTGTTTTAGCATTAGCAGCTTTTGCGCTATCCCGAACACAAAGCTTTGAGACTTACCGGTAGGAAGTAGGTGACACTGCATGGCGGAGGGAAGAGTCGCAGGAACGTCACTTAATTGGTCGATCCGCAATAGCTGTTCTGGGGGAAAAAATGAAAGACTGTTGTGCTGACCACTGCTATCGATCACCGATCAGTCTGCGTGCTGCCATTGTTGAACTACGTGAACCACGTTGAACTGCGCAGGCTGATCAGGATGTGGAAGGTGAAGTTGCGCCTCTGATTGCGTCCAATCAGGAGGCTCACAGACTCCTAAACAGCCACTCTGAAACTCCACCTCCACTGAGTTCAACAATACACAAATGAGAACAAAATAGAATGCGTTTAGCAGGCGATTACTTTAGGTTGTCCAGTACTCGCCACAGTTTGGGTCATTATACAATCATTTAAAACCAAGTCATTTGGCAACACTGACTGGCCTCACATAAAAGAGAATCCTTCACACAGTCCACCAGTCAGACTCATATGGTGTTATACTTACATTTTGAGCCTTTCACTGGCAGATCCCACAGGCAGTGTAGAGTAAAGCACTTCCCTCTCTGCACTGCTTAATGATATAGCTGTGCTCTAATGCAGACTTAACACTGAAGATCATTAGGTGGCAGTATTTCAAAGTAATGGTTTGTGATCCAAAGAGGACCGATCACTTAATTTGGGACTCCATGCGCAACAAGTTGGCACACACATACTGGAAGTACTCACACACGGACAGTTTTCAGCAATGCGAGTACTTGTATGCATACTTGTTTACATGCTCCCGTTACACGTGGCCTTACGTTTCCCATGAAGTTAGCAACTTTAAATTCACAGATGTTTTTGTGTTCCTGTATTGAAGCAGCAGAAGTCGCTGGTGGACAAAACTCTGCTGGTGTGGCTTTGGTGCGTACTCATGTTATTCAACAGAGCCACATTCACTTCAAACCCACCAGACAAACAGACAAAAAAAACAACTAAATTCAGGAATCTCTCATGTGAAATGACAAAAAAAACTGTTCCAACTTTGGCAGAGGTTTTATGTAGGACACAATCATCCAGAGGAAAAAGTGCTTGAGAAGAAAAGCTTTTCGATGCTTTTTAAAAACTAAATAAAAATAGGGTGTTTTTTTCCCCCTTTTGTATGTCAGGTGTTGCATCGTGTGTGCGTGTGTGTGCGCGCTGAAAAGTAGCTCGCCTGCAGCTGAGGGTGTAAAAGTGTGTACAGTGCCCCTGAGAGAACATCCTGAATGCAATCAGTCATTAATTACAATGAGAACAGAGTAAGAACGTGAGTTGGTGACGACTGTAACTGTCCATGTGACGTGACGAAGGTGACGAAGATCACAAAAAGGAGAAAATATTGCAGGACAAAAAAAAAAAAAAATGTTCTCGACGCTTGTGCACTCGACACTGCCTTCCAGTGAATATCCGGATGCTCAGCCTGCGCTCAGGGGCACAACAGTTTGATTGACATCTCTGAATAAGCCAGAGAAGTTGCTCTGGGGCCTCATTTCCAAGATAAAGTGGAGCCTACACAAGTTGTGTTAGTTCACTCTTACAACAGATTAGCATGTTATCATTTTTCAAACAAGCCATAGGAATCCCACTGAGTTGTACGTGTGCCGTGATGAAAACTAGATGCAATTATGTTTAATCGCTTCTTCTCATGTTATTTTCTACATTTTTACCAACGCCACAAGTGACAGATTATCTTTCTTCCAGTGGCGAGCATTCAGAGCCACACGAACAAGGACCGGCACCAATTTGATGCAGGCACTGAGGATTTTAGTGGGACTGTTGGAAAGGAATCAAGCTCCTTTTTTTCATCACCAGAAGCTCTGTCATTATGTAGAACATTTTAAAGTGAGATTTCCCTGATTGTGATGCGGAAGTGTTTGAATTTAGTTGCTTTTCCAATAGACTGTCATTGTTGCAGGCATGAGTCTGCCCGTCGTAGTAGTATGGCCACAATGCAAAAGCACACACGCACACAGACGCACACTCACACATACCAGCAAGCAACAATACACACAAAACAACAGATGACTATCAATGCCACATCCCACAATCCCTTTCTGCTGTGGTCTTCCTTCGCTGCCACATACCGCTCAACTGGAAGGAATATTGCTTTTCTGATATCTCACAAAGTGTGACCTTACTCACAAATGCACTCCCTCACCCACTCCAAACCAGAGCAGGGACACACACACACACACACACACACACACACACACACACACACACACACACACACACACACACACACACAC
>JAUESF010000001.1:17764037-17775321 GCA_032274765.1 Malacoctenus tetranemus | reverse complement strand
CCCCCCCCCCCCCCCCCCCCCCCCCCCCCCCCCCCCCCCCCCCCCCCCCCCCCCCCTCGCCCTTTGTGTTCATATTATCTTGTTTTATTACTTATGATATCAGTGCTGAAGTCTGCTCAGTGTAAACATCAAACGCTTGCATGGCATCTGTGAATGAGTCCACTGTGAAAAGAAGCCAAAGCCTGGCACACCTCATCCTGCACAGCAGGGCCACATTTCAAGGCTGCATTCTGTGAAGCTGCTCTGCATCGATAATGGGCAGACCGTGGCAATACAGCCGCCTGTTTTTTGCACTGAGGGGCCCCAAAATGGACCAAGAAAATGACCCCACATCCCATTATCATCCCGGCCCCGACATTATGATATAATGCATAAATGCAGCAGCTCCCAACCTTTTTTTTCTGGGTGCCGCCCTCCCCCAACGCCGCAAACTGCCTCCAAAGGTTGTGGATGCTCGCTTCAACCTCTGATGAGCCTAAACATTACAGTGAAGCCAAATGCTCTCACCAACATAAGCAATGGACATGCTCCCAGGTCTGCTCTGGATTTACATGGACGTCAGAGAATCACAGAATTGGGACTGATGTTGGATTTCCACTAAAATTCAGTAATCTGTTTCTCCTTTGTGTCGTGTTTTATTGGTTTTTGCGGTGAGATTTAGTTCATTCTGGGAATAACTTTGGTTCAATCTGTGAATATTAAGGTGTTTGAGGTTACATAGATGCAGCCCATGCTGAGACGATCTCTCTCACGCTCTGCAGAAGCAAGTGTAAAACAAAACTTCCTACATGATGGTGCTACAGTTGGGCCACTTCAGGTGTGAATATGCTGTAATGTGTGAAATACATATTGAAGCACACAATGTTGCATTAAGGCTATTTTATTGTTCATTCAGTCGGGGGTTAGACACTGTATTTTGACGCAGCCGAGTAGATTTCTTGATTTCATGCAAGCAGCAAATGTAAACTTGGACAAATAAAGGACAAATTGTAAATGCAAGTGTTCCTTAGTTTAAATGCTCATCTAAGCAAATATTTTTTCCATGAGTGGCATTTTTTTCCAGGCACATTCCCTTGTTTACAAATAGCCCGAGCATTACGCTGACTCATTAGCGATATTTTGACATCAAAGCGTTGGCGTGTTAAATAACCAGATGAAGGTTCAGTTCATTTGGATTCCTTTGAACCGTTTTTCCTCGGAAAGATGCAAATGGTAATTTGTCTAAAAATATCAGCTCGGCGAACCTCAGGCATTTCCAGCAAGAGCAATAATATTACACTATCACACGGACAGAAAGCATACGCTCTCTTTCTACAGGTTACTGCAGGGATTCTTTGGAGTCATTTGCAATTAATAACACTCTCCAAAGTCATTTCCTCCCAAAACGACGAGCTCAGTAGTAGTTAGCCTTGGACGAGAAGAAGTACCTGAGGAGGTCCATCCGACACGCTGAGCTGACTGAACACAGGAGACACCAGAAAACCAGCGACTTTAAAGACCTCAAACATTCATCCAACATCACCGTCTGTTATATATTATATATAGTCGAGTATGATTTGAACAACACACAAAACTTAGATTAGTCTCAGTCCCAAGAATACGTTTCTCTAAATTTTCTTTCTGACACGTTTGTTACTTTGAAGAGAAATAGGCACCAATAAAATACTCTTAAGAACACAGTGGTTGCTTTATAATTAATCACATAGAGGTACGAAAGCTCAGAGAGGAAAACTGAATAAAATCCTGCTCTCAGGAGCTTTTTCTAATTAAGACGAGTAAACCGAAGCATAACTGGGATCATCATTGTACGCAAGTTACATACTCACCATTATTCACATTTTAATACATGCAGCTCATATATTCAAGGCACAGGTGTAACAAAAAAAAAAAAAAAAAGGCAAACAATCTTTCAGACGGAAGTGTTTTTACACAGCGGCCAACAATCAGACTCGTGGTTGAGGGAAGATAAACTGGAACATCAACATGTCTTGCCTCGGAGAGAATAACAAATCGCAGTGATTTAGGAATGTGTTAAAAGAAAAACAAAATAGAAAACAGCAGGGAAAAAAAATCAAAGCACTTTATGTTTACGATAAGACAACAGCGGTATATTTATATTTATATATATATTTGTTGTTTTTAAATGGCACCAGATTTACATTTTCAGCCTTGATGTCCTGGTTTAATGCCAGGCTCTTGTGTTGTTATGCAGCAGCCTCCCTGGAAAGTTTACCGTCACAGGCAGCGCAGAAACACTTCCAGGTTGTTTCGCCTCCAGCGACTCACTTGCGGCCCAAAGACTCTGCCAGCTTTTTGAGCCTTTTCTTCAGCTCCAGAGGAAACTTCTCGTAGCACTTTTTACAAACAGGCTTCATGTCGAACTCAACAAACTTGTTCCTGCAAAGAGAAGAGAGAAAGAGGGGAAAAAATTGAGGGTTTTTGTTACACATTTAGGCGTGCACTCAGACTATATACATGACTTCTTATTTCTTTCATGGCCACAAACTTGCTTACAAATCAACCTTGTGCATAAGTGAAGCGACATTTTTGAGCGTAGAAGTTTCTTTCAGAAGTCTGAAGCTGAATTGAGAGGTGACAGGAGTCTCAGTTCATGTTCGGTGAGAAATGAGGAATAATTCTCTTTTCTAACTGCTGAGCTAAAAGTCACTGGCAGCTTTCAAAACTGGCATTTTTCTGGTGACACTTTGCTTTTATTTCCAAACTTTATTGAAATTTTTTTTAAAAAAAAGGGACAAATTGAGTCTTTGAATGGCTTTTTATCAAAATAACCAACGACCTCTTTCCAGATTATTTCCATGGGGGGGGGGAGGTGTGACGGTTATGTAGGCAAGTTTTTACAGGAATCAACAGATACATGAATAATGACAAATTATATGATGCAGCCACATTCACAACTTTAAAGATGCCCAAATGAAACAAAAGATGAAACGAAAAAAATCCCAGAAAACAACAGTGTTTGTGGGTATATTTTCTTTTTAGAAATCCATAAAAAATAAAATAAAGCCACATGCTCCACTGTCAAAAGGTGAACTAACCACATGAAGAAGCACAAAAGAAAGCAGACACAGCAGCAACCAACCGAGGCAGCGGCGAATCATAAAGAACAATAAGTCTACAGACAGACAGCGGGCTTCTTCTTGCGGTCTTTGGCATCGCGCTCACGTCGGGCCAGGCGGCGTTTCAGCTCCTCGGGCATGCGCTCATAGCAGTGCTTGCACACTGGCCTCAGGTCAATCTCAACAAACTTATCTCTGAGTTACCACAGACGCAGCAAGTGAAGCATGTAAGAGGAAAAAGGGGAGGGGGGGGGAGAGAAAAGGAAAGACGCCAAAGAGGGGAGAGTCGTTGAAGGAGACTGTTAGGGCGAGAAGAGTGATCCACAAAGACTTGAGGGGGCCACAATCAGCAAGTGGCTCCGTACCGGATTAGTCAGTGACAGAAAATAAGAAGCGTCGCTTACTTGAGGGTGAGTTTCGTGTTGCAGGTGGAGCACGAGAAACAAGTGACGCACCAGGCCTTGTTGAGAGCGGACACCACTGAAGGAGAGGGGGGAAAAAAAGAAAATGACACCAATTGAAATGCATCGTCCTCGAGCAACAATTCTGTCCCAATTACTGAAAACACGGCGATGATTAGAAGCATCATCAAACTGACACTCACCGTCACCTTCAATCACACGGTTGCAGTGATAACACACATCACCGAAGAGCTTGATGACAGAGAAACAAGGATTAGGCATTCACAAACTCTTTTATTTTTGGTGGAGCCGTGTGAGGAGCGAGTGGCGCCCCGTGCTTTTTTGGGAGGAACTCACTGATATTTTAAAGTCTGGCTCCTTCTCCAGACTCCAAAATTCATGCGGCGTTTCATTTTCTTACCTGGTTATAATGAGTCTCGCAGTAAGCCAACCCCTTCCTCTCATAGTGGCGATGACCAAGAAAAGGCTTCTCACACTTGGCACACACGAAATGCTGTAAACAAAAACAAACGCTGCTGAGGGATGGCGAGACCTCTCACGGAACTGCAAATGAAGGAATGTGAAACTAACTCAAGGAGGAGGAGGAGGCGCCAACACACACACGCACACGCACACGCACACACACACACACACACACACACACACACACACACACAGAGGATGCTGCCTTGTTTTTTTTAATAAACAGTCAGAACCATGAATATCACATGAGCATTGCATGAATATATTTACGGGCCCAGACATGTTGTCAAAGTTTTGAAAACTAACCACAGGAGGAACACCCACAATATGAACACCGACGTGTTATTGTTTTGTTTTTGAAAATCGCAGCCATCTCAAGTCCAAAGGAGAAACAATTCACTGGTGACGCGCCCGGGCTGTTTAGAAAACAGTTCTACTTCTCTGCCTGCCAGAAAAAATAAAAGAAAAATAGTCCTGATGTGGTTGCATGCTAAATTAATTTCTGCTAATTACCATCTTTAGCATTAAATTGACTGCTATACACTGTTGATAGTTTTAAGCTTTCTGAACAGCACAAAACTCAGCCGCCTGCAGACACATGAAGACACAATTTAATCTGCTGCGTTCTGCCTCAGGAGAAATAATCTTTTAAAAAGTGCACACATCTCCCTGCTGACTCAAATTAGCTCATTTACAGGGTTTTGCTTCTAAATTGGCTTATTTAATGAATTTAATTTTACTGTGCATGAGTAATTGTACCTATAATGGCAATGTGAAATTCATTAGTGACTTTTATTCTGCTTTGTGTGGGGCCGTATTAGATACATTAGAATCTATTACAAGGTAGCCAGCAGGATTCCTGCCGACTATTATTAAGTTGTCAAAAGTCTCTTGGAAAAGCTGCTGCCTGCAGTCGGACTTACCGCGGACCTCTTCACAGACAGTCAGTACTTTCTATTACTCTTTGTGTTGGAAATGCTCCCTTCAGAGTATTTTGCAATAAAAATTTGGGCAGGCGCTGAAAAACAAAAATCTTTTAAACTTGATTTCTTTCTGTTTTCCCTTCTGTTTAAAATAAGTGAGTGAGACTTTTCTACGAACGCCAGCTGTGCTCGAACCAGAGCTACATTTTCAAGGAGTGATGGAAGAATTAATACATGAATAAATAAAAGTTCATTTTAAAGCCCAGTGTGCTTTGGTGTTACTTTTTGTGTGACTAACACCGCCACAAACTGAGAAACAAGACATGTGCAGTATCACCTCAGTCCTCCTTGTCGTGCCGTGTTTGCGGCACAAACACATGTTGTCATGCTCGGTTCAGGCCGTGTCTTTATGACAACTCCACCCACATTGAGGTGTTTACCGAAAATGGCCAAAAACAGATAACGGGCGAGCTGTGCTAAAATTGCATGACGGAAAATTGGCTCTCATAAACACGTCCATTAATCCTAAATTTAAACTCCCGGACGCTTTAGGTTTCATCCCTCTCCGAAACAAAGTCTTAAAGCAGCAAAACAACATGTTCGAAATCAGCCTGAAAATGTATGAGGAAGAATGTATAGCTTTATTGTCCTTAACAAACCTCGACATGCCACTGCTTGCCCATGGCATTAACGACGCGCCCTTCAATAGGCCTCCTGCAGGCGCCACAGATCGGGACACCCATCTTGTCGTGACAGGGTAAACAGAAGAGCTCGCCCTTCAGTTCCCTGGCGTCAGCCGTCAACTCCTTCCTGTGGACAAAACAACGGGGAGCTCAGTCACAGGGGTGTTTTAACACGACGCGTATTCTGAAGCTCGAGGGAAGGGCTTTCTAAACAGTGGAGCGAAGCGCTGACACTCACCCGCAGTTGTTGCAGTTGAAGTGGTCCGGGTGATAGGGGTCATTCTTAAAGATTAGTGGCTGCTCTTCAATAATGGCATGGCACTTCTGGCAGATATACTTGCCCAGGCCACGGGCTTTCTCACGGTTATGGCACGGGCGACACAGATGCCTGAGGTAAATGGAGGACAGCGAATTTAAGGGGTGCCAAAAGAGACCCCGCAGCCTCAAATAACGCTCTGGCACACTCCCATCACAGCTGCTAAAAATTCCATCATTTGTTAGAACGCAAAAGCGAGCAAGTCACCGAGCTTGACATGTGTAACCACCTGTCACAGTGTTATATTAAGACTGTAATAAGATGGGATACTTACCTGCCAGCATTTTTGACAAACCCCACGTCTGCGAGCACAGCCTGGCAAATGTCACAGCAGAAGCAGTCGGGATGCCAACTATTGTTCATGGCCTTAATGACACGGCCAATGATGAACTCCCCTGAGGGAAACCATAAGTGAGAGATCAGCAAGAGTCTAAGTTTGACTTTTCCAATATTCGTTGATACTTGATGCTATTTTTTGTCCGCTGCGCAGCACTTCCTAATGAGCACTCCATCATTTCACCACAGTGTTGTACAATGATTCCTCTGGTGTTCTCTTAGTGACACTTAAGACAAAGCCAGTGTTGACTGCTTTTTAATCATCCACCTAATTTAATTAGAGGATGTATGTCTCTCCCCTGGCACAGTCGAGCAGTATTTATACAAAGCTAACGAGGGGCCTATAAGAGGCATCAAGAGTAGGACTTAACACAAGTGGGAGGTTCTAAAAAAAGTAGACTTGAACTCTAGCGAGCATGGAAAAGTTGGAGAAAGGTCTGTCGAACTAGAGCTGAGCAGACTAATGCGAAAAAGTGTCATCGGTTACCAGAAGGAAACGTAACGGAAGAGTAAAAGACTTCAAGGTGAAAAGAAACAGCAAATCAGCTGTTTGGAAGCAAAGATACAGAGTGTCTGTTTATCTTCAGCCACATTTATATCACAGAACTCAACAAAAATATCAGATACAGCAAATACAGCAAGCTTTCCCAAAACACTGACTGACGCCTTTTATCCATGAGTGTAAAGTTCCGAGACGTTGCTCATGTAAAGATTGCAAAAAACAAGTTTTAGGTTCATCTAAACATATATTCCCAAAAAAAGTTAAGAAGCCTAAATTGTTGCTGCTTCATTAAGTTCTGATGTTCACTTCTAAACTGCAAACACAGAAGAAAAGTCTGACCAAATGACAACTTGAGGCATAAAACACTCACCACACTGGTGGCAGCAAGGAGCAAAGAGCATCTGGAAGTCGTGTTCACAATACTTCCTTCCTTCAAACTGTAAAATAGCAATTTGATTAATTTGGTCAAATCAAAAACAGTTTGGAACAAACCATTGCACATGCAATGAAGGTGGGAGACACTGGCCTCATCTGTGAAATGAGCTAAGACTGAGTAATAACCCTGAGTGTGCACTACCTCATAGAAGAGTCCATCAGGGAACTGCTGGAAACACTGAGCACACACAAAGCAGTGCTCGTGGTACAGCTCTCCATTACTGTTCACAATCTTCTCAGTTGGAGCGAAGCCACTCTTACATCGCTCGCAGGCTGCAGTGGCCAGGGCATTGGCAATGCTGTTGCATGAGACAATAAAACATATGTTAGTCGCATTTCTCCCCTCACAGGCCTTCTGATGTGCCGGGCTGACAAATAAGTGGGACTCCAAGGCTGGACTCGTGTTTATCATTTCTCACATAGCTCCCGCTGGATCTGTGGAGCCTGATTTTGCAGCTGTCATTGCAGATAATGGAAGTAATATGTGGACTGTCTTACTCACTGCTGAGGCATCACCTAATTTGGTCACGGAATAGAGGTGCTGAAGTCTGGCTGACATGACAACGTTTTCCCACTCAGACATTCACATGTATGCAGTCACAAATAGACTGATAAATACTTAGACGCTCCCATTTGGTATGGCTCTAAGAAGAGTCGTGCCAAAATGAGAAGATCTCACTGTGAGAGTCACTTAATCATCTATCTGGTATTTTAAATGTGGTCCTAATGCCTTCATCCACACATGACTTTTTAAGTTTTGTTTTGCTGTGCAGCAGTTTCTATCAGATTTATGCTTTTGGAGAGTGACTTAGCAGGTAGTAAATCATGGGCAAAGACACTGTATTCCAAGCCGAACCCACCCTGATTCCACTGTAACTAATTCAGACAAACTTAATGAGGGTCTGGTGTTACTGTGACTTAGTTGCTTTAAAGCATCTTTGAGATATTGTATTATACCCGAAAGTTCACGAGGAAATTAAACGTTAAAAGAAGACAAAGGGAAATGTTCATATCACGCAAGCGATTAAAAAAATACTTTTGCAAGGAAACAAATGCAACTGGTCCATGAGTAGCTAACTAGCTGGTAGCATATCATAAAGTAAGCTTCACAGTGGGGTGAACCGCTCCGTTATGTTAGATGGAGAACACCTTGTACATACTAACATGTTTCGACAATGAGGTTGGGATTCAAACTGCAGCATTCGGCCAAGATTCATGACAGAAATAGCGCTTTTCAGTGCTAAAAAAGTGGACAACTCGCCCAGCGGTGAGCTACGTTGACGTTAGCTTTAGCCTGTTAGCTTCGCGGCTAGCCGCTGTTCATTTGACTGAACAGAAGTGAGCGGTTGTTTCAGTACTTAACAAAAAAAAAACTAGAAATGAGGAGTACTACCTGCCCGGCATTCCGGCCACTCCCAGCATCTTCTCTGAACAGGACAGCGGGAGGAATGGAGCTGGTTAGCGAGCTCAAGTTTGTTATCCGTCAGCTGGACTGGTGGAAGTTTTCAAGGGAGGAACCGCCGCGTCCCCTCCCTGTAGAACCGATAGGGGGCGGTAGATCGATCCAAATGCTGATAATATTCATACGAACGCTTGTATCGGCATCAAGCGATACCAGTATCGATAATTGAGAACGAGACTCAAGTATCGATACTTGGTCTTGAAATTATCAGCATGTGGATCGAAACCAGTGACTGCAGGAAATTATTTTCCTGCGTTTCATTCATCCTCCTGATGAGCAGCACTCAGATTAAGAGGTGGTGTGGAGGGTGGGGACAAGCAGTGGCATTCACCCTCCTTACACCACCTCAAACCAAAGACTTGAAATGTTTCCCCCAGGTTACAAACTTGCTTTGCAGACCCGTGGCCCACCACTGTCCCCAGTCATGGGCAGAGGCCTTTGAGTTGAGCAGACAACAGCCAATTGTTATTTCAGAGTAATGTCATTCAAACATGGACAGCTTAAAAAATAAACACTCAATGGAAGGTATTTCCTGTAAAACCTGTAACATGGAGGAAAGTGAACCACCAGTCTGGCTCCATCAATAGCAGAGTGTGTCTTTTGTTTGAGAGATATCACTTATAGTCTTTTTAAATCCTCAAGACCTGAAAATTTAATTAGTTTCGGTTGCATAGGGGGACGGCCCCCCAAGTTATGTCTTTTATCCGATTTCACTTAATGAAGCTATTATTTGAATGCGTCGTCTCTGGCTTGTGTCTGTGTTTTATGCCCTCGTGTTTACTGGCATTTATACACCTGCTTGGAAAGTGCCTGGCTCGGAGGTAAGTGCTGGAGAAATAAACTTTACTTGTCATTGTATCACACACGCTTCCATTCTTCTCCAATTTGCAATGTTTCACATCTAATCTAACCCACTCAACTGTATCACATGGTGAAAAATACATAGGAATCTATATTAAATTGGCTCATGAAGTATCTGTGATCGAAGTGGGATTTTTTTGTAACGCTAAACATGTTCAGATTTAATCTGTTGTTAGAAATGTCACATTTGTGCACGTGACACCATGTTTTGTGCGGCTAAAATTAAGTTTATTTTTCAGGTTTTGTGTATATTTTCATCTAATCTCTCTTAGTTTACATCTCTTTATGGCCATTTCGTGCTCCATGATTTGCTCTGTACAGTTTTTCATACTAGTAGTTTCAGCACTTCAATGCCACATTATATTTGAGTCATTTTTTCGTCGTCCTCTTCACCACAACAGACCACTACACTGAACACTTTTCTGTTCTCTCTGCGGTGGCCTGAATGCAACCCCCCGGGATACTAAAAAACCTTCCACCTGAGGCTGCAGCTCTTCTTCAACCTGGAGAAAGCGAACCGCTTTTTTTTTTAAGGTCGAGAAAAAAAACAAGTCTTCGTCTTGGAGGTCCCGATTTTTTCATCCCAGCTGCTTCTCAGGCAGCAGCTGGACCCCGCCCTGGTACGAGCTGAAGGTCCCGGCCTCAGTGAGCCATCAGGGGGAAAAAAACACATCATCCACACGGAGCAGAGAGGAGCGCACCATACATTTCAAACAGGCATTTTTAATACACCTATGAAGCCAAGTAGAAGTACAGATCTTTGGGAAATTGACAAGAAAGAAAGAAATCTTCTTAGCACATTGCAGCTTTATTCAACTATAATAAAAACAACACACCGTCACTGTACGTTCTATAAAGACACCACAGCCCTAATTCAGCCTATCTTTAAGTAGTACAATACCCATGTATAAGCACTGAATACAAATGCAGTTAATAATAACAAACGAGATGGCATATTTTCTTCCATACTAATACACAGCAAAATATACTGTAAGTCCAAAAAGGATGAAGTCGGTCGACCGGCCTGTTTGACCTCCAGAAACTCAACAAAATCATTAAGACATCAGTTCCCACAACAGGGCAGAATAATAATGTGACATAGTGACTCTTTTTTCAATTAACATTTTAAACAAAATACACACAAAGAAAAGGAGACTAATAACTCCGTAAACCAACTATTCATTATAAACTGAACGTAATGATCTACAGGTTTCATTGCACATCCATCTTAAGATGTCTTCGACTATTATTGTTTCACGCGACTGAAACACAACAGAGAGAGACATAAATATTTCATGCTAACACTTTCAGGCAAACATTCAACTACATCAACATTCAGCTGCCACGCCGTCCAGTCTGCAGGGCTGCACAAGTACCTCATTAAGATCACATTCATGTCTATTACAATAAAACAGTTGTGACATCCGAATATGCAAAAGAGCCTCTGACTGATGCGGCACTTAATGCAACTAAACCAAACCATTAAGTTAATGTGTGAAAATGCTCATTGTTGTTATGCAGCCGACCGACCCAATAAGATGGTCTCAGAATAGTTTTGGTCACGATCGTGCAGCCCCAGTCTAAAGTCTGACCTCTAGTTTATTTGCTCATAGAAATATGAATTTACACTGTGAAACTAAGTTTTTTAGTGGATATAAGGATTCTCAGCTGTACAATTGTTTACTTTCTCGACTGTTTTCACATCACTCATAGAAGTGTAGAGACAGAGGGAAGTCAGTAGGTGACCCCTTTGTACGCAATTTGAACTTTACAATCCATTTAATTGTCTTTCTTCTGTAAACTAT
>JAUESF010000001.1:17724641-17738447 GCA_032274765.1 Malacoctenus tetranemus | reverse complement strand
ATCTGACAATACAGGCTTTCATAAGTTGCACGTGATTTGAAATTGATGTTTTGCAACATCAGAAATTCGTCTCACTTATCGAGCATTGCCGTCTTTTTTAACTGATTTTAAACCCTCACTTTTACAGCAGTCTTGCTTTCAATTGATTGATCAGCGTGTCAAGTTATAAAAAAGAAAGTTACAGCAAAGCGATTGTAATGAAGTTTCTGCATGAGTGATGTGACAGAGTCAATGATGTTCTCCTTAACATGGACCTCACAGAGTCTTTGGACAACCTCTCCTTCTTGAAGCGAATGAATCGCTGCTGGCAAGATCACTGTAGGCAAACTGTAAGTGTGGCGTTTTGCAGATGATTGTGTCTAATCTGCACAGGAAATTGTGCTCAAAAGGGTTTTTTACATCTCCTGCTGAGACTCGTTTGTCTTCCTGTAGATAATGATCCGGAGCATTTTCCTCTTCCTGGATCGTACCTATGTGCTCCAGAACTCCCTGCTTCCGTCTATCTGGTAATGTCACTCTTGAGTCACGTTATTTAGATGGCGGTGTTTGTCACAAAGCTGATGTTGTGCATGCTGGTGTGTATTCGCTGTAGGGACACGGGTCTGGAACTGTTTCGCACCCACATCGTGAGCGACAGCGCTGTTCAGAAGCGAACGGTCGAAGGCATTCTGGAGCAGATAGAGTTGGAGCGGAACGGAGAGACGGTGGACCGCAGTCTGCTCCGGAGCCTGCTGGGCATGCTGTCCGACCTGCAGGTACCGATGTGCCGCAGCTCAGCAGCTCTGATTGCATTGCACATACATTTTGTCCTCTGACTGTCAAACTTTGGTTCAGGTTTACAAAGACTCCTTCGAGGAGAGGTTTTTGTCTGAGACCAATCGGCTGTATGCAGCAGAAGGACAGCGGTTGATGCAGGAGAGAGACGTGAGTGATGGCCGACGCACCTCTGTGGTCACTTTTATTGAATGGTCAGCCTTTTGTACTGTAAGAAGGGGGCTGAGTGTTGGGTGTGTGTTTGTGTCCAGGTTCCTGAGTACCTGCATCACGTCTCTCGTCGGTTAGAGGAGGAGAATGATCGAATCATGAGCTACCTCGACCAGAGCACGCAGTAAATACTCATGATTTAAAATTCATCATAATATCTCAAACACTTTCGGCTATAACGTGGTTTATACATGAAACAGCACTTTGTGATTGTGATCACAATCAAGAGAATGTAAAAACTGACGATGTTTTGCTTTGGTGTCACTGAATTTACCATTGAAGAGAGCTTTGCAGAGTTTAATTGAACTTTTTTTGCATAGTTTCAAGTTAAACAAATATTCAAGTTTTTCCACTTCATTTTTTCTCATTGTTTCACAGGAAGCCACTGATTAGCTGTGTTGAGAAGCAACTTTTAGGAGAACATATGACTGCAATACTACAAAAGGGTGCGTCTGCGTCTCTTTTGTCCGACTGCATCTGAAATGTTCAACTTGTGAATTTATTCCTTTGGACATGTGCTTGATGGTTGGATGTTTTGGTGGCAGGTCTGAGCACTTTGTTGGATGAGAATCGAGTGACGGAGCTGGCTCTTCTCTACCAGCTCTTCAGCAAGGTGAAAGGAGGACTTCCAACCCTGCTCCAGTTCTGGAGAGATTACATTAAGGTATGAACAGCAACCAGCACATGTACAGACAGGACACGACCAACCATGTTTCACAGAGACTCGAACTCGCTTTCTGTGCTCGTAGTCTTTTGGTGGAGAAATCGTCTGCACCCCGGAGAAAGACAAGGACATGGTACAAGACCTGCTGGACTTCAAGGATAAGATGGACAACGTGGCACAGAGCTGCTTTACGCGCAACGAGAGTTTCATCAACGCCATGAAGGAAGCATTCGAAACTTTCATCAACAAGCGGCCCAACAAGCCAGCTGAACTCATCGGTACGTCAGGCTGAGAACCACCTGGGAACTAGTTTTGTCTCAGTATAAATCATCCTTTGTTCCTTTTTAAGTGCATGTACACACACATTTGATTGTTTGTGTAGTCCCAGCAATTAGATAACAACATCTTTTGTCATGCTTCCCCCACAGCTAAATATGTGGACTCTAAGTTGAGAGCCGGGAACAAGGAGGCTACAGAGGAGGAGCTGGAGAGAATCCTGGACAAGATAATGATAATCTTTCGCTTCATTCACGGTCAGTCACACTCCTGTGTGTGTTTTTGTGTGACGTATGCAGACGTTAGAGTATTTCCCTCACTATCGGTTAATGGCTTGCTGGCTTGTTTCAGTCTGATAAGTCCTCTCGGTCTCTCTTCCACTTCTCACACCAGGCAAAGACGTGTTTGAAGCTTTCTACAAGAAGGACTTGGCCAAGCGTCTGCTGGTTGGCAAGAGCGCCTCCGTTGATGCTGAGAAATCGATGCTCTCCAAGCTCAAACATGGTCAGTTTCTAATGCCATCGCTTCATATTGGTAATGTAAAGACTTCTCCTGCTCATTGATTTGTGTTTGGTGTTTCATGGTGTGTTTACACGATAAGAATTCAAATTTGTGATGTATGTTTGTATTTTATGCTATGTAAGAATCATGTGTGGTTTTGCAGCAGTGGCACTCAATTGGAAGGCTTAAAGTGACGTAATGTGGTTTGTCGTGAGCAGTGTGAGAAATATCTAAGTGTGATATTTGTGGTCTGACTTGTTGCAGAATGTGGAGCAGCATTTACCAGCAAGTTGGAGGGAATGTTCAAAGACATGGAGCTGTCCAAAGACATCATGATCCAGTTCAAACAGGTAACAAGCCTCTGCAAGCCTGCATATAAACACCACTGCCACACAATTAGTGTTTGTGGAAAGTTGTAACCTCATGGTGATCTTCCCACTCAGTATATGCAAAACCAGAGTGAGCCGAGCAACATAGAACTGACTGTCAACATCCTGACGATGGGATATTGGCCTTCATACACACCCATGGAGGTTCATCTGCCCCCAGAGGTAAAGATTCAGTGCCGATATTTCTACTTTAGTTGTTAAAACATGTTCCCAAGTACATAAAAGTACATAAAACTCCAATTATACGTATGTTGTGGTAGATGGTGAAGCTCCAGGAGGTGTTCAAGCTGTTCTATCTGGGGAAGCACAGCGGGAGGAAACTGCAGTGGCAGCCCACACTGGGTCATGCTGTTCTCAAGTCAGAGTTCAAAGAGGTAAGAGCGCCGTCCTTGTGCATCAGCCACTTGTGCATCAGCCACAGAGCCGATGGACCCTAGTGTGGACGGCCCTGACAGTGAGCGCTTCATGCTGCAGGGGAAGAAGGAGGTGCAGGTCTCGCTGTTCCAGACGCTGGTGCTGCTCATGTTCAACGAGGGCGAGGAGTTCAGCATGGAGGAGATCCGTGCAGCCACCGGCATAGGTTACACACACACCAACACACACCTTGAACGGTGCATTCCATGGTGGGTACCTGCAGGAGCCACATTGCTCTGCTGTGTCTCGTTCCCACACAGAGGAGGGAGAGCTCCGGCGGACGCTGCAGTCCCTGGCCTGCGGGAAGGCCCGCGTCCTCAACAAGAACCCTCGGGGGAAAGATGTGGAGGACGGAGACCGCTTCAACTTCAACAATGATTTCAAACACAAACTTTTCCGCATCAAAATCAACCAGATCCAAATGAAAGAAACGGTAAAAATTAAATTTGTGTTTCTGCTCTGGTGTTTTCCATGAAACAGCACCAGAACTTAATGTGTTGCAACTGTACTTTTTCTGTAGACACTTCAGATGCGTTTTCCAAACCTACAAAATGATTGTTTCTCCTTCTGCTGACAGGTGGAGGAGCAGGTGAGCACCACCGAGCGAGTGTTTCAGGACAGACAGTACCAGATCGATGCCGCTGTGGTTCGCATCATGAAGATGAGGAAAACCCTCAGTCACAACCTGCTGGTGTCCGAGCTCTACAATCAGCTCAAGTTCCCCGTCAAGGTGACGCCTCACAAACTCTTTTTGTTTATCTATTTATTCTTCTTCTCCTGCATTTTCAACATTCTCACCACCGCGTTCACCTTCCTCCCCACAGCCGGGCGATCTGAAGAAGCGTATCGAGTCACTCATAGACAGAGACTACATGGAACGTGACAAGGAGACTCCCAACCAGTACCACTATGTTGCCTGAAGGGGTGTCTCTGTCACCGCTGTGCTTTTCTTACAGCAAGTGAACTGCTTGCCCCGCCCAAAAACAGGACTCCAGCCTCCCAGCCACCCGACTCTCCTCTGGTGCCCATCTTTCTCTCCATCCGCCACCCTGGACGCAGAGTTCAGGCTGCACAGACCTCCAGAGAAGCGAGTGAGACTCGGTTGTGCTAACTTTAGTGGGACTGGTTCTGGCTAGAGGAGCGGCCTGGGTTTGTTGATGGTTGGTTTATGTGACTTACAGAATCTGCTAATGCAAAACACAACTGAAAATAACTAGCACTTTCCTTTTGTTTTTGGTTTTGTTTGTCGTCCCGCCCTTCGTCATCTTTGGGATTGGGCTTTCGTTCTCCTTTCACCACGTCATGCTAAAACAAAATCACTCGTTTTTTACTATAGTTGGTTTGTCTTGAGTTTAAAGACTTTTTTTTGTGTTGTTTTACGCTTTCGTTGGAGGTGTTCTCTTTCTGAACGACTGCACAGACTGCTGAGTGTAAACCTGAGCTGTTGATTGCTTGATTTGGCTGAGGGAAGGAAAAAAAAAGAAGACGACGGCGGCAGCGGAAGACGAGGACGTGAGAAAAAAGAGACTTGAGTGCGTGGGAGGGGTTGGGTTCATTGTAACACCGAGGCTGAGCGACATGCAGGCAGGCCAAGTCGGGTATTACTTTTGGTATCTTGTATGTTTTGACCAAAATGTCCAATGTCATGTGCTGATGTTTTTTGTAGATGAGATTGTATTCTATGTAAGAGTGCGACAAAAACTGAACCTGAATAAATTGATATTTAATGAAGGAATGATTTTCTTTGTAGGTAACCAGCTCAGTGGCACTTTATGTGGTTCATTTAGCATCCCTCGCTTGTCATTAGGTCCACAGTGTGAGGCTGCTCCACACCTGGTTTTATTCTCGCAGACGTTAGAAAACACTGCACTGTCAAACCAAAAAGCAATGCTTCGTGAGAAAGACATTTTCAGTGAATCCCAAAAGAATGTGAGCTAGCGTGCGAAGCAGACTGGATATTTCACTTCTGTAATGTGGTAAAGGGATTTTTTGAACTTAGTTAACTTCACTCACTGGCGAGGAAGAAATTCTGCTTGCACATGGCTGGGACGTGACAGTGAAAGTGAAAGGTTGAAAGTTTAGGTTTTACTTCCACTCTTGAGCACGAGGGATGTCAGAGTTTAGCAAGACTGTAAAAAAAAAACAAGCTGGAAGTCCCACATTTTCAGCAAAGAAAACTATGTGTCTGTTTGTAAAAAAAAACGGTGGTTGAACTATGCAGGGAGAATGTAGCAGGGTGCTGGGAAGACTCGGACAGCAGCATTATGGCTGCCTCTGCGTTCCTCATAGGGTTTTGCACACCCTCGTGAATTGATGAAGGTGTCAGCTGACTAACCCACAACACATGCACTTTGCAGCCTACACAGCACTGTGTGTGTGTCTGTGTCTGTGTCTGTGTGTGTGTGTGTGTAGACACTCCCATGCTTCCCTCTCATATAAGCAAGCAATACACTCCACAACCATGTTCCATACAACTGCTTCAAAAGCCGTGAACTTAAAGAATTTCAGGAATGTTACATTTCCCTGTTCATTTTTTTCCCTCTTCTTGTTTATTGTATTAGTGGTCAATAAACCAACACATTGTAACACTCAACTACAATATGAATCTACTGTTTTTAAGAGACACATTCAGGTTGTTTTGTGTGTGTGATCTTCTTGCTCCTTCATGTTGCTCTCTTGTGTCTGAGTGAGAGTTTTTCTTTGGTCGTTTCACATCTCAGTTCTTTGTTGTTGTTCTGTGATCATTCATTCTGTCACTCTGAGTTGACCTTTTTGTAACTACCTGTTCTGTGGCAATTTTTAGTATCTTTTCTGGGTTTTGTTTGACAACTTTCTGACAATCTGACTGATCTCTGTTGGTCTCCGAGAGTCTTCGTGTTGATCTTTTTCTTCATCCCTGCTTGCTCGTTTGGTGTCTCCCAATCATTTCCAGCCTCTTTACCGTTCTCCACCTCTTTGTTTGGATTTTGCGCCTCTCTGAGGTCAGTTTGTGACCTGCTTATGGTCCGACATGTGTCTTTTATTGTTTTTACATGTCATGCATGTGATTTTGTGTCACTTTCCCACCTCCGTGTGCTCATCCTGCATCACTCTGGGGCCCTGGTTCTTGGGTCCGTCCCTGGTGGGTCAGTTCAAAAGACCCTCCGTGATGACACTGGGGTGAGAAGTCATTTTCATGGCAGCATTATTCCTGGAAGTGCCCTTTTTTTTCTTCATTAGGCGTCTCTTTACACCCTGCTGGCACCTCCTGTCCTATCTGTTTCATTATGTAAGCAAGTTACCTAACAACAAACATCTTCATGGGGCAGAAAAGTGCTGTCAGTGGCGTTGCAGTGGACATTTGGTATTTGCGCTTATTTTCTTTGCAACAAGGCAGCGCTGACCGACCCGAGGAGCTCAGTTCAGAGGGGAAGGGGAGGAGGTGAGAGGGGAGGAGGGGGAGGGGCGGCCTCACGTGACTGGGCAGCTCTAAATGCGCCCAGTTCACATGACGAGACATGGCTTATTCAGACTCTGTGGCTAGCACCGACAACTAACCGCCTTTGCTGCCTCTTTCCACCCGCCGGACGCACTTCTGGAGTACCGCGCGGCAATTTGACCCACCCCACAGACAAAGCAGAGGGGCGTAAACAACAACAACAACAGGAATTACAACAACAGCAGCGTCGGTTTCAGCTCGCGGTTTCGCGAAGTCAAGTGCAGTTTGGTGCGTCGACCCACCTGCGCCTGCAGCGGCGTCACAACACCACCTCTCCTGGACTGGACCTGCTCTGTACGGTGCTTTGACAACCGCTGTGTCATCTCACCCCCCACTATGAGGGTCTGTCACGCTCTGCCTGCGCTGTTCATCGCCTGCTTCGCGGTCTTAGGTGAGTGTTTTGTGTGTTGTTGGTTTTTTGGCCGTTCGCAGCCGCTCGTCGAGCGGACCGTTGAACCCGACGACGTCACGACGACGGCGACCACCGCCGTTAGTTGGCTTTTTTCACGCCAGGGGCGTTCATACCGAGCGCTGGGGCCGAATGGCGTCAGTGAAAAAGAGTTCATATTGATCTAAAGTCAGTAGCTGGGACGCCTCCCTGACACTTTTACCACCACGAATTTCTTGACATCAAATTTCGATGCTCGTTTTTTTAAACGCTTGTTCATTCGCATCATTTTCTCTCTTCATGCTTTATCGCTACATCTTTTTCCTCATATCTTTACAATGCAGTGGAGCTTATTCGACTTATTTGAAGCTGTCGTTTCATAAGAATATGTGCTATTTATGGTGCGCCGGCCTCAGGTCCGTACACCGTGGGAGCAGTTGCATTTCATGATTAACTCAAGATAACGTTGTTTTTAATTGTCCCCCAATAAGGATGTTGGTCAAAGCAGTGCTGCAGCGTAGGTCTGAGGGGCCGTTTCCTGCTGGACAGCAACAGTTCATACATCAGGTTAACGTGAAAAAGTGTGTCAAAGCCTTATGCAACTCTGTTCTTGCAAGTCTGTGATGTTTTTTTTTATCATCATAAACTCTTTTTTTCAAAATGTCCTTTTGAAAAAGGTTTGCATTCAGTACAGTGAGAGAGAGAGAGATAAATATTATCCCCTATTTGTGCAACAAGTGGATCTGAGTGCCGCTGACCTGCAGCCAGCTGAACTTTTCCCTCGACCAGAGTTACCTGAAATGTTCTCAGGCCTGAATGCAGTTTTATTCTCTCCTATTCTGATGTGATGCTCATGTTTTTGTTGATGTTATGCACCAACAGATTGGCTTCATTGTTGTGTCATTTGAGGGCTTCACATGCTGGCTTTGTGTTGCACACAGGCCTGGAGGGGCCCACTGGCAGTGTTGGTTTATGACCAGTTTAATTGCCCAGAACACAAACACACACATACACACAACCTTGGTTGCTGACACAGGAAAACAGTGGCATATGGATGTACCTCCACTGGCTACTGTAAAAGCTGTTGTGCTTTTCGGGTGAGCTCTTTGGTGAGTTGTGTCTTTCGGTCAGCAGCGTGGTGGTGACCTTAAAGCACCAGCGTTTCCTTGAAACACAAGTGGCCGGGCCCTCCCGAGAGTCACCTCACGCTGCTCTCTGCAGCGGGATACTTTGTACACACAACCGCTCGCGCCTCATGATCAGATTGCAGTGTTGGGTAAACCAAATGCCGCGCGTTTACATGCGAACAGAGCGGGGATGTTCTGGTCAGGTTTCAGTGAAGAGATGGAGATGAAGTGATTCAGACTTCCTCTTTATGGTTGGTTCAAAAACATGCGTAAAGGGAAGAGAGAGAGCATCTAGTCTTTTAAAAGAATTGACTTGGCAGCAGAGCGTGAATTATCTGGACCTCTCAGGATGTTTGCATTGATGTGATAAGAAAAGAAAAAAAACATTTTTCAGCAAAGCCAGGTCAGCTTTTGTGCAGACATATTAGGACGTGTGGTGAAGTTTCCTGGTTACATCATGGTAATTGTGAGATACAAGGTTGTTTAATTCATGATTCTCCAGTAGCTGCTGTGGTTTCCCCTAGATATGTTTAAAGACACAGCTGTTATGAGACACTGACTGTGAAGGCGTCGATGGTCTGAGGTGCGAGAAAGGAAGCCGCAAGGTTGGCTGAGTTGAAAAATGTTCACATGAGCTGCACTCGCGCTAACAAAGTGTGTCTGCTGACTCTGTAGCTCAGGACATGTTGCAATTCTGGAAAAGGGACGCAGCTCAGATAAGCTCTGAAAAAAGACTCGGCTGGCTTTCTGGTCCCCTGCCAGCTCTGGCTCTCTGTCGACCTCTGCCGGTGGATGTTGTTCCTGCGTCATTCTGTTTATAGGACACAGCGTCAGCAGTTTATTTCCCACTGTAGGGATCGTCTCCGTTTGCAAATGTAACGCAAACGAATCGATCATGTGGTTGTTGTTTTTTGTTGTTTTATATTTCAGGGTTATTCATTTCAAATCTCTTATTTCAACCCTTCACATATGGAGCTCTCTAGCATGTACTCTATAATCAGATTCAATCAGACCGGACTCCTCAACAAACCTATGTAAATAAATTCCACTAAACTCAATAAAATATGGCATTAGAATGAGCTACTCAAAGTTTTAAACCAGGGATAAAAGAGTTAGAAAAAGATGGCGCTTTTCTACGACAGCGGACGTTGATGATGCAAAGTTTTTAAAATATTTTGTTCAGTAGTTTCTTCCTTCTTCTCCAGGCTGCACGCAGGCTGTTACCCTTGAAGTGAAGGAGGGAAACTCCACCTGCATCAAGGCTGATTTGTCAGCATCGTTCTCCATCACATACGACACCGCCAGCAGCACAGTAAGCGCCCAGCAAGCCATTCTGTTTTGATTTGACACACTGTGACCAGTGTTGGTTCTTCACTCCAACCATACCTCTGTTTGTCTTCAGCAAACCGTCCAATTTGCGCTTCCCGACTCCACAACTGTTGACGCAAGTAGCAGCTCGTGCGGCACAGACGGCAGCTCGCAATCTTTGGTGGCGGCGTTCGGCTCCGGCCACGCGTTCGGACTGAGCTTTTCGTCCAATGGAAGCCTGTACAGTGTGGTTAACCTGACTCTGCAGTACAACCTGAGTGACTCAGCAGTGTTTCCAGAAGCCAACAGCTCCGGTGAGTCCCAACAAAGCTGCTCACTTAGTTTGCTGCCGTTAAATACACATGGAAGGTGCAAAGCGAGGGGACTGCAAACTGCCCTCTCACCTCTGTGAGGGCAACGAACTCTTATCAAGTAAAACACTGAATGGACCTGAATAAACAAGCAAAGAAAAAGCACCTGTTGAACTGAAAACCCTCTCGATAAAGTTTCCTAACAGCAATTTTTTCAAAGAAAGTTTCATGAAAACAACTCAGTAAAGATCATTGTGTGAATTATTGTCTGAAACATAGTTGTTTTTGCCATATAGGTTGCCTCATTCGCCAGTTTGTGATGCTAACTATGCTAGTGCTCCTTTCATTCAGAAATGTGTCCTATAATTAGATGCTGCTGCGGCTGGTGTTTCATCTGTCTGTCTTGTGTCCCAGGTGTGGTCACAGTGGTGTCCACCTCGGTGGGCATCTGGGCTGCCATCAACACCACTTACAGCTGCGTGAGCCCCACTGTTGTTGCAGCTGCTGGAGCCTCCGTGACTTTCTCTAACATGAAGATGGAGGCGTACATGCCCGGAAACGACCTGAGTCCCACAGGTGCAGCGCGGAGGCTGTGTTTGCTGCTCATGAATGCACCAGAAGACACGACCTCATAAACATCTCTAATGTCTCTGATTTCAGAAAGCATCTGTATCGCTGATCAAACCAGCACAACAGTGCCACCGACTCCAACTACCAGCAGTGCAACAACAGCCCCTCCAGCACCAACTCCTGCAGGGACACCAGAGAGGGGAACCTACTTTGTGAACAAAAACGACACCGTGTGTCTTCTGGCACAGATGGGCCTGCAGCTCAACGTCTCCTACTTCTCCTCGTCCCAGAACAAGGTGGCGTCAAGTGTAAAGTCTGAACTGATAAGTTCTCATTAAGTCACGTTTCAGTGCACAGAAACAAGACCACTTTCCTTTGTCCTCCAGACTGTTCAGGAACTGTTCAACCTGAATCCTGACCTGACAAATTCATCAGGGTCCTGTGAGGCCAGCAGTGCTGTGCTGGTTTTAACACAGGAGCAAAACACCAACCTCACTTTCACTTTCTCTCTCGTAAGTGCGTTTACGTCTCATTAATCCACGTTATTACACTTTATCTCTGTGTGTCGGTAAAAGTGTTTGTCTATACTTTCTTTTTCCCAGAACACAACCACCAACAAGTACCACCTGAGCGGAATCTCTTTGTCGGCAAATTGGCCAAATATGGCGAGTACGTTACCTGCCACCAATGATTGTTTGAACTCCAACTTGTTCTATGTTTAAAAAAATGAAAACCCCACACTGTTCTCTCTTTCCAGCTCCCTTCTTCGCCAGTAACACCAGTTTGAACTATTTGAGGAGTACACTGGGCAGCTCATACATGTGCAACACTGAGCAATCACTGGCCATTGTGCCAACTTTTGCAATCAACACTTTCAGACTGCAGGTCCAACCCTTTGGGGTCACCACTGACCAGTTTGCTACAGGTATGACTGTTTTCCTCCTTCCTCTGATGTGCTAACACCCTGTGAAATTAGGCCTCTATCTTTTGTCTGTGCACCTAAACGATTAGTTCCTTGACATACAGTTTTCTTGATACTTGTTGTTTTTATTTTGCTGCCTAAAGCGGAGGAGTGCCAGATGGACCAGGACCAGATGTTGATCCCCATCATCGTTGGGGCTGCTCTCGCTGGCCTGGTGCTGATCGTCCTCATTGCATACCTAATAGGCAGGAAGAGGAGCCATGCTGGATACCAGACCATCTGAGAGAGCCTGTCATTTCTCTCATCCTGTCCCACAGTGGTGGGGAAATGAGAGTGAATGCTGGGACTGTGGAGGCTGTTGTTGCTATGTGATGGGTGCATGTTTTAGTCTTCTGTTGTGACCTCTGGATCTTGTATTTCCCTCTCACCTTTTCTCTGGATGACAATGAGAATCTTTGCTAAACCTCAATGGTGATGATCCCAGAGTGGACCTGGACGGCACACACGGAGATGCGACTCTGCGATAGCAAGTTGGACAGCGTTGGTTTGGCTCTGCTCGTTTCATGTTGTAAACATTGGAAAGATCTTGTGAACTGCTTCTTCTTTTGTTTTTAGCTGTGTATTTATTTCAAAGAAAAGATTTGATTGAAAAAAACACGAGAAGAGTCGAATGAAGTTTAAAGTCGATCGATAACGAATCACAAAATTGTAAGTTGGGTTGAATTTTATTTTCATGCCATAGGAGCTTGCTGGTGTTTTCTTTTGTACGTCTTGAGCACACACTTCTCCCTGTGACTCTCCAGAAAAGGGAAAGCTCTTAATGTGCGTCTTATACAGTTGTATTTTTGGATAATGGAGATTACTGAAGCTGACTCCTTGAGGCTCTGCAGAGTTTGTATCAACTAATTACAGTTGGGTGATTGTGATAATAAAACTGTGGATTTGCAGTGCGTAGTCATGCAGAGTTTATTTTTGCAGGACTTGAATGAAGAATGTTCTTTTGCTTTCCCCGAAAAAACAATTAATGAAGTTCTGTTGATTTAATCTTATTTTTATAGAAAATGGTTTGACCTCCTTTTCTATCATGCATCTTTCTGCAAGTTAATAAAGATCTTAAAAGTCCAGATATGATTCAAGTATTGCATTCAGAAATGTTGTTTAATGAATTTTAGAGTGAAACGAACACAGTTGTTTACTCAGTGGTTCGACTAAGTGTACATTACACACAGTACTCAGAGTTGGGACAAGTGCCAAAGATATTTTTGTCCAGTGCAACAAAATCTGATATCAGTAGTATGTTGGTCGTTGCATAGTACACACAGAATGCAGTAGACACTATTGTGGGGACAAATAGCAGCCCTTTCACTTGTGTTTGTATTGCTTCAGTTAGTCTCTTTTGTACTTAACACAACTCTGCATCATTTTGCTTTAACACAAATGTTGAAATCAGCATGATATACTGTATATTATATCAGATGATGTTCTGCCCAGCATTGAATTTGATCCAGCCGTTCACTGAAACAAGAAAACGATCACCATACATTCATTCATAACAAACACAATGTGAAAAACATTAGAAAAGTCCCTCTTTGCTGTGCATACATTGTAAAACAATTGATCTGACAGTTTTCTCTAACTTTCTAAGCTAAAGTGCATAATTCCATATTGACATGGAAAAGTATTTGCTTAAGACAAACTAAATATTAACCTTCACTGGAATCATCGGCTCATACAGCACATCATCAGCAATTATAGTCCGGCTGGAGGATCGTCTCGCCGTGTGTAAGACTGAACGTTTACAGTGTGAAGTTGTCACAGTGACTGAGTCCTGTAGAGGTGCAATCCGCTGCTGTGTCCATCCCACTGGAATGTGTACAAAGTGTCGGATGGGAAGTGAAGTCAAGGTCAGGATTCCTCTGCAATGATTCGAGATCGACACGTCACTCGCAGCTTAGTCAAGGTTGCCATGGAGAGGCTTCCTGGTTCGGTGAAGATGTTCTTGGTGAGGCAAGAAACAGAGATTAAGAGATTAAAAAAGCACAAGCGACAGGCGATGCTGCTTTTATACCAACACGTTTTTTCAAAGAGATACAATATCTTTCATTTACCTTCATAAAAGTGTGACATTCCTCAACAAACGGTCCATGAGTGATCTGTTTGAATGATTGGCAGACGTCTGGCAGGGACTTGGCCTCCTGGATGAACGCCTGGTTGTGGTGGATCAGTGTGAGAGCGACTCGGAACAGGATTTTGGAGCCTTCGTAGAAGAGGCAGTCCCAGATCCTTAAAACGGTCTGAGAAACGAGGAAAACAACAAAGGAGGAAGTACATCTGCAAAATACCTTATTTGATCATTTACTGACTTGTAAATAAATACTACTTTGTAAAGTATGACTCAATGTAACCTGATCATTCAGAAGCATAAAAATCTGACTGTTGTTCACCTGTTGGTCACTTCAGTTCCTGTTTCCCTT
>JAUESF010000001.1:17700958-17709405 GCA_032274765.1 Malacoctenus tetranemus | reverse complement strand
ACTGGTTGTCAGGAGTGCTGCACATATGGAAGCTGTCCAGAAACACAACCATGTTAAAAACAACATGCTTTATTGACAACATTATTTCCAAGAAAACAACGTATGGTACGGTGACAAAACATCTTGTGAATACTGGTTACCCTGCTGGCAAAAATAACTCCTGTTTTTGTGAATGAAACAGTTGTTGACACATTTGAGAACTAAAGACGTACCAAGTGTAACGTATCGGGACACACACTGATGTGTTTCTTTCTCCTGAACCAATGAGGACATTGAGTTTCAGTGAACTGGGAGAAACTTTCCCACCTTTGACCGTCACCAGTCTACAGCCGCTTAACAGAGGAGTTGTGATACAGTCAGAAAAAAACTTGGATCACATATTCTTCTTCACCTCTGCATATGGGAACAAAATCACACCATATTTCAGTCCCCAAACTCATTTCAATGTACATTCATGCTCACCAACAATTTTTATGAATGATGCATTGACATCAGTGTGAGAAATGTAACCTAAGGGAAAGCTGCTCTTTCCCCGGCAACTATTGTCAGGATAGTGTTTGGCATCTCTCTCTTTTTTGCGTCATGGAAACAGCAATGAGTTTAAACGCGATGAGTGTTTGAGGGGACACTGATATTCACACAGGAAGCCACCCGCTGGAGAGGATGACGGGTACCTGAGCTCTTCAGCCTGTCTGCTGCGCTGCATTCAGCAGGCGCAGCGTTGTTCAGTGTTCAGAATCAGATTCAGAGGTTGGATCGTGTGTAAAGCACCGCTACACGGATCTCTGAATGAACTGCAGGGGCACTGGAAAACGCCATACCCACAGCCACCTCTAGATGGCAGTATGAGCAGCATCCTCCTTAGCTCTGCAGTTGAACTACCATTGCCCTGCAAAGCAGTGCACAAAACAAAAATGCTCCAACACTTTTGAGTGCAATGTGGATGGTAGTTTGAAGGAAAAATATCATATTTTAATGTGACAACACTGTCGTATACTAAAAATTGCTGTACCTCATACAGAAACAATAGTAAATCAGTGCAGTTTGCAAAGAAGACAAGTCATCACCTGGATTATTGAGGAAAACAAAGTCAACGTGTCAGTCAGCTTCTGTCTGTGTTCACACACTGCAAAATAAATAAAATAAAAAATAAAATTCTGTAGCAGTTTAAAACTGAGGATACTAAATGCTTCTCGCTTTCTAGTCTTGGATTATAAATGCCATCGCCTACTCATTGTCGTATACAATACTATGCGAAAACTTCAGTCGGTTGTGAAAAATGCTCAAAGACTAAATCCTCTTGAAAACAGGCGTTCTTTTATCTGATTGTGATAGAACATTGAAAGACTCCACACTTGACACACAGGCCCAAACAGGCCTGCTGGGCTGAAGGCCTGTCAGACAAAAAACATGAAGTCTTTCAGAGGTTTTTAGGTTTGAAATTCGCAGATCGGTGACTTTAACATCACACCTGCCCAGATGTGTCGCACAGCACTGTACATTTATGAAGCTCCGGTTTCTGTGTGTGCAGTATTTAACATGTTTCTGCTGGTGCTGAGCCCAAAAAGCATGCTGCTCCGTCACTGCCCGCTTACAAAACATTGATTTGAACTTTGTTCGCCGACGCTCAGTAAAGGCAAATAATAGCTTCTTCCATATCAACCAAATAAATTTCCTTCCATCATATTGAATAATGTTGATCCTCTGACACACACACGCACATAAACATGACATCAAGCAAGCACGCCTTTTATCTGCTCTCTCTCTCTCTCTTTCTCTCTCTCTCTCGCTCGCTCTCTGGTGTGATTGTTAGAAGCAACACATTCACAATCTCTGTGAAAATAACTCCCATCGCTCTCTCCCGTTGGTGGCGCTGCTTCCAGGGAGCGGCCTAAACATGCAGCTTCTAAACCACCTCAGAGAGGCCCCCGCTTACAGCATCCACAACTGAATCATCTGCGTGTTTTAAATGCACACGCCGACCGTCGCTGCATCCTGGGTTGCTTGTTAGCAAGTCCGCGGTTCGAAGCGACACCCACTGGCGATCTGAGGGACCAGTTGAACGTACCCATCAATTCCATGTTGCCAACTCTGTCCAGCGCCAGCAGGCGACATCAACAATGCAAAGAACAAAGAAAAAGTCCTTCTATCCTGCCGACTTCCTTCCCGAACCGGTTCTCCAGGTCCATCCATGTCTGAGGCGTCTTGCGTAGTTGGAAGAGCAATCGTTATGACAAGCTGCAGACGGGCTTATTGACAATTTCGTCTGGTTTTTTTTGGCTTATTTGTATCAAAACCTCATTCAGAAAAAGAAAAAAAAATCGGAAGAAACACAAACTCTAGTCCCCCTGCAGTGCACCAGGACAGATATTATGTGATGCTGCGTTTACTCCCCGTCACTATTGGTCGCGCGAACTCCACAAAGTCATCGATGAGGACAGGCCAAGCACCTGGGGAGACAGAGAGTGGACCAGGTTAGTTGGATTTAGACGTGGTGCGTTTGGAGTTTAACACAACTATATTTTTCACTATATGTGACTGCATTTTTCCTAACTGAATAAAAAATAGTGATTGCTTGTTGCTTCTGCTTCTCAGAAACCTTGTAAACGTTTGTATGACATGTATGCGTGAAGCTTTTCTCCACTCAGCATTAAATCTACCATCTTCAACAAGAGAGATGTGACACACCTTATCTGAGCCGAGTACAGAATGTGCTACAAACAGTTGGGATCAAATCATCACATTGTATCGGTGTCCCTGCTCCTCATCTTCAGCTCACCTTCCTCGTCGTAGTTCGACATGTCGTCTGCAATCATATTGCCAAAATCTAGGAGGAGGTTCCATGTGTCCTTAGGAATAGAGCGCTTGTGATGCTCCTGAATGCAGCACAGAAACAAGAAAGGTGAAATATGACAAAACAGTGTTATAATGACCGAACACTAATGACTGTGTGTGATGTGATGCTGGAACTGTCATGTAATTTGTGGACATTGTCTGAGCTGTTTGTCAGCGATGCAGGAAATTCAAAGGAAGTGGACGTCCTGACAGGTCATGTAATTCATACAGGTAATAAAGTTGCTTTACAGACTCCTACAAACAGATGGAAAAAACAAACAGAGGAAGAAAACACTGACCAGCAGGAAGCGGTTCCACAAATCCAAGAACTTGAAGCGACCCGTGAGAACTAGATTCCAGTAGGCAACGGCCATCTCGAGGTCTGAAAAAGAGGACAGGTCCTCAGGCTTGATCCTGAACTGTTTTGTTACAGTAAAGGAGATCATTTGTTTCCCACGTTTTGCTCACCTAAACCTTTCTGGCCCGGGTTCTTGGCAAAATTGAAGGTAAACTGGTAGAAATCTTTGAACTTCCCCGTGTCTTTCAGCTCTTGCTCTAGTCTGGGAAGGATCGCCTTGAGCTTTTCGGGGCTGTCACAGCTGGAGGTCGCAAGATGAGAAAAAAAACCACCGCGTGTGAAGAATTAACTGGAAAACTCACATTTTACAGATCCTTGCATTATGCCAGAGTTCACAAAAAAGTCACTGCAATTTCTAAGTGTTTACAATCCAACTCTGACAACCTCAGCGAGGCAATCATGCTAAACAATCTGCACATTGTTGCATTTTGTGAATCTCCAGTTTCAGCAACTCTCACCCTAGTTCTGCCATGCCATCCAGGAACTCCTTCCTGCTGAACTCGCACTGTGTGGCCGCTCTGAACTTCCACGCTACCACAAGTATGCTCATACTGGCTGGGTCTAGTGTCAGGTCATCGCAGAACTGCTGGATCCCATCAATGCCTATCTTGTTTTCATCCTGTGGGTCTGGAACAGGACAGAAAAACGGGCAAAAAAACACACACACATGTGACAAGCCAGTCATTTTGCAGCAAGTCAACCCTCACCCCCATCTCTGACACTAACCTTTGTATCTGCTGTAGAGCTGCTCCAGCTTCTTGCGGTCAACTGAGGTTTTCATGGATTCTTTGTAGTAGAGGTCTGGGTTCTGGAAGTAGTTGTCTGTAGCAACTTCTAGTTTCCAGTCATTCTGCGTCAGGCAGTACACGGCGGTCCTTTCCCCGGCCTGCGTGAAGGACATAAACTGCCGAACCTTGTCCTTCTGCGAAGACTTCAACTTGTGCTGTGAAGGACAGGGGTTGCTCAGGTAAACGCAGGGTTTCTGCTTGGGAACGCTTCAGGGAATAAGTGGGCTGCGAGTTGTGAAAAAACACCACACACATGCACAGATATGGGCTGCAGAAAAATGCATGTGGAGCTGAGGCTGAATTTCAGTCAAGACCTGGACTTTTAATTAGTAGCTGGATGCTAAGTTTGTTTAAGCCACTCTCAAAGGCTTCAGCCTTCCTGCTGGCATGGAGGGAAACTGTTAACAGTTGACAAGTAGGAGAATCCTGCATGCAATAACATCAATCTGAGCACGTGAACGTGCAAAGAAAATAAAAATACTGCCACTTGCAATTGCACGGAGCTCCGGCAACACAAGAAAAAACAGCCTGATCCCGTTATTGTGGTCAACACGGCCATTCGAGGGGTTGCACGTCTTCGAAGAACTGCAGACCCGACCCACCCGATGATCACACAACAAATTCACCGTGACAGGCCAAGTGCTGGGCGACCCAGTTTCTCTGGGCACAGAGGAGGGGGGGGGCGTTTGATCCTGCAGGCTCTCCCGAGCCGTGGCAGCGGCGGCAGCAGCGAGCTACCAAAAAGGGAAAGGTACGTGGAGCAAGTGCGGCTGTCCGATCTCAAAATACCAACAACTGACCTTCCATTTCCCTCATATCCGACACACATCACCCTGGCAATGCGACACTTGGGCTGAGGACACCCCGCCCCCCCTCCCCCCACACACACACACGCACGCACCGCGGTGTCCCCTGAACGCCAGAGACAACCGTTACCGCTCCGAGGACTGGCTACACGGGGCTTCACAACTCTCCCGCTTGTTCATTTTTAATCTTACCTACCATTTTATCACCCGCTGTTTTGGCCAAGTTGATATCCAATTACTCCTGGTGCGCATGCGCTAAAAAGAACTGCGCTACTGTTTGGGCCGCTGGCATCATGGGAGATGTAGTTGTGCGGTAACTGTGATTCAACAGGCCTTATGCTTTGGATACAGTTAGCCTAACTGCGCCGGACATTCGTGGACAACTGCTTTATTAAAGTAATTAATCGAAATGAACAGCTTTCAGCGGCCTTTAAACACCCGTTTAAGAAAAAGTGTCAAAGAAGCACTTTGTAACTCGCACGGAGTTACAACACCATGAGTGGGAGCTTAGAGCAAATCACGGCGTAAAAAGTCGCCTCGAGCTAATTTAAGTCGTATTGTTGGTCTTTCCAAAGAAACTATTTAGTTCTGAACAACTACCGAGACGTGTCACGGTGAAACCCACCCGCAAACGAGATGTTTGTTCTGACGCTCACGAGAGAGCGCATAAAACACGAAAACTACAACTCCCATATCAAATCTGATAAAGATGTTTCGGAAGTAATCTGAAGATGGATCTAAATAAAATCGGCGAGGATATATTCGGAAGTAAGGGAACCAATTGTTCGCTTTTATGTGGAGGTTTCAGTCGGTGACCCAAGCGTGAGGGGGCTCCCGGAGAGTTCGTCGCCGCTGTCAGCCGTATTTGACAGTTATTTTGGGGGGTTAATGTTAGCAAAGTTGTGTAAACGTTGCGTCCGCAGTGTCAGCTGGCTGGAGCTGGTCTGACAGCTCCGAGGAATTCGGAGGCTAACTTAGCCACACTTGTATGTCCTGAGAGCTTTCTCCACACAAACAGGACCGAAAATCGGAGCCCATTGGGCTTTCGGAAGGACCCACGACAGGCTTACATACCTGGACAAGCGTGTCGTTAGCCTCGCCGCCGCGTTAGCACTGCTGTCACCGACGGAGCTGCAGGTCGGAGTCGACCTGAAGTTGGTCGCTAAGTAAAAAGCGGTGAACGCCTGCTGCTCCGACGCTGGCCGGTTTCAGCTATGTGGCAGCAGCGGCAGCAGCGGCGGCGGCGGCAGCAGCAGGGGGAGGAGGAGGTGGGGTATCGGCGGCAGTGCTGCTGGCGGTGGTGCGGCACAACAGCATGATTGTTCGCCTGCTTCTTCTTCTGCTTCTTCCTACACCGCTGCTCCTTCAGTCGTGGAGTCCAGAGCCGGGGCAGAGGAGACATTTCACAGGTAGTGTCCGGGTCTTTCTCCGTCGATTCGCCGTGAATCTTTCCTCTGTGCGGAGAGCTGAGTAATCCGTGTGTGGGATGAATGCTTCCTTGATGTCTCTGACACAGCATTCACGTCTCTCACCCTGTGTGTGTATGAGTGTGTGTGAGTGTTGGGCTCAGCTTCGTTCTCATACCACTGACATGCTGATTTATGTATTTTAACATACAGGGGATACATGTTTGGTAGGCAAATCTGTGAAGGTGCTTTGACCACAAGTCCAAAGTTATAATACAGATCAGTAGCAGGAAGTGCTGTACTTCATGGTTCAACTCTTTCCCTGCACAAAAAGTGAAATTAAGCAGGTATGTTTGTGCTGTTTTTTAGAGAAAACCGACTCAGGACTTCATAACAATCGGCTGCTTCAGTTGTCAGTCGGACTATTCCCACTTTGTACTTGATCTGATAAGAGAGAGCAAAATGGTTCTCTGTTTACATTTCTCACACTATCCAGAACGTAATGGCTTCATGTAGTAACTTCAGACTGAGTTTCACCATCCAACCAACTCTGAAACATACGTTGTCTGGAGAGCATTTTCAGGTGGCGGGAGATTATTCTAGTGGATTGTGTGTCAGAGGCATGATGTACGCTGGCTTGGTTGTGTCAATCAAAAAGTCTGTTGGTGTTTTGTCTTTGTAAAAAACATGAGAGACTGTCACAACACAAAACAAAAGCTAAATGACACAGGGTAAAGTAGCTCCTTTGCAGCCAAACACATCATTAATCTTCCAGGCTTTATGTGAGTTACTGGATGGTTTATTTATAATCCATCTAGACTTTTTCTTTGGCTGCTTCTTTCAGGCACAGACTGTGTTCTTGTGATGTTTCACTGCTCCAAAAAGCTGAAATATCTCCTCCACAGGTAGAAGTGTCTTTAAAATCCAAAGATCAAACATGTTTGCGCCCCTGTTTTTTGCAGCAGGTCAGAGCAGCAGGAGCAGAATAGCTGCGATCCAGTCGTAGGCTGACGGACCAGTGAGGAGTGTGGAAATTAAACATCACTTCGCTTGACTCATGCTCACGAAGGCGCAGACCAACTTGGCAGTGAGTTGAATTTGCATTCATGAATTCTTTGGTAACGAATCCAACGTGGGAGTGTAATGGCTCTTTATTTAGACTTTTGTTTCCCTTGTTGCAGATATAAATGTAACGTGACAGGGTGTGGGCAGAAGAGGGCGCAGCTGTGGAATACAAACGTGACGTGTTCATTAAAGTCAGTGTTGTGCTTGCCAGTCAGTGCAGCCTGTATGACCAGCTGCAGGTTAGCTAACACATATGGCTGGCCACGCCCTGTCTGTTGGCTACAGAGTTGTTTTGGCAGTCGCAAGCAGTCGTTCCTTCAGAAGCACCAAGTTACTTGCAATCTAAAACAATTATATTAAAGGAATTCAAAGAATAAAGAACATTCTCTAATTTTTGTGAGTCGATATTTTGGTCAGTTTTTCAGACAGCAGGATGACAAAGGTGGGAGTGAGATAAAACATTACAAGACGTCAATTCATGTAAAATCGACCTCAGTCGTGTTTTTCTGATACATTTAGAAGAAGTGAAAACTTTGTAAAATGTTTCCTCTGATTTTATGCTCAGTTTTCTGCCTATTGTGGGATTTGTTGCGCATTTGAAGCAAAATCTGTGTTTTCTATACATCTGCACTTTATGTGACCTGTCGCCCTCCTGTGCTATCTTCACTTTCAGGTCTCACACTCCTCATCAAATCTCACCCCCTGGTGAGGACCACAGCAGGGGTTTGAATGCAGGCTGTATGTTGGCTGCTGTGCCTTGGCCTGGTGGGAGCGCTCGCCCCGCCGCAGAAAGACCACGCGGCCGAGAATGACGCCAAGCTGTATCGGGGCCGGGTTCCCACGTACGGCAACCTCTGGGTGGACAGCAACTGCAAGCGGCTGGTGGGCCTCCTGCGTCAGAAGAACGTGGTCGTCAAGAAGCTGGCCGCCGCTACAGTTGCTGTTGGAAGGAACCAGAAGCTTTCCGAGGCTGAGAAGCTCTTCCAGGTATCAGGGTGTCAGCTAGTATGTTGGTTTGATGCGTTCAAAGATCAGAAAGATGGTTAAAAATGGCACGTTTGAAGTTTTGCAATTGTTTTTTGGGTCTAACTAAGAAAACAAAATTCCAAACTCTAAAACTATTAAAAAGTGACTGATAAATAACATATAAATGTAGTTTCTTTTGACACTGTTGAAGTCAAAATTGTAT
>JAUESF010000001.1:17695958-17698458 GCA_032274765.1 Malacoctenus tetranemus | reverse complement strand
GAGAAATCGTACATACATATTTTCAGGTATTAAGTTTGCATGTGAGCAACATTCCCGTGTGATGAACTCGCTGTCATCACACATCATTTACAAACTCTACGCGTGTGTGCACATGTGCGTGCATGCGCGTTCGCTCACAGGAAGTGACCTGGAATACAGCAGCGTCCTGCTGGGGATGTTGGTGATGCAGGACGTTCAGCTCGGCCTCTTAATTGCCGCGATGCCGACGCTGATCCAGGCGCAGAGCGGAGACCTGGACAGGTCAGTGTTCATGTGCTGAATGAATGCACACATGCACACACAGTCTTGAGTGTTCTCATGGTTTCCTCTGGGCCCCACAGCCTTCTGTACGGCAGCCTGCACGTGCTGCGCCTCTTGGCTCAGGTCCTGGGCTCTCTGGCTGTTGTGCTGCTGCTGTTTTTGTTCATGCGCTCTTTCCTGATCGGCCCGTATTACAAGAAGCTGCACACGGAGAGCAAAGGCAACAAAGAGATCCTGGTGCTCGGGATGGCAGCTTTTGTCTTCTTCATGCTGACAGTATGTTCTCTGCTCTCCGTTGTTTGCTCTCGGAGGAGGAGCTCACTCTGCCACCCGTCCGTCTGTGCTGACTCTCCTTTTGCTGACTGACCCTTCAGGTCACCGACATCCTGGATGTTTCCATGGAGCTGGGCTGTTTCCTGGGCGGAGCGCTGCTGTCCTCGCAGGGTCACATGGTCACAACGGAGGTCCTGGGCTGCATCGAGCCAATCAGGGACTTCCTCACCATCATCTTCTTTGCCTCTATAGGTCAGACACAACATTTTCAACAAATGGTTGTGCCGCACTTGTGCTTTCCAGTCCCAATAAGGAGTAATTAACTCATCTTTTCATGGCCGCAGGTTTCCACGTGTTTCCGACATTCGTGCTGTACGAACTCACGGTCCTGTTGGCGCTGACGTTCACACTCGTCATCCTGAAAGTAAAGAGAGTTTTTGTTGATTTGTTTTGCTTATATTTCCCTCCGTCTCTATCATCTCTGTTTACCCTGACTCTTGATGTCCTTCCAGTTCCTGATGGCCGTCCTGGTGCTGTCGGTGCTCCTGCCTCCGTGCTCCCGACACATACGCTGGATCGTCTCGGCGGGACTCGCGCAGGTCAGCGAGTTCTCGTTCGTGTTGGGCAGCCGAGCGCGTCGAGCCGGCATCATCTCCAGGGAGGTCGGTTCATGTCGTTTCCTCCGCTGCATTGTGGGTGTTTGTGGCTCCGTGACGACTCCGTGTTGATGTGTCACTCCTCTGTGCGATCTCCTCAGGTGTATCTGCTGGTCCTCAGCGTCACCACTCTCAGTTTGCTTTTGGCTCCGTTGCTGTGGAGAGTCACAACATGCAAGCGGGTCCCTCGCGTCGAACGCAAGATGGTCACGTGACCGCGTTGACTTCAGGAACCAAACGTTCCCAGGTGAAGTTTGGAGGCTGACGGCAGTGTCTCAAGTCGGATGTTGGTTTTAATATCGGACCAAACTCCCTCTTTTCCATTCCCCTCTTTTTTTTTTCTTTAATCTGCACATCATTGGAGAGAAGAAACTCCCCTACATGGTGTAACATTCACAGCTCATTACATTCTAGACATGAGGTGGGAAATCCTGGTCCTCGAGTCCTGTAACCATGCATGGTTTCAGTGTGACCCTGCTTCAACACACCTGGATGTAATCAGTGGTACACCTTCAGGCTTTATTACACCATTATTAAACTCAGGTGTGTAAACACACTGAAAGCCTGCTGGCCTGCAGCCCTCGATGACCAGGAGTGTCTACCCCAGACTTTGAACTAAGAATCTTCTTTTGACCTACAAAAAACACCTCTACATCACATGTAAACCATGAAGACTACACAGAAGCTTTGTTCTGACTTGACAGCTTCTGCACCTCCGTTATGTGGAAGCTCACCTGTATTTACATTTTAGAGAAGCACAACACGCCTGAAATCCATCTGACTTTGAAGCTGCTCCTGCTGCGTGTGCAAGCGACAAAAAGAGATATTTATTTCTATCCAGAATTATTGACCATGAATCCTTGATTCCTTTCAACAAATGACATGTTTACAAAGTGATATATATGATTTATTCGTGAGCTTTTTATCAATAAGGGTTTTTTTGTGTGTGTATGTACATGTTTTCTGGTAGAATTTTTACTCTCTTCCGGTTTAGTCTGCTGCTTCTACCTGAACTGAGAAAAGCGTGTCCCTGGTTTACTGTACTGTTGTAATCATACTACTGTGAATTAAAGTGTGTGTCAACACACTCCATCAATACTGAAAAAAACTACCGCAAACTGCACCAATATCTTGTAGAAAATCGCTGTGCATCATGAAGCACTGTAGGACTAAGAATGTAGGTGGAGCCGATTAGTGAGAGAAACTGCGTCAGATGCTCGTGAATATTTATTAGCTGAGGTCAAACCTGCACTAGTCACCACTGAATGTCAAACTTATGTGCCTAAATCAACACTCCTTTGCACTTACCA
>JAUESF010000001.1:17580452-17595082 GCA_032274765.1 Malacoctenus tetranemus | reverse complement strand
CACTTCATGTGGAGTGAACCTGATTTTTTTGAAATGACAGATTTGATGCACCAGCAGATAAACTTCTGGTGCCAAAACCAAGAAATTTCAAGCAATATTACTTCTTCACGCTGTCCTGTGACGCAGAGCACAGAGAGCAATTTGTGGTGTAGTCATCCTGGAAGCTCCTCACAAAACGTTTCTAACTTCAGATATCTACGTTATTATTTCAACATCTTCAGCATTTCATCGCCAACAACTCATATTCACAACAAAAAACTTACACTTGCAAGACCAATTGTAGGAAATGAAAATCTTCTAAAATTCTCAGTTTTAGGGCAACTGTGTCCAAGCTGGTTGAGGGTAGCTGGATCACCAATCTCACTCATGTGTTGAAGTGTCCTTGGACAGGTCACTAATCTTTAAGCTGTTTGGAGTGTTTTGGAGTGTCACTGGTGCGCAATTGTGCATTTGAAGTGAACCAAATCAGCTCGTGTGTAAAACACTTTGGGGACTGCTGATGTGATACAAAGGCATGTTACAGGTGGAGGTTAATACATGTAAGTCAATTCTAAATGCAGGAAAGTGTGTCAATTTCACAAATAGTTGTGATCACAAAGTGTTACAGACAAAATCGTTGATATTAATTCAGTTATCTGCATACCTGAGCCCAAACAAGTAGTTATACTTAAAAATAGACTTATAAATCTGCAGTGGATATTGAAATATATGTTTGGACTTTTCATCGTGTTGATTTGAAGTCACAGTCTGAAATACACTATAAAAAGTAGAGACACAAAAACGCTGGCTGCAGGGCGATGTGTCTGTGCGGAGGAGCGCACGCACTGGCCCTTTAACCAGGGCTCTTCCTGTTCTCTCCCACCGTGTTGCTCTCCTTCCCCATTTCGCTGCTTTGTTTTCATTGTCGCTCTTTTGGATCATGGCTGCTCACTCCACCGAAGAACCGTTCCCCTTCCACGGGCTGCTACCCAAGAAAGAAACCGGCGCTGCCTCATACCTCACCAGGTTCCCCGAGTACGATGGCCGAGGAGTGCTCATCGCCATCCTCGACACCGGCGTGGACCCCGGGGCCCCCGGCATGCAGGTAAATTTAACCGGCTGCCTCGTGTAATCCGCTGCACAGTCTGTTGAAGTCGACGAAGCTGAAAGGCCTTGAGTCGCCTCAGTGCTGTCACCCAACTAGCAGCTAGCTAGCATGCTAGCGTCCATCTAAACGTAGAAAAGCTATGAGATTTTGCTATGTAGCTGTTGTGACAACCAAAGCAACACGGAGTAGCTTTAAATACGTGATATCTGTTGCCGTTAGAGTGTGATTCCAAGCTCGACTTCTGGACAATTAACAAAATAAATGTTCGCAAATGACTTAGCACACATGCTAATATGATAGCTTGTATCATAACGGCAGGTTTTTGTCGCCTTGTTTTTTCTTCAATTCCTTTAACGTGTACACTTTGTCCAGTCAGTTTGATTAAGAATCATTTTGTGTTGCTACAAGCTGAGCACCGTTGCTCCAAAAACAACGTGTACTTGGATTTATGAGTGAATGGGGGCGGAAAGACACTGCAACTGCCAAGTCACACCGGAGTTGACTAAGTTGACGGAGCGTTACAAGACGAGAGCGGTTAACAAGAACATTCCGACTTATATTCAGATGTGCTTCTTCGCAGGTTCATTGCATTCATGCTAAAATAAGCCGCGGCATTTATTTTTGTACCGCCAGCCGTGCATTTGGTCATGCGTTAAAGGGCAGAGACCGAGTCTGACTGCTTCATTCAAGTAAACAAATTCATATGTGGAGCGACGCTGCTGTTTGGAGGGACTGGATGTTCTAGCATCACGCAAATTGTAGCTGACAGGTCACGAAAATGATATCATTGTTTTATTTAATTATAATGCACTGGGGCCAATTTATCTCAAGACCTGTGCTGTTGTACAGAACCTCAACATTTAGCAGTTGTAGGATTGACACATTTTGACAATAAAATGTCATTTCTTTGGTAGAGAGAGTCACTTGACGCAGTGTTTCAACAGATTATGGTCTGAAGGGGGAAAAAAAGGAGTGACAGGGAAGACCAATCATTAATAAGGGAGTCCAGTGGGTCTGCAGAGAATAACCTTTTACCTCAGGTGTCATGGATGCCAGGCCCATAGTGACGGCTCCACTCACTCTGTCTTAAATTTGGAGTGCACAGTCTTTGACACTGTGACTAAGCACTTTGCACCTGTTTCAGCCGGAGCTACAATGTATGCAAAGGCGTAACCAAATCACCTCTGCAGCTGCAAGGTTTCGTCAGTGTTGTCAACATTGATGGACGGATGTGTTTTTTGATTTGAGTTTCATCAGTTTTGTGCGACATGGTCGACGCAAATCCTTGAAAAGCCAAAACAACCTGGCAAGATCACGGAAATTTCATTCACATATTGTCAACAATGTACATGTAGTCAGACTCTATTTAGCAGCTTGCAGACCCCTCACTAATTTATCAGTGTATCCTGTTTCATATCACTTTGTAATCAAAGCACTGACAGGTTTATGTTGTTGTTGACTTGCTTGTTTTGATTGCCTCCCATTCAGGTCACAACAGAGGGAAAGCCAAAGATTGTCGACATCATTGACACGACGGGTAGCGGTGACGTGAACATGACCACAGTTGCAGAGCCTAAAGATGGCACAATCGCCGGCCTCTCCGGTCGAACACTCAAGGTCGGCAAATGGCTTTTGCTTACAAGACTAATATGAATCAAATAATTAACAGCTGTCACACGGGGAATAGCCCATTACAGGTATTGTCCTACATCCAGAGTCGTTTTATGGTAATGTGTTCTGTCTCTTGCTGTGTCTTTTTATGTCCTCCAGATCCCTCCTGCCTGGGTCAATCCATCAGGGAAGTATCGAATCGGAGTTAAAAATGGCTACGAGTTCTTCCCTAAGGCTCTCAAAGAAAGAATACAGGTAGGAAGATGGGACAGGATTGCTTTACTAGGCTTGTCGAACATTTTGTTCCACTGTAACTGTTCATTGAACATCACGAGGCACACACTGCTACTGAGTCAATTAGAAATGGGGCTTGAGGTAAATGTTGGTTTACGAAAAAGTGCAAACTCAAAGAATAGACAGAAAAATGAGGTGATGTTTGACAGTAATGAAATTAAAAGTGCTACTGTCTGCTGCAATACGAAACCACACAATTATTTCAGACTATTCAAACAAGAGAAAAAAATGCGTGCACAGTGGCAAAATGGAGTTATGTGAGATGAACTGTATCATCATCCTTAATGGTTTTGAGCTCCAGTTTCCATTCTGCCCTCTCCGTCAACCAGAAAGAGCGAAAGGAGAAGGTGTGGGACCCACCGCACAGAGCTGCACTCGCGGAGGTCTGCCGCAAAACAGAAGAGTTTGACCTTGCTCATCCGTCACCCTCACAGGTCAGAGCCATGACAGCAGCTTGTCATTCGCCACTGCTTCCAGCAACGTCCTCTTTTCTAAAACAACAGCCCCGCTGTTTCTTTGCCTCTCCAGACTGAGAAGTTGCAGAAAGAAGAGCTTCAGAGTCAGTCAGAGCTTCTGGCATCACTAGAAAAGAAGTACAGTGATCCTGGTCCTGTGTATGACTGCGTGCTTTGGCATGATGGCATCACATGGAAGTAAGCCAAAGTCTCTTTATAGCCTCCTTATGCATGATTTTTTTTCACCCTTCCACCTCACAGTCTGCTTCTATTTGCCAATACTATATTTATCACTCACACTGTCTGTTGCTGTTTGTTCTTTCCAGGGCTGTGGTTGACACTTCAGAGTGTGGAGAGTTGTCCCAGTGCACTGTGCTCAGCTCCTACAGAGAGACACAAGAGTATGCCACGCTAGGAAACGCTGAGATGCTGAACTACTCTGTGAATATTTACGATGAAGGGAACACACTCTGCATTGTCACCAGTGGAGGTGAGGGATTTCAAACAGCACTCTCCATCCATCAGTCCTCCCCCTCTCCTCCCTTTGTTCAGTCTGGTAAAGGAGCGAGCTGGAGCTCATCCCACAGAACAGCAGGCGTTTTGGAAGGGGACACTGTGGAAAGGGTCCATTGAAGCATGATCACGAAGAGATGAACAGTCATCAACTTACTCATTTATTCCACCAGGCTGAAAGTACATCTTTGTTTGACAGCAGACTTTGTTTTTCTAACTCTGTAAATTTAAAATCAGCCAAATAAGCCAATAATTGTATTCTGCTGTTGAAGCTCCACATGGTGTGTAGACGTCTGCAGAGATTTATTGGTCTAATGCCCGTGTTCAATTTTAAAGGGGCTCACGGGACACATGTGGCGAGCATAGCAGCAGGTTACTTCCCAGATGAGCCAGAGCGTAATGGCGTGGCCCCCGGTGCCCAAGTTCTGGCTCTGAAGATCGGAGACACGCGCCTCAGCACCATGGAAACGGGCACAGGACTCATCCGAGCGGTATTGGCTGTCATATATTTAGAACCTCTGGAAAAAGAGGAGACTGAACTTTACACCTGATTGTTGGTCATCTCTGTCTTTCCCTTGAAGATGATCGAGGTCATCAACTACAAGTGTGACCTGGTCAACTACAGCTACGGAGAAGCCACCCACTGGCCAAATTCAGGGTAAGTAAAGTGTGTGGGGTGTTTTTTTTGTTGTCTTTTTAGGTAGGATGTTTCTCTTCCGCCTCGTTCCACGCTGTTGCTAAATATTGCTATCGATTGTGTCTTGTAGGAGGATATGCGATGTGATCACAGAAGCTGTGCAGAAGCACAATGTGATTTTCGTTTCGAGTGCGGGGAACAATGGCCCCTGCCTCTCCACGGTCGGCTGCCCAGGAGGAACCACCAGCAGCGTCATAGGTACTCTCTCTGTGTGAACGTCCCCAGTGAAGTGCAGGGAACTTAGAGATGCACTATTGTGGATGAAATGGATTTCTACCTCAAAAGCATCTGTTTATTATTGACCAATGTGGTAACAGTATGGGTCTTGTTTGGATTTCAATTCAGACGTCATCAACAAACATGCATAAGTTGTGTTTTTTTCTATATGAGGACAAGTGAGTCTCTGTAATGTCTCTGTCGATGCTGTCTGAATGCATCGCGCCATATTTGCTTTCCTCTTTCTTTAGGAGTTGGTGCTTACGTGACTCCAGACATGATGGTGGCAGAATATTCCCTCAGGGAGAAGCTGCCTCCGAATCAGTACACGTGGTCGTCGAGGGGCCCCAGTACTGACGGAGCGCTGGGGGTCAGCATCAGCGCCCCCGGCGGTGCCATTGCATCTGTACCCAACTGGACCCTTCGTGGGACCCAGCTGATGAACGGCACCTCCATGTCATCCCCCAATGCCTGCGGAGGCATCGCGCTAGTGCTTTCTGGTAGGTTTTTGGATCATTGACTGATCATTTAAACCAGCATGAGTGAGACTTGTTTTCCTTAAATAGCTCCCATTTAGTTTGCCGACATGCCTTTTTGATATGAGCTGACCTGACATGCAGTGAATTAAACTGAACAAGTGGCCCAGTAAATGAGACGAGTGTCTAGTTTTTGTTCATATTCTTGCCAGTTGCACAGCTCACTTAAAGTGTTTATTTTCCAGTTCATTAACGCTCTGAGTGCCACATAATAATTTACCCTTCAGCCACAAAGCAGTCATGGAGGATTGAGAGCACACACTCACACTAGTCTCGAAAGGAAGGACACAACGTCTAATTCTCCAAAGATGAAAGGGATATATGTCTAAATTATCTGTGTGATAGCTGATGAACCTACAGCTGAGCTCTGAAGGAGAAGTTGCAGTTATATGTTGGAATGAGGAAAGTGTCTGTGAATGTGCATTCGAGGCCTGTGTGCGATTTTCTGTGTGCTGCAGGACTGAAACAAAGTGGGATCCAGTCCACTGTTCCAGCTGTGAGGAGAGCGCTAGAAAACACAGCACTGAAGGTTGATGACATCGAGGTGTTTGCGCAAGGTCATGGAATAATCCAGGTGATCACTTGTTCTTCTGTCCAAACATATCAAACTTGTGATGTTTCATTTCTGGATGTATTGTAATATCATCATTTTGTTTTGACCTTTTGTCTGTTATTGTGCTCCTTTCTCTCAGGTGGACCGGGCATTAGACTACCTCACTCAGCACGCCTCTTTGCCCACAAGCCAACTCGGCTTCTCAGTGACTGTGGGTGCACAGAGGGGCATCTACCTCAGGGACCCGTCCCAGGTTCTTTCACCCTCGGATCACGGAGTCGGAATTGAACCCATCTTCCCGGAGAACACAGGTACTTCATTGTAAAACTCCCCCCAAGTGTGCGGCTCGCTTTTACTTTTGTTTAAATGTTTTTCTTACGGTCAATCTTCTTAATCTATCACAGGAAACTCGGAGCGAATCTCTCTGCAGCTCCACTTGGCGCTCACGTGTGCCGCCCCCTGGGTTCAGTGTCCCTCCCATTTGGAGCTGATGAACCAGTGTCGTCATGTCAATGTCCGCATCGATCCTATGGGGCTGAGAGAAGGAGTGCACTACACAGAAGTAAGGATGACGCATAGAGAAGGTGGAGATATTTCTGTCTGTGTGCCTGTAACGCTCACTTTTCTTTCTCCCAGGTGTGTGGGTATGATACAGCAGCACCCGCTTGTGGTCCACTGTTTAGAGTCCCAATCACAGTCATCATCCCTGCCAAGTAAGTTCTCATGCTAAAGTGCAGTTCATTCATCATAAACGCAAGGTAAACTGTGCCTGTGCATCTGACAGTTGTCTCTCTTCCTCCTGGCAGAGTAACAGATAGCCGTAATCAGGAGCTGTGTTTCACAGACGTGCACTTCAGGCCGGGACAGATCAGACGTCACTTCATCACTGTTCCTCAGGGAGCCTCTTGGGCAGGTGAGTGTGTGTGTGTTGGAGAAGTGAACTGCAGCGTCGTCAACTCCAAGGTTTCCTTGTGTTGTCCCGTTTGTCACCTCTCAGTTTTTCACCGCTCTCTCTCCTTCCTGCAGAGATCACTCTCACCTCCCATTCAGGCGACGTGTCCTCGAAGTTTGTTCTCCACGCGGTGCACCTGGTTAGGCAGAAGGCCTACAGAGCCAATGAGTTCTACAAGTTCTCCTCACTGCTAGAAAGAGGATCACTAACTGAGGCGTTCCCTGTTCTGGTACCTATTAGTTTCTTTATTATATAATTTAATTAGATTTTCCACTTAGTTTGAATGTAAACAAACCAGGATCATTACCGTAAGCTTGATGTTGTTCCTACTTTTGTGGTTTATGCTGTCAAAATATAACTTGAATAAAAGCTGCTTAACGTTGCTGCGATTTGATGCAAAACGAGGAAAAATGCTGATGTGTTTGTGTTTTCCGTCTCCGCTCCAGTCTGGTAGAGTCGTGGAGTTTTGCATCGCACGCTGGTGGGCGAGCCTGGGCGACGTCACGGTGGACTACAGCATCTCGTTTCACGGGCTCCACACTTCTCCTTCTCCTCTGCACATCGTAAGACGCACAGAAAGATCACTCCAGGCCGGACAGTGTCGTTTTTCTTGTTTTTGACTGTTGTGTGTCCCGACCCAGCACGCCTCAGAGGGAGTGACAAGTTTCGATGTGTCATCACCTCTGAGATATGAGGAGGTGTCTCCCACGATCACACTCAAATCGTGGGTTCAGCCCTTGAGGTGAGTGCACCTAACACACACTCCTGCACAAATGATGTTCTTTGATACCAGTGCAGTTCTTTGATTGCTGCGTTTGTTTCTTCAAAGGCCTTTAAATTCGAAGATAAAAGCCTTGGGTGTGAGGGATGTCTTGCCAAATAACAGACAACTCTATGAGATTGTCCTTGCCTACAGTTTCCACCAGGTACTGCCAGAAACCTCCTGCACACAAAAAGAAATGACGACAGGTTTTTTGTCATGAATGAATAATCGTGTTTTCTGCTTCCTTCAGCCTAAAAGTGGCGAGGTTACGCCAAGCTGCCCGATGCTGTGTGAACTGCTGTACGAGTCTGAGTTTGACAGTCAGCTCTGGATGCTGTTCGATCAGAACAAGAGACTGCTGGGCTCGGGGGACGCCTACCCACACCAGGTAGCCTCCCTTCATTTCTCGCGTCTTCTCTCAGATCGGTATTTTCCTTGTTGGATTGAACTGGAAAATGCAAAGCAGGAAGGAAAGTCACCTAAAACGCATCCCTTCATGCTCCTTCTCCTATAGTATTCTCTGAAGCTGGAAAAGGGGGACTACACTGTCCGTCTGCAGGTCCGCCACGAGCAGTCCAGCGAGCTGGAGCGTCTGAAGGACCTGCCGTTCGTGGTGTCTCACCGTCTGTCCACCACTCTCAGTCTGGACGTGTACGAGACGCACCGCGCTGCGCTCATGGCCAAGAAGAAGGCAAACTCTGTCATTTTGTGCCCGGGTGCCACTCAGCCTTTCTACGTCACAACTCTGCCGGATGACAAGTGAGTCAAACTGTCTTCGATTACAATACACTTGTATTCCAAATCAGATAAAACTTTTATAAATATATACTTATTTTGATGTAACATAGGTTCCTCATTTTCTCTGCGACTCTCTCGCTACACTTCTCACAGGATCCCTAAAGGGACGAGTCCAGGCTGTTATCTGTCAGGCTCCCTCAGTGTGCCCAAGAGCGAGTACGGCAAGAAAGCTGTGAGTGGCTCCCTGCTCTGTTCATCTGTTTCCTTCACAGCAGTGGTCAGTCCTCTCACTCAGGACCAGTGGGCGTGCTGGGCTTACCGTGCACCAAGTCAGGATCTTTTGAATCCGAGCCCGTTTCTTATAAAACAAATCACCTCACACGTGTTTAGGTCTAATTTCTTTGATTGAATCAACGAGCACACGATGCAGGTTGTACGTGCAGTCCTGAGGAGGGGATCAGACCACTGCTTGGTTGCCTTCTTAATTGCGACTGTCCTCTTCAGACTGCAGCTGTTCAGTCTGGTCCTTTTATTGTACTGGTTCTTCTGGTTTCATTTGATGCATGACACTTTTTGTCCTTTACACTCATTTGCCTTTGTCCATGTTTTTTGTTTTGGTCCAGAGAACGAGTCTGTTTCTTCAGATCTGGTTATTTATGGGGTTTCTGGATAAAAGGACTGTTTCTGCCAGATTGTATCAGCTTGGCAGCATATTGGAGCTGAAACGATGAACCGCCTCTCGGCTTCATTGTCAATATTTAGTTCGTTACACAAATGTGAAATACTTGGATGAAAGAAATGAATGAAGGAGGATTCTCTAAATATATTTGGGAGGCACACCAAACTTTGGAGCGTCTGAAATGGCAGCATGATGCGGACAGTCATGAGAAGAGTGGTTTTGTTTTCACCAAAATGTAAAGGCAAAATGAGACTGTCTGCTCACGCACTTTACAGTGACAAACCTCTTTATTCTGTGGCTTCTTCGTGTCGCCCTTTTGGTTCTCATTTCAACTTCACAGAGGTATTTCATCAGTCAAATGTGAATTCTTTTGGGGTTTTTGTGGCTTTGCTCAGTGGCTACCATGCAAAGAACTTCAGATGGGTACAGTTTGAACTCGTTTGTGTCAAACAGAGTATTCACGCATTTTTCTCTCGTGAAAAACTGAGAAAAATGGATGGATCCAATTTTGTGTCCCCAAAATGAAATTCGGAGCTTGTGTCACTGAGGACAGTGCACCACTGTGTTTAAAGCGGTGGCCGGCGTGTCGGTGGGTCCAGTCGGGTTCTCTGAGGATAACGTGCAGAAAGCGAGAAGCCTTTTTGGTGTTTTTGTGTTGTCTCTTCCTCACTGTGTGTTATTCTGACCACCAGGCGCAGGCCTCTGCAAAACGACAAGGGAAGTTTAAAAAGGTACTGGATGAGCTAGAAACACTGTACAACAGAGCGTCCACTGCTCTCCTACCTTCTGGAAATGGCTTATTTTTACCTTCAAATTGGATTTATTTCATCGCTACGTAATCGCTTCAAAGCATGTCATTAATGTTGTGCTGGACAATGCAGCAGCTCATAGTAGGCCTTTATTTTCAGTTAGCGTCTCTAAATGTTTCTGGTGGTCAACCCAATCACAGTTCAGAACATTTTTAGCTGCATCATAAAAGAACCAGAAGAAGGACATGGCATTGATTGGAAGTGGGTGACAATCTGGGATTCTGGTCCACAGAAGTAGAAGAGGGATGTTTTCAAACATTTCAGCCACTCAGTTCAACAGTGTTTGCTTTGTGTGTTGTGTTCATGCAGGACATAGCTCCAGTGATCTACCATTTAATCCCTGCTCCCAACAAATCAAAGAACGGAGGGAAGGAGAAGGACAAGGAAGGAGAAAAAGAGAAGGATGTCAAGGATGAGTTTGCAGAGGCCATGAGAGACCTGAAGATCCAGTGGATGACAAAGTGAGCGCAGGGTTTCCTCAGTGTGGCTCGTCCTGCCTGGCTCTTAAATGTCTCCCACTCAATCAGCTGTCTGGTTCACCGCTCAGGTTGGACTCGAGCTCCATCTATGATGAGCTGATGGAAAACTACGCCGATTACCTCCCGCTGCACGTGCAGAGGCTCCATCAGCTGGATTCAGAGAAGGTAACAAGCCCAACCGGAGGACGTTCAGCGAATGCAGCTAACAAATCATCACAAACATGAGTGTGACCCTGACCCTTTTGTCACTCACTCTTTTCTCGTGTTGGTGTTCAGGAGCGTGCAAAACGCCTCCGAGAGGTGGTGGCAGCAGCAGACATCGTCATCTCCCACATAGACCAGACAGCCCTGGCTGTTTACCTCACCATGAAGACGGACCCTCGGCCAGATGCCGCTTCCATCAAGACGTATGTCACCAGAGTGATGAGCTGCTGGTCATAAATGGGCCTTTTTGATCAAATCTGTATCAATTCAATCCCCCCCCCCCCCAACCCCCACTTCTCCACCAGTGGGGAGGATCAGTCATTCAAATCAACCAGTTCAGTTGATGTGACGTCCACTGCAGACTGATGAGCCCTCGCTCTGGCCGCTGTGTTTTCAGTGACATGGAGAAGCAGAAGTTGTCCCTGCTGGACGCTCTGTGCAGGAAGGGCTGCGCTCTGGCCGACCAGCTGCTGCTCCCCCCCGCACAGCAGGATGGCGCTGTCGCAACGGGGTCCGCGGCGGCCGCAGCGACGGAGGAGGCGGGGGAAGAACAAGCAGCTAGCAGTTCAGACGACATCCTGCAGAACGTGGCCGTCGCTCTGATGGACACCTTCTGGGAGGTGCAGAAGTGGGCGGAGTTAACCGACTCCAAGGTGAGGATGGAAAGACCAAATGTGTCTCGATGCCTCTTCTTCATGTTCTCACTGAGGGAGTGTCGGTAATATTTTGCTGTGCTTCTTTTTTAGGTGCTGATGTTTTCATACAAACACGCTCTGGTGAACAAGATGTACGGCCGAGCTCTTAAATACGCCTCAAAGATGGTGGAGGAGAAACCCAGCAAAGACAACATGAAGAACTGCATCCAGGTACGAGAGCGGCCTCACACCACCTGCACCGTCCTCCCAAACAAACGTGAGCACGGTTCACTGAAAGGTTTCTCCTCTCGCTCTGCAGCTCATGCGTCACCTCCGATGGACCCACTGCGCCACCTTCAGCGAGAACTGGCTCCCTGTCATGTACCCTGCTGACTACACGCCTTTCTAGGCTCCAACACGCACACACACGCACACACACACACACACGCATGTTTGGGCAGCATGGCCACACTCGCGCTCCTTCAAGTTGTAACTTTAATATCATGTCCCTCAGGGTCATGGGGTCTATGCATCTGACCAACCAGCTGCCTCCTGGGACTTTTTTTTTTACCTTGTGTTTTTTCAAACGAATATCTGAGAGAACATCAAAATAAAGGATAACTGCGAATAGAAATGAGGACATGCTCTCCATGTAAAGTGAGAGGAGACACTGATTTGTCCAGGTGTTACTTTTCTGGCCCAACAACCAACTTTTCTCACTTTATTCCGTCTTTTTGTAACATCCTGGGATTAGTGCTGGTGCTCTTTTATCTGTACCATCTGTTAACATGCTGGTCAGAACCTCTCCTGGTTTCTTCTATCCTTTTTAGTTCAATGGAGGCGTGGCAGCAGGAGTGCTCTGAATCTCTCCCTGTCATTGTGACCTGTGTCAGAATGTTAACTGTACGGAAACAAAAAGGAGAGTTGCTTTTTTTTTTTGTCATCAGCAGGTGGCGCTGCCTGCATCTGTAGGAGCTGGCGTTGTCTCAATGTCACAGGCAAAAACAGTTTGTGTTTTGGGAGCGTTCAAGTGTTTAAAGTCTCGCTGAGGTTAGTGGAGTATGTATCTCGCTCGAACCATGGTTGCCCTTTATTTTGGTGTCCTTTTACCCATTTGGAGGCTTTCATATCCACCTGTGCCGGCTGTCTAGACTCCATATCATTTACAGGAAAACAGAAAACTCATTCTCTTTTGTAAATACTGTAAAAAAAAGAAAAAAAAGGGCCAGTGTGGACTTCAGGGATCAATCCCAAGTCTGGAAAAAAAAACCGACAAAAAAAGCAAACTGTGATTTCATCGACTCACTTCAAAACAAACCGAAATTGTAAGCTGGCGACGAGGAGGACTCACAGCTGCACCATGTTCAGACACAAAACACATCATCAGGCCGACACCCTGAATGGAAAGGGCGACTTGGACTTCATCACCACTTTGTTTTTGCTTTGGTTTTCTATGTGTCGGTGAGGCTCCATTGAGTTTCGTCTCGTTCTCGTCCGTCTCAGACATTCAAACAGTGTTGAGGTGCCTTTCTGCATGTACCTTATCTTTTTCGGATGGGATGGGAAGCACATGCGAGGCTGGCGTCCATTTTGTCAACACTTGCAGCCCTTTCACCCATCAAAACTTTTGGCGTCGAACGTGCTTGTGAGGCCCGTACGAGCAGCGTGACGCGTGCGTGCGCTGTATGCAGGCCGTCAGTGACGCGTCGGGCCGTGGGAATCGTCGCACCTCCTCGCTTCCTTCCCACCTCCCCTGAGGCGTCGTCCACCCACCTCATGCTGCTGCGGCCTGAGCAGCACCTTCGGCGGCCAGCCGGTCAGACCTCACTATCACAGCGATGCAGTTGAGAGCAGCAAAAGGATGTACGGAGCCGATCTCACCATGAAATGTTCACACAGTATTCGGGATGTTTCTGTGCAGCGTCCAGAGCACTGCACCTGTACACAGTGTCATAAAATATTGTACATACACGAGTAACATACGAATTATTAAAATGCAATAGGTATATAATACAAATCTTATTCTAATCGATGTATTTTGCATATATGCATGTCTTCTAGGATGTAAGGAGAAATAGTTTTATGTGGAGCAGAATTTAGTTTGTTTCAATTTGAGAGATTTTTAATCTGAGGAGAGACGCGAATAATATCCACTGTTGTTCTCATGAGTGTGTTTGTGAATGGATTTCCGTGTAATTGTGAGCATATTTTGTGAACATTATTTCTTCCAAAATGAATCCATTTGGACTGGCTGTAATGCTTTGGTTGGTTGTTTTTTTTTTTTTGCATTTTTCTTTTCATTTGTCAAGAAAAGCGCACCAGCTGTTTTCTCTGATCGACTACGAATCACACAAGTTACTATTGTTCATGTTCTGGATTCGTCGTCATGTAAATTATGAAAACTGTTAAAAGAAGGAAAATTGCATCCGACAGTTAAACTCAACAACGTGCGTCTGTCATGTTTGCAGACGACTTTCAAAGACTTGTGACGAGTTGAAACGCGGGTTTGGTCCTTTAGAATATTTCACCTCAATCGTTGAACTGTGGAAGACGACATCGTCATTATCCTATGATCCTGTTTTTGACCTTTTTGACTTTGAAACCCATGAAACATAAAGTGTGATGTTTGTTGCTTCATTTGTAGGATCATCATTTAACCAAAGAGTGGTTCTCTCATTTTACAATGAAGGCATAACTAATCGAGTCGAATAAGGAGATTTTTTTTTTTTTTTTGTGGTTCACTCTGGTGTCGACGTCGTGGCTCTCGTGGGTCTTGTTTCTCCCCCGTGAAGGCCTCTCCTCAGTGGAAGGCCCACACTTAAGAATGTAAAAACAGCTGCTTCCGATCCTCACGTCCTCATGGGAGCGAGAAAATCTTTTCATGGTTAGAACGAGGGGTTTCCACCCCCGTTTACCGAGGGCTACCAGCTCCCTGCGTTTCAGTTGATAGCTGTGGCTTGTTTCCCTGTCGGCTTCGGCGCCGGCCTTTCAATGTGCGCAGACGTTCACTGGAACCAGTTTGGTGTTAGATTAGTTTGTGCTCATGGGTTTTCCTCCTGCTTTGATCGATTTATTTTTTTCCCTTTTTTCCTCCTCTTCTCTGCATGGGTTTGGTCAGACGTTGCGTCCAGCGCTCGGCTATCGACAGTACGTGTTGCCAATGACAGTCTCTCCTAAAATGGCCTTAACTCTCGCCACAGGACTCTACCGTCCATTCCTGGCACCAGACAGACGTCTCATATCTGTCGCTTCTCACTCTGCTGGTGTCGGGAAAAGACTTTAGAAAAGCTTGTTGTGTATGTTGAGTGTTTATATTTATAGTCATGAAATCGACCTGATAAATGCCAATATTTTAGAGAATGTTACAAGATAAGGTTATATGCTCCTTGTTTTGTTTTTGTGTTTTTTT
>JAUESF010000001.1:17461906-17480270 GCA_032274765.1 Malacoctenus tetranemus | reverse complement strand
TGTGGGGGATATTTAAAGATTACACAAACATCATTAATTTCTATTTCAGAGTCCATAAATGTGTTTATTTTGTTTACTTTATTCTGTTGCCTTTCCACACACTGCTACAAATTTGTGACTCAAAGTGGAAGTTTTGATTCAAAAAATGGAAATATTTGTTTTCCAGCTCCTCAAGTCTGAGTTGCTGTTGGTTTTAGGAAATAATTAGCAGACTAATTGCTAATTAAATCACCACACAAGACATGACTGATAACACATTCGCATAATTTACTCGAACGTTTTGGCAATACACTTCCTGTGGTTCTTTTTTTCCTCTCTTGCGTTTTCCTTTTTTTTCTTCTGTGGTACAAATTGTGATTAATTACAAAGATACTCGAATATTTAACAGCTGATATTTAATGGAAAATAAAGCCTGCAGCATTATAAAGTTATGACAATGAGCAACATTTAAAACAACAAACAAATTTGAATTTGATGCCAGTGACATGCTTTGGGAAAGCCGAGACAAAGCAAAGCAAACATCTGAGATATTTCAGCAATAGTGAAAGAAAAAAATAGCCAAATTTTAGTCGAGTCATTAGCAACAAATCACAGAAAGCTAAAGTGAAAGTGACTTTTGTAAAACATTCTGAAAAAGTGACAAACGACACCAAAAGAGGTAGAAATGACGAAGGACGCTGTCAGTCATCCGAACCAAACTTTTGATAAATATTACGAACAAACGATGAGTTCAAGCGCGAGTTTTGGGAACGTGTGATTTCCAGCTCCTCAGGCAGCGCTGTGAAACAGACACTGTGTCTGTGTTGGAGGATTCCCTGCATGGGCGAAGGAGAATGTTGTCTGTGAACAGCTTTGCTGCAGCCACAACAGCAGGACAGGAAAGGGAAAAACCAATATAAACAAGATGCTGTGATACCTCTTTGTTTTTTTTGCTGGTCTTGAGCTCATTTGAGATGGACAAAGATAGAGAGCAAAGACCCCTGAAGTCTGACGAATAGCATTTCAAGCTCCTTTTGAACCCAGCGGGCGCCACATCTGAGGAGAGGCGGGACCATTCAGCGTGTTAGGCCAACATGCGTGTCGGTATGTGGGTGCCTTATTTTTGATATCACAGGTGCCTTGTGGATCACTAAAAGCTCTGTGAATGCAGAACAATAGTCGAAGATCGTCAGGGCAACACGAGCTGCCATCCGGACGCCGTTTCTCTCTCACAAGCCGACAATAAATCACGTTCTGCACGTATTCCAGTGTTACTTTGGAGCGAAAGCGTCGAGGATCCGAACAGGCCAGCCCCGCAGTCACAGCCTGACACCCGCTGGAAACACTCGACACGTTTTCCAAAATGAAAACTATGACAAAGCGGACCCCAGACTGTTGAAGCGGCCGAAGTGTTGCGCCAGCCAAGGAGGGGGAAATGATTCACTCTCGCAGTAACAGCAATCAGTCTCCTCCGTTTTCCAAACACTTGCAGAGTTGTTAAAGGAAGAGCTGATGCAGCACAGTGGTGCGCGCGCCCCTCTCACAACTTTTCTGAGAAGTGTCAAATTCAAAATGGGCTTGTATTTTTCCAAAAGGAATGGAATCCCCCAGTCTGAAGTGTTGTCTTTCTCTGTGCTTTTTCGATTTGGATCGGGGGGTTAAGTGGTTTGCATTACAACGCCGCCTTGTTTTGGAAGTTGGGTTTCAGAAGAGAAAGTGATAACAAGTTCTTTGAAGCTGCTGTGCCACATTTTTTTTTCTGGTAAATGGAAAAGTGACAAGTTGCCCCGTCTTTTTAAAGAAAACAATTCTTTTCTAACTTTTTATTTATCAGCATCAAAGTAGGTTGTGGAGGTAGAACACGTCTCCCCCCGGGCCTGAACTGGCCCCTTCCACAGGATCTGATTGGGCAAAGCATGAAAGTGGCATCCGATCATTTCTAATTCAGCCTGTTTTCAAAAAACACTAACAATTATTCACATTCATCACATATTAGTCTTTGACGCACCCTTTTAATCAGACTTTAAATAAAAGTCCTCTGGATGGACATGAAGATGTTTTAAAAAAACAAAATCCAGTTTATTCATTTTTGTAAGAAAATAGTTTTTAATCTAAGTCAATGTTTCATCCAGATTGTATTAAAGAGACTTGACTTACTTCAACCTTGTGCAAAACATTTGGGACATTTTGCACAGATTTGGGTTCTTACCTGTCCATGTCATTTCTTTGACAACCAGCTTCATGCCAGCTGATTTCATGGCTATTGCTGCTACTCTGTGTGATGCGTTGGTTGCGGCGGTGAATCTGCAACTGAAAGAAACTTTGTCTGTGCCCTTTGAAAAGCATCATGTGCTTGGAGTGTAGAACAAAGAGAGTGACGTCTGTGTTCATCTTTCAACACAGTATCTTTCTGTTTTTTACTTGAAATTATGGACCAACCAGAAATAACTTGAAGTTTTGATTAGTGTTTACGCTTGCGTAGCTCCATTGTGACAAGACAGTTTGATCCCCCCTGAAGGTTCACTTCTTTAGATGTAAGTAGTGGAAAGTGAATGCAATGTTATTGTTGCACAAAGTTAAGTGAGAAAAGTAAACAAATTTGATTGTTTTTTGGTGTCTACTCCCAACGATATGGTTTTATTTGACTGTTTTCCCTTTTTTGATGTATTTCCAAATGTTCCATACAACCCAAACATGTGTTCAGGCCTTGCTGTGGGTGTTTATTGGACGTCTCCCACATTCCTTATCGGAAGACTTGACTTTTTTTTTTAAGGTGGATCGCGCGCGGGGAAAACAAAGCCGCTCTGTGGCGGCTGCAGGTTATGAAGGTTTTGACTGACAGGCGCTTGACTCCAGCTGAGGAGTGGAGTGTAAAAGGCGAGTGTTGGTGACTGCAGATGATCTTTAGATAACATCAGATGGCCTTTGAGAGCGGCTGAAATCAGTCTCCATGGGGCTACTCTCCCGCTCTTGTCATGTCTTGACACTTTTTCCCTCCTCGCTCCCTCTTTTCTATCTCCTCCTCCCTTCCCCTCTCGCTGCGGCTGCTGAGTGGAGTTTCTGCGAGTCGGCAGACTGTATCTGATCCTGAGGTAATTTACTGGTAGCGATAAGGAAGTGGTGCGCGCAGTCTTTCGTTATAGTCCTTTCTGACAAGGCAATCTGAGGCCCAAAGAGGCTAAATTGGAGAATTTTTTTGACTTCAGATAGAAAAGAAGCTTGTGAGGTTATTATTAAACAGATTCGCCCAAACTGAGATTAAACGGGTAAACAATCACCAGCGACCGCCGGTTTAATTTTTAGTGACACGAGAATTCATTTGGATTTGGGAGGGAGACTAAGAGCAGGGTAATAGCTGGAGCAGAAAGTGAAGGGGGAGAGGGGTCTATTTACTTGTTTGGTAATGAGTTGGCGGAGTCCTTTCTCTGTGCCATCAAATGAACGCTTATTTGCACAGTTTTGGTCGTCCACCTAATCCTGATTTATAATTTCGCTGCGACGTCATCACACGTCCTGCAAACAAGACAAGGACTCGTTTGCCTTTGAACGAGCAAGTTGGCCTCAGCTCGGGTGTGCATATTGTGCAGTCGTATGCTTGTTTGTGTGTGTGTGTGTGCATTGCGTCGAGTCCAGTTTTGCCCAGCAGAGCTCTTTGTCTCCCCCCCCCTTCCTCCCCCGCCGCCCTCCCCTCCCAGTTCTCAGGCAGACCAGGGTCATTGCCTCAGGGGCGTCTTACAGAAACGCTTCTCTGCTGTGGGCGAGTAGAAATATGAAAGAGACCCTAAATCAAGACACAGAGCCCCATGAATCATGTCAGCAGCTGAGCTGAAGAAGAGGGATGGGACCATCTGTAGCAGCATATGAATGGCTAACTGACTCACAGCGCTGTTGACACAAGCTGAAGAAGTGTGAAGAGGTTGTGAAGATTAGCGCTGGCGCTCGCCGCATAGCCTGGAAACCTGCTTCAGTCAAAAATGAGCAAAACCCAAATACGCTGCACGCCCCATTCCTCACCCTGACATTTTACTGAATTGCACGCGGGGGGGGGGGGGGTGCTTTTTTGTGTGTGTGTGTGTTATAAAACAAGATGAATTCTCATCACAACACGTCTTTAACACCTGAACTCAAGCTGCGTGAATTGTTTGCTGTCTTATTCCTCAGGTTGCTCAATTTTTCCTCCTTCACTCACAGATTTTTTTTTTTCTTTTGTGCAAGTTCATTGTTTCGTAGTTGCAGAAGATTTTCCACTCAAAGATTTCATTGAAATTCAATCCGGTTCACTCTCATTTATCCAGCGCCAGATTGCCACGTAAGTGTAAGCGAGGGCGCTTCACACGGAAAAGCTTTTGACACCACAGCTGGAAAACTTCAAAATGCTTGTTTTGTGTTGACAAGAAAAAAATACGTTGTAAAGGTTTTGCGTTGGAGCTGAAACGTTTAATTGGTTAATTGATGTCGCGATCAACAGGAAATTGATTTTCAGCTTCTCAGTTGTGCTGATTTGTTGGCTTGATTGGTCATATTTTAAAGCAAACAGAATATGTTTGAATTTGAACTGGTAATCAGAATAAAAAAAAAAGCACTAATTTCCTTCCCTCATTTCCTTCAAGGAATTGAGGTTATTAACTGTGAAAAACAGGGAAATAAAGGCTATTTGCAGTGTAATTTTTGTTTCCTATTGACTGTTACTTTCAGCTAAATGAATTGTATAGCATTGAACGAATTGTCAGGTGAGATAAAGACCCTTTCCTGCGTGTATATTTTTAGAACTGTATGTTTTCTGTGTTGGGTCACCTTTCTATGTCATTGAGTGGTTTCTAAACCAGTTTTTCCTCGAGGGATGAATATTGTTATCTATTATGAGAAGGTGTTTTCTGATCTATTCAGCCTTCGGAAAATTTTAATCAAATATGCTGCAATGTTTCTGAAAACTACGAGGGCAAAGTCAATCACGCTGGTTGATCTAAAAACATCGATTTAAAAGGGCATCGATAACACGGTTGTTGTGTTGTGGGGAACAGACTGAAACTGTAACCTGGTCAGGATCACTTTAAAGCCTTTTTTTTGCTTTGCCAGACTCGACTGTATCCTGATTCGCTTTGTTTATGGTTTTAAACCATCAGAGTTTTTAGCAGAAGAAAGAGAAGAGAGAAAGCAAGGCACTATATGTCACGCGGTAATAGTCTCTCGAGTTTCCTTCTGTCGTATGCGTTTCATCTCCTTGTCAGCGTTCAAGTCAGAGTTCAGAAGATGGAAAGTTGGGTAGTTTTCACGAAACACAAAAGTAACTTTTAAACACACTGTCATCACCCAGTCATATCAAAGTGTCAGCTGTGTGCCCCCCCCTGCCTTTTGTCTTCAACTGCCGGCCGCGTCTCAAAGTAAAACAACTGCTTAATGTATGCTAGGGGTCAAACTCGTAAAATTGAGAGATAATTGCTGGTCTGAAGCGATTTATTTTGCTTTCTGGTGTAGAAATAACAGCAAAGCCATTGTTCAGATGCTTAAACAGCGCTGACACCTCTCTGTCATAAAAAAAAACGAGCCTTGTGGCAGGGATAAATTAGTCTGTTTGAGAAAGAACCGAATTATAATGGCCGTGCCCAGCGGTGAGGGCACGTTGTTAAAGCACCGCAACATGACAGATGATAATCACTAAACTTCACGGCCGACCTCGGGGCTTGTTATTTTAAAATTTTCAACAAGTGAATTAACCCATCAAACTATTGACATACAATCCCTGCCGAGGGCAGGAAGTGGTATTTATGTGCGTGTAGGTGGAAGCATTGTTAAGTGCTTCTTCTAATGTACTGTAACTGAAAACTTGAGGAGGATAATGCATGATCTTTCTCTGAGAAATTCTGATGATCTTCAGAGTGGCCACAGTGGGCCTGTTTGTTCAAGGCTGACAGGAGGGAGTGAATTACTTTCCCTCCTCCAAACTACAGATAACAAGGAAGCATATCATAGTTTGTGCTAATAAGGATCATCCCAATTTGTGCTCCTCAAATGAGTAAACATGCAACTTTAATCTGGCTTTGTTAAACTGTGGAGAGCGCATCATCCAAAACCACTCGGGCTGTTTGTTGGATGTTTTGTCGAATATGCTAATTCTGAATTAGCTACAAAAACCCAGGCGTCAACTTTCTCTTTTTTTCTCCAACTGCGCTTGTTTGTTTACCATTCACGCACATCCCTTCTCACGCTTTCCCCCAAACAAATAAAATAAATGTGGTTTTGTTTGTGAGCGATTTCACCGCAGCTGCGAGCACGGAATCCAAAAGCCGCTTTTTGTCAAACGTTTTCTTAAATACAAAGAGAAGTTAAAATGTAAGCTTCACCGCGGGGTGGGGTGGGGGGGCATATTCACTGATTTAGCATCAAACAGAGAGAAACTGAGAGATAGGCGTAATTGTGATGGACCTTGGTGGAGTACAGTAGTAATCTTAGGCGGAGAGGTGCCTGCACTTGTGTTATTCCCCAGCGATTGGCCATACAGAGAGCGGCGTGTGGAGATACAGTGTGGAAACGTAAACAGAGATAAGCCTATTAGAAGATGGAGGGAGACACCCTGTGTGATCACTCAGCTATAAAATTGACTGTCTCTCTTGCCGTCTTTCAAGAGCGATCGGCGATATGACGCGGATGGAAAATGTTAAACAATGCGGCTGTATGTTATCTCTGTCACTCTCAGCTTTACCCTGCACTTTGTTGCCAGTTTAGCCAGATAAACACCAAAGCTATTAGTTTATTAGTCACATCGCAGCCTCGGCTAATGCGGCCTGATACCATAAATTCTGTTTCATGGAGGTTGTAAATCAGGGCTGTTGTGGTAAATAAAAGGCTGTGTAAACCTTGTCGTGCCGTGGTACTCTGCTACAGCCATGGGGGCCGTGATGGATGGATATAGACCATCTGTTTGAATTTAAAAAAGCAATCTCTATTCAAACACAGTCTATATAGCTTTTATTATAGGTCAATGTTTGAAGTAGAGCCGTAAAACTGACTGATGTGGAAATAATGTATTTAACTTAAAGCTGCTTGACAGAACTGAACAGTTTGATTTACAGCCGAGAAAAAGAAAGGACATTCATGGAAAGTATATTTCTTTCCAGCAAAATCATACAAGAAATCCGTCAGAAATACGACTCATTCACAACTCTGCCAACGCAAAAAGGTACAAATTAAACACAACTTGATATTTTGTCAACATCTTCATACCTTGAACCAGTTGAATGGAACTAACCAGTAACTTTGTAAAGTAAGAAGGTTTTAAAAAACATCAAACCTCCAAATCTATGAAAATAAAATCAGAAATCCCAGATTATTTTTTCCCCCATATGGTCTCTGAGCAACATATATGCAACTCTCCCTTTGCTGCTCAATGTGACGTGACTGCATATTTAATGATGCTATCATTATGAATAAAACGCATTGTGCCCTATAAAGAATGCATGCGGGAAGAGAAGAAATCATGTCGCATTAAGCTCTAAAAGCACAAATACACAAATGGGGGGAGACGTCATAAATGGAAGGACACAGATTTTGTCTGAGGTGGTGACGGGTTAAAGGTACGACATTATTAGGCTTTGCTGTCGTTGCCCATCGGAGTGTGCGGTGTCGTCATGGCGAAGATCTGAAGAGCTCTCCCAGGCTTTCGGGGAAAAAGGGGAAGAAAGAAAACAGGTTGAGGATGCCTGTGAGCCTGGCGAGGAGTTTAAAAAATGATTGGGAATAAATGAGTCCACTGTGAGGGAAGTGACCTACAAGTGGCACACATTTCGAATGACTGCCAATTTGTTCAGGACTGACTGCCCCAGAAGATTTAGCCCAGGAGCAGAGCAATTGATGCAAAAAAAAAAAAACTGTTCAAGAATCTGAAAATTTCATCACAGGCTGCTCGTAGCCGCTCCGTTCGTCGCATGCGTCTTCTGTCAGGAGGGACACGATTACACAAGTCGTTCCTACCAAAGAGTCACGTTGAATGTCCTTGTTGTCTGAAGAGAAAGAGAAGTATTTCTACTTAACGAGTTGACGTGGTGAGGATGGGAACATGCGCACTTGCACGGTAACAAGGTTGTCTCGTTCCTCATTCCAGCGAACTGTGAGAAAACGGGTGAATGTGAAGAATGTGGTGGCTGCTCGAGCAACTTAATGCTCTACACAAGTAAAAATACATTCACTGCTTAAATGGCATTATGGGTTTTTGTTTGTGCCATGTTGCTGCTTGGAGGTCAGATCAACTCCTATACAAGCCCCTTTGTTACATCTGTTCTCTGATCGTTCGTCACTTCAGCTCTTCAGTTTTTCCACATGCATACATGCATGCAGTGGACAGATGAGCAGGGCAGGGGGTCAAACCTTTGAGGCGAGACCATTTAACTCGCTGAAGGTGATTGGATGAATTGGATTCATGACCTGAACGACTGAAAATCTTCCCGGACGAGAACTTCGCAAAGTGACTGCGACAATATAAATGGCGCTACAGCACTCAAAATGTCTGAAAGTGATGTGAAGTGCGACCGAGTGACTGGTTGCTCTCCGTTTCAGATTCCCAGCGATTGTTAACCAGCGCTGGTTTTGGCCTGAACTCACTTGGATGGGCGTCGGTTCAAGCGACTGTTAAATTTTATTGCAGTGGTGTCGCAGCCTTCTTATTGCTTTGTCCGCCCGGTTTACACAGCGCTGATATTTCCTCCACCCACACTCTCCCTTTGAGTCTGCTTTTCTGCAGCCGCACTCCTTCGCCTTCCACTGATGACTGTCATTCTTTTAAATTTGGTCGCAAACAGACTTCTTAATAAGAAGCCCTGAACACAATTCGAATCATTCTGACTGATGTTTCGCAGCCATCGTTCACCTTGGAGCTTTCCGAGAGCCGTTGGACATTTATAAGCTGTGTTGCCGTTAGCGGCAGAGGCTTTTTTGTTTTTTTCTTCCTTTGGCCTATTCAGCCGCTGCTACTCAGACTGAAAAGAAGAATGGGGCCGAGAGCAAATATCCACAAATAGCTTCACAGGGGTGATTAGACTGTTGGTATTTTGGTCCCTTTTGCCAAAGTGTTGTTTACTGCTGTGGATTTACGGGGTTTTCTCAGAGGTGTAGTGACAGCGCGGTGGATCCCGCTGTCTGTAGCAGGAGAAGCAGCAGATGTGGCTACTTGTTCCTGCCAGCTGTGGTAAAATAATAGGAGATGCGTGGACAAAAGCCTCCGTACACAGAGCAATCTGGAGGTTTTTTCTTTTTAAACGGGCTCTCAGTGGTGTCTGTGTTGAACCTTGAATTAGAGTCTGGCATCACAGAGCGCATGCTGAGCAATGGGCCGTAACACGCCGTGAAGTTCTGCAAAGGCGAGCCGCTGCTGCAGATTTGGTTGAAACGTCTCAGTAGGTTCAGACCCGTCCTGAGCTTTTGAAGGCTGTTTCCCTGAAAAACAAGCGCCGCAGCTTTTTTGTCCGGTTTCTCTAAGAATGAACTTGTGCTTGGGAAGAATTTCCCTCATGGCCACTGTTATTGTTACCAATTACCCTCTGAGCAAGTGTATGGCATGAGAAGATGATAGACCTGACGATGTCTGAGGCTTCACCTTTTCTTTCCCAGAACTTTTACCTTGTATTTTGGAGTATTTCTCTCGCGCTTGTCTCTCCGTGGACAGGTATTTCTTTCAATGCTTGGTTTGGGAGCTCGGTGTGACTGTGGCTTAACATTTCGGCCAGTTTCACTTGACACAAGGGATTAATCGAAGTCCCCCAGCAGATACCTATGGCAAAGATTTCGATTTCGGCGTGCGTGTCGGGTTCCTCTTATCTGTATCATGGCAGCAGCAGCACTACATGAATGGATCAAACATGATCAGACAGATCCAGTTCCCCTCCGCACTCATGTTTACATAGTGTGATACATTTCGTAATACAGAGCAACGTTGTGAGTGTTTGCCTTGTCACTACTGACAAAGTGCACCGAGCAGTCTTTGCATCTGTGTTTTTTTTCCACTGTGCTCGCTGCAGTGAGCTGAGTGTTACCAAAGGGAATGAGATTACTGAGGCTTCCTTCAACTGCAGCTTCCTTTTTTTTAAACCCCCAACTAGACACCACTGACTTCAGAAACATGCAGGCGTAAACACAAGCAACCCAGGCTCACCAGTCATGTGGTGTTTGCCGCACCTCTGAGAAGTGGAGATAGCTGCACTGTAAATTTATAAGATGCAAGAAAGAGTCAGGATGCCTGGACCGACACTTGGCTGTTCTGGTAAAACTGGACTCTCAACAGTCAATGAAACATGGCAACACCATAGCTCACGTTGATGAGTCATGGTGTTCATGAACAAGTGCTAGTAGCTCTCAGCAAAGCGCGTATCTCACTTGAATCTGTACGCTGCTTCAGGTTTTCAACAAGAATTGTTGTATTCATTATAACCGACATGTTAAGTTGCTGCCAACTTGTGCTGCCCTTTATTTCTTTTGGTTTATATATTTTTTTGTTGCCTTCAAGAGCAAGAAAATGCATCACATTGTGATTTATATTAAGATATTAAAAAAATCTTGACGTAGTGCCCGACCTATTGATGGAACATGATCATCCATCCATCCATCCATCCATCCATCCATCCATCCATCCATCCATCCATCCATCCATCCATCCATCCGTCCAATCATCTTTGGTGTCCTGCGCCTCTGCACACGCTGTGCCAGCCTGACAATGAGAAGGTAACGAGGTGTGGGTATGTCTGTGCTCACGCTGACGCGTTTCAAATTGCTGCAGACACAGTTGCGCTTCCTCCCTCTCGAGTCCCGGAGAGCTAAGCGCTGATCATTTACAGACAGTTGAGAGATGCCGCACCGAGCTGAACACACCCAGCTGACACGTTACATGCTAATATCCTGCTTAGATACCCCGGCACACAGACGCAGGAGTGCTGCAGGAGGCTCCAGCAAGCCTGATTACGGTGGTTTTGCACTCTGCAGGGCCGACACCTCGGCATGAAACAGTGCCTGTATGAAAGGACGTCCAATCAGTGTTCAAGTGTTTACTTTCAACATGACATCCGTGCTGCCTCCACTGTTTGATAGCCCTGGTATAACAGTGTGGCTCTGAGCCTGGTGTTTGGTTTATGCGTGTTTATGAAACGCTTTGAAAATTCATAATCATCCTCCCACACTATTTTTTTTTCTTGACATTTCGATGAGGCAGGTGTTGAAATCTGGACAAGTTTGGTCAGCGGATAAAGATAGCAAACACGCATAAGCCTCTTAAGTTTTGTGCCAGAAAGAGAAAATCTTTTCATCAGACTGATGATTTTGATAATCTGCGCTGGACTGACACCAGAAACTGGCGCATTAAAGTTTTTGCAGACTATTTTTTTTTCTCTGCTGTTCCCTGAAATGAAACTTTAAGACTGATGAAAAGATACTGTAAAGGAACTCAGCAGAACATCAAATCGGACATGAACATGTTGATCACTGATGTCATAAAACGTCTGATGAGTCTTTTATTGTCCGCCCTGCTCTTACGACATCTGTTTAATCCTGAGCGTTACTGCCCTTATGGGGCATTACCGTCTTTAAAATATCCCTCTTTTGGTGACCATCTGCTTTTATGTGGCCATTGTACCTCCTAGATAGCCAAGTTTTCCATTTGTCCTTATTACCATCCATAAAAATCAAATATTTAAGAGGTGTTGTAAAAGTACCGTGGCTGTTTGAGGACTTCTGGTATCTATTTGGCATCACCAATGTGCAGCGTGCAGTTAGCTCGTATGCTCAGAGAGCCACTTAGCTTCACAGGCAAATCATCGGCACAATGTAGCGCCCTTTACAGCTCTAATAATGGTTTCACATGAACGTGGACTTTGTGTCGTTCTGCTCCATCGTATGCTTCCACTTGTTGTTCCAAGGAAAAAACCAACCCGGTGTCAATATTGGTGTTTTAACAGTTTCCTCTGGATACATATATTCTGTTGTTCAACGTCCAAAAAGAAAGTGCATGGCCTAAAACCCCAACAGCTGTAGTCAGTAGTCACCCAGCAGCTGATGGACATTAGCTTTGTTTTCCGACACATCTGAAATGCAGATGCCTCATTGATGTTTGTCATTGAGTGTTTGTTTGTTTGCTTTTTATTGCCATCTGTTAACATCAAAGTGGATCGGTGGCGTTGTGTTGCTACTGAGAGAACTGATGGATGAATAAATTTATGTTCCGACATGACGTCCTGCAGTCACAGCGAACTCTCTGTTCCTCGCGCTCACACTGTGCCCCTCTTGTGCAGGGACTTTGGGACTCAGTGTCATTTAAAGAGTGTGCGTGTGTGTCGTAATGCCCCCAAGTGATGTGCGCTGTAAAATCATGAATGAATAAACAAACAAACACCAAGTGGAGGATGCGCTCCGCATAAGCTGCTGTGATATTGTTCAAAAGCCTAAAGAGGTACAAACCTCCAGGAGGACACAGTCAAAGTGGAATCAGATGCCGACGAGAGATGTTTGACATTTCATTCAGATGTGCACACTGATGTCTCTTCTGCACCACGACTTAATGGCCTCGTCCCACTAGGACCCATTCAGCGCTACTTGGTTCGACTCTACTCTGCTTTTTGGCCACCAGGTACTTTTTTTAGTCTTCAGCACCAGTTCTAAGTCGGCTCGGTCAGGCTGAAAATGTGACTTTAGATGGGTTATTAGGTGATGTCAATACATCACTGATCACAGTGTCACTTTACATATACTCTATATACAAATAATGATATCTTCTAGTTGTTGGTTGCATTGAGTCTGCAGGTTGCAGGCATGGTTTTATCCAGACGTCATGTTATTCTCCCAAAATCCAAAGACACGTTTGTTTGTGGACTGTGTGTGTGTGTGAGTGGTTTACTGTAGCTCTGTGTTGGCCTTGTCGTGGCCCAGGACTTGTTGCAGGATGTAACCTGCCAATCACTCACTGTCAGCTGGAATCAATAGGCCTCTATGATCCTCGTCTGTATTGAGCTGCTGTTGAACATGTATAGACGCTACATGAAGCATTTGTCATCTATATCGATTATAGCTTAGAAGTTTTTCAAAATCCACTTTCCTCAAACACGATTCAGGCAAGAAGCTGAGAGAGAGAGAGAGAGAGAGAGACGTAGACTGACAAAGTGTTTCGCTTTGTTCCTAAAAGTGACTCATGCTGCTTTGAACATCGTGAACACCCCCCCTTCCCTCAACAGGCATACATTTGGAGATGAATAACAATAAAGTGCATTCCAGATATGGGCCGTTTCCTTGACCTGCTCAACACATTGAGAGATATTAAATGCAGGATTAAGCGAGACCGAGGTTCTGTAAAAAACAGTGTTTTAGCATTTTCATAGGTTTCCATCATGCTTTGTTTTATATTGGCTGCCGGTCTGTCTTTTGTCAACCCCTTTTAGTATTGACTCGCACAGAATTTCTTTTAATTTCCTCAGTCTGGTAAAAAACTTTGTGCATGAATGTGGAATTAAAGTGTGTCGTCAGGTCGCAGCGTATCAGAACAACAGTTTGAGCAAAGACGCCTGGACACATAATGCTCATTAGCCACGACCAGCCACCGTGTTAATTACCGTTGCCACGTTGCTTGAACCGCTCGGTAGCACCGAGTCCACGGCGTCTCCCTGGCACGAGTCAATGCAACTTTAGGGCTGAGGGCTCCCTCTTAATTGGAACAAACATAGCAGCGCTGATGTTTGGAGCTAAATCTTTGCCAGGGGCACTGTACACCGCTCGTGTATTATCCCCTTTGTCACAGCTCTCAGTGAAGGTACACACTCCTGGATACACATATCGGCAAACCTTGTAATCCTAATTGCATTAATCCCTTCTGAAAATACCTGCCCGTAAGTTTTATCCAGGTCCATCAAAAACACACCACCTTTTAAACCCAGTTTGACCTAACGATGGTTTGCTTGGGAGGGAAGAGAAGCCAAATTCACTCATTAAACAGAATAAAAGAAAGTAAAATAACATTAAAGATATTACATTTTATTGTTGTCTTTTACAGAAACTCAAAAGAAAAATATAGATAAATGTAGAGAGCTAAACAATAGTACTATAGTGTATTATTTTGTGCAGAGAGCTGTTTAATATACTTTATTCATGATACCAAAACGTCATTATATTACATGAAAATTTGTTTAATTTTTTAAGTCTTGGTCATTTAGTTGTTTATAGGACTGATACAGCAAGACAGACATCTTCTTGCTGAATGTATATATTATATAATACGCACATTATTGAATTTACTTTGAGAAGTATCTAGATGTTGCTTCACATTGCTGTCTACTTACTGAGGGCATGTCCCTCCTATTACCATACAATCACTCTGGGTTATTGTTCCAAACAGATGTTTGTTTAAAGCACGGCCCTCCTGCTGATTTTGTACATCGGAGTGCATTATGTTCCTTCGTCTTGCCTGAAGTATTTTGTGTCCTTTTGAGCTCAAGTGAACAGGCAGCTCTGAAGTGGCGGACTCTTCCACATCCTCGCTGCGCTCTGCAATGAGCCAGAAGGACTTTCGTTTCCTCAGTGACAAGTGAAAGGCAAGAATTGCCTCCCAGCCTCGTAACCGCGGGCCTGCTTTGTTTCTCACTCAGCCGACCATGAACAGTGTGCATGGTCTACCTCCTTCATCTCCTCGACTGCTAAACTCCTCTCTCCATACCAATTTGATGAAGGGGTGCTTGGGGAATATATGTTTCTGTATTTAGACAGACACTTTTGTTTTATTTATATATATACACGTTGATATATATATATATATATTTTTCGGTGTGTAAAAGTCAGACTGACAAATAAAACTAGTCTTTAGCTTTGGTTTTATCTGGCTCTCACTCGTTCATCTTATTTTCCAGCATCTTTGTGTGTTTAGCAATGACAAAAAAACAAGAGCGGCAGCTTTTGCTCAAGATAGCATCTTATTTATTGTCATATTAAGTGTACGTGGGGACTCGCTACTCAAAGACAGATTGTGTGGCTGCCAATAATGAGCACGCATGTAACTCATGATTGATGCCTCTCAGGCAGCAGAAGCGTAGTAACGGATCTGAAACAGAACGAGCAGTCTGCAACCTGCTTGTTAAATGATGTGGCGAACAGTTGGCAGCCATCGGTAAATGGCTCCTGGTAATCACAACAAGGAGCAAAGAAATGCAGCTCAGTTTGTGGTTGTCTCGTCTGGATTAAGCTCAGGATGACTGGAGTTCTGATTTGGATTTATTGCCTTTGATTTCTGCAATAACAGGGCTAAAATCCCCCCCCCCCCAAAAAAGCCCCCCCCCTAAAAAATACTGCACCCAGTTCACAGTACGATTGCATTGAACATCACAATAAGCAGGCATAAAACTCATTTCTGCCACAAGCAATTCAACACCACAAAAGCTTGATGTTGTGAGGTGTGATGACATTATGGGGGAGTACACTTGCACAACTGCTCTGTCGGGGATTCTGCAGGAAGCAAAGGTCAGGAATCACTGTTCACACCGACCGGCTGTGATGCACCAGGTGGAAATCTGTGCAAAAAAATAAAATCACCCAAAGCCTCATCTAGGATTGCAACTTCGCTCATAAGTTTGTGAATGCCTCGAAACTTTATTTTTGTATCTCTGTAATATGTGTGACTTGTTTTGACACACTGCAGATTGGTGAAATGATTTCTCTCTGTCATTTTTTTTGTCTATTCAGTTGTGCATTAAGCTCTCATGGCGACTGAGCAAAACATCTCCCCTCAAAAATGATAGTTTTTTTTCCCCCTCAAAATGTGACAGTTACACTTAGCCAAATTCTCATCTAATGTCCGTCACAGTTCTAATCGGAAAGATACAGATAGGACCAGAACATTAGACATGGCCTGTGCGAAGGCCAGCATCAAAACAGCATGACGGTGGTATTACATCGCTGCTGCTGCTGCTGCTGCTGCTGCTGCTGCTGCTGCGTGCATAGCGGCGCTGCTCCTCTTGTGCTGTGATCAGAGTAAATTATTCTGACGTCCCAATCCCGAAGTCTGCGAGTAAAGCTGAAGAGGTCTCACATTTCTTTGTTCCAGACGTGAATGTTTTGCACTTACGGTGAGCTGTAGTTGAATAAGATAGGGATAAGAGCCATGAATAAAATGATTGAAATTTTCAATCTAGGGCTGAATGCAGGAGTGTGAGCAGAGATGAGATGCAAACCAAGCGTCCCTGTGGGGAGAACGATATGGATTATAGGATCCTGCTGCTGGTCTACAGAGACACAGGCAATCACTCAGCTGTTTGATACCCTCTTGTAGGCTGTGCTTGATGCTACTGTATGCTTTTTTACTCACTCTGAAGAATATATGATGACTGTGATCAATGTTTTTTATCTGTGGCCCCTTTTAAGAAGCCAATCCTCCATTCCTGGTGTTGCAACCCCTTCGAGAGTCTTTGTGTTGCTTTGCCAGGCCTGAAGCCTTTTACCCGAGTGCAGCTTATTCAACTTATGGATCCCGGTGACATAATGAATTACATTTCCCCTTGAATGCAAGATGAATTCCTTGCACTTGTGAACGCGTATGTGCCTGCTTACAAGAACGGCCATCATTGAATTGTGCGAGTTTTTATGTCGAACAGCTTCGAAATGCCAGCACACATTCAGTGTTCATGACATAAAACAGGTCTTAGTTATAACCGACATGCTTTTCAAACGCATCTGTGATCTTACATTTTCTCATTGAGTGAAACTGGGCACAGATGGCTCTGATGTAATCTCCTCAATATGCTGTCAATCTTACAGTACAGCGAGAGGGAAAAAGACAGCGAGAAAGGTCAGCAAGAGGTTGATTTTACCAGATTATCAAAGGCTGCGGTAAACATGTGCCGAGTAATCTTTTTCATCATTGATTTTTCTTTTTTTCAAAGGGAACCTTGAACAATTTATAGACAATACAACAGCAATCTCAATTTCTGCAGGTGTGTCCCGGGATTAAACAAAAGCCGGAAGCAGGCGGATCACAGCTTCAGTGCGCACGGTTCAGGTGCAGCTCGGTCCCGACACATCCGCCTCCAGCCGCAGGCGTCGAGCAAACAGGACCTTGACTTTCACACTTGTGTTTCAGTTGGTTCGCAGGTTTCGCTGCGCACACACACACACAAAAAAAGCCAAGTTATTCAAAGGAATCACAGGATGACGAGATAAATAAACAAATGCATGCGGAGACTCGTTGACATGCACTGGAATAACCTGGTTGGAACCCACGTGCAGCAAGTGAAACAGCAAGACGTCTCAAACTTGCTTTGATAAACAAAAAACAACCCCTGAGCATTTACATAATTTATGAAACGCTGCTGCCTTCCTGCTTGAAGAATGGTTAAAACACCTGCATAGCTTTAAACGAAAGAAACATCCCTGCATTCAGTGACAGAGGTACAAACTGTGAACTAATCCATACGTCGTGATTGCAAGCTCGAATGTAAAAGCAAGTCAGCAAGCAAAAATCAACTTCCCCCCTAAATAATTAAAATGCACTTTAATCTGAGCAAAGTTTATGATTTGAGTCAGATTCAATCTGCCTGTGTCCCTCCTGACCCTTTAACATCCAGCTCATTCGTTTAGACTTGTAAATTTATGAGTAAATACACACTTCAGATTTTCACTCAGCTTCACCGAACAACTTTTATTCCATTAATCTGCCTTCATTATTTTATTTAATTAAAAACTATTGTTAAGAAAAATAATGTTTGCCCCTTGTTGCCCCAGAATATAACAAAAGGCACTTTTTCTTTAATCAGCGAGGACATTCAGGAGTTAAACCGACTACATTTAATTCAGTTTTTGTTCCCCAGAAAATAAGATCAGTTTTACATTTCAAGGACTGAAACATTCACATTAAAATTTGAATTCCACCACCTCCCTTTCTTGTAAATAAATTAGCCTCTCACGCTTTGTGAAGTTTGCTTATTCATACATTTTATTGTCTCTGACCTTGTACTTCTTCACGATCACGCCCCGTATGTGTGAGTCGACTTAAAGCGCCTCATTTCACTTTTTTTTTTTTACTCTCCGATTCAGACGTCCTATTTGGAAGTGACCTCCAGCTAAAACCTTGGCAGTCTTCTTCATCTGCCCTCTTTTGTCTGTGAGTGGCCGCAAACACACAGCGCGGCATGCACAAAAAGCTCAGGTTGTTCCATGAGAAGTGACTTTACCTTGATCCAGAAGTTTGATTAAATGATATGCTTGAGATTGAGTTGTGAATAAATTGTGTTCAGCCGCCAGCTGCCATGGTCAGAGTCATTACAGCTGACAGACTGCACAGAGACTAAAGAGTGAGGAGTCCTTGAGGGGAGCCGCAGTCTCTTACTGCGCTATAACAACAATGAACCGCCTTAAAACAAGGATTAATGCTGTGTATTGA
>JAUESF010000001.1:17437083-17451884 GCA_032274765.1 Malacoctenus tetranemus | reverse complement strand
AATCAGCCTAAAAATCCACACAGTCTGATTTATCTTATTGTGTGAGGATGTGATTTCTCGTCTTACCACAACACCCTAAGAATATAACTTAAATCTGACCATTCATGCATTCTTTGCTTGTCATAAACAATTCCAACATATCATCATACTAAAAAGAAATAGTAGGCTCATTTTTACTCCTGAACAACACAAGATAATTTGACTATTGAAGAGAACTGACTGCATGCAAGCATGAACAACAAGATCACTGCTTAAAAATTAGGCCAAAATATTATGCTGGGCTCACTGCGGTCCCCTGTAGTATGTCCCACAATCCTTAACATCTTGAGTTCAGCAGAAGGAAAGTAATCGGTTACTTAAAAAGACTTTGGTGTAATTTTGTGTCAAGCTTGGTTAAGCCGTTAGCACGTGGCTGCATGATTGCGGTGTTGCTGTGCTGTCAGCGCCGTGTGGGTCAGTCTGATGATTGATTCACTCATTACCTCCAGCTTAAGTTACATCAGTCAGTTGAAGGAAGATACTTTATAATCTGGATGTTATCACTTCTTGAAGTACATGGATTTATTACCTAATGACAACAAGGCTGAGGCGCAACAAAAGAGCAGAGATAAACCACCACCATCGACTGCAGTGGATGGGTGTTCTGAATGGATTGTAACATTAATTTAAGGCTGCTAATGCATCACTGATACAGTCGATACAACTCGATCATAAAGGGACCAACTTCAGGGTGTTTCTGGACCTTTTGTGCCATCATTTCATCTCCTCCGAAAATATATTCTTTACCTTTCTCGCTGCGCTTGAACACCAAGGTTATTTTTGATTTCTCTTTCTTACAATCAACTGCACAAAGTCCTGTTTCTTTCCCTTAGTTGCAATTACCATGGCAACCAGAAGTGTGATTGCATGTAGAACTTGCAGCGTGTTATCAAATATTCAATCTCAGATGTGTTTTGATGTGCGAGGTTTTTACTTGAAATTCTTTGCAGTGTTTTTGGACTCTGTCTCCTTTTGTCTATGGTGGCGGTGGCAGTGGGGTTAAATTGTTGCGTAGGCAGGATGAATACAGTGATAATGCCCCTGCATTTGCAGGAAGCAGTAATGGCAGTCACCTTGTTCCATTACTGTAGGGGCTGCTAAAGTATGTGCCTTAATGGTCTCAGGTCACAAATTGAAGTTGAAAAGCTGAGAGGAAACTTAAAAGCCATGGACGCTTCCATACTGACACGCTCCATTTTTACATACGACCTGCCCAAACATCCAGCACAGTTTAATGTTTTTGAAGTCCCATGCCTTGAAGTGCTGCATGTGCAGCCAGAAATACTCTCTGTTCAGTCTGTTTGTTCAAGAAAACATGCTGTCACGCCTCAGAGAATAAGTTGATGCTCAGACTATGTAAAACGTCAGAACTCTGTACTTTCTGGTCCAACTTATAGTAACTATGTGGAACGCAAGTTTGTTTGTTTGTGGATCATATTCATTATTCTGACAACCTGTGGGGAGAAGCAATGTCTGAGATGGGTGTTATATGATTTCAGTGTTGTGATAGCATTTTTTACAGATGGGGGGAGTGAAAGAGAAAAGTATGTGGGCTGGCAGTGGACTCGTGTCCTTGATGATGCTGTGGGCTTTCCTTATGCAGTGGGTAATGAAGATATCATACCGCCGGAGTCGGTCCGTGCCGGTGAATTTTTGATGCTGGGTTTACTGTGTTCTGCTGCAGTTTCCAGTCCTGCACTGTCAAATCTGCCAAACCATACACTGTGATGCAGCCTGTCAAAGTATACTCTCTATGGTGCCGTGATGAAAGTTGAGCCAAGCCTGGATTCCCATGCCAAATCTTTTGAGATGCCTCACGAACTGCAGTCTTTGTTGTGATTTTCTGAGCTGGTGGAGGAAGCAGTCACTATTGTGAAGAAGTTTGTGATGTGTATAGAGTTGAGTTTAAGAATATGAAATACAAAGCTGGAGAAGGAGCCGTAACTGAGACACATCATCCTGTAAGTTGCATACAGCCATTACATTGTACATGTAATATCTTTTTATTTGGGTCAGCAATAGCTAATGCATAAGGTCAGTGTGGAAGTATGTTTTTATAGTTTGATGGATGATCTGCTCATGAGGTCCTGTATGTGGTTAATGTCATTGTACTTCACTTCATAATTAATAACATTTTTCAAGAAAGGGATGATGGAGATGATGAAAGAAGCACACTCTCAGGCAGGACTGATGTTCAGCTGGTGTTGACCAACTTCATTATTGATTTTGTCTCTTTATTTTGAAGCAACATCAGATAAATACAGGATTAAAGAATCAAACTTGTGATTTTTTTTCAGGAAACTTTTTAAACATTCACAGATAATAATGAAACCCACTCAGCAACCCAATCAAGTTGCAACCCCATTAATCACAGGAAGCATCTACTCTGGGACTTTTATTCTTGATGCCCCTCAAGCAAGTTACATTTGCCACATTAATTTGGTTTACTCTCTCTTAAATAAAAAAAGAGAACTAATTGTGATTTCTAGTTTCACGAAAATTCAACAACCGTTAAGCCTTTAAAGGCCATTCGGTGTTAACAAGCCATGAAGAGAAGGCTTTGTAATTTTTTTCTTACCTGTTTGACAGTCTGGGCCTGGAGACATTGGGTGTACTCGGAGCAAAGTCTGACAAAGTTTGTGGAATATCAAATCAAGAAACCAGTTTTACTGCCTCACTCGGCAGCAGCAGTCTAAAATACAGGCCGGATAGAACTAAATATAAGAACATCATCCATGTGTGCCTGGAATGATGTGCAGCCAACCTTTCAGAGGGCTGCAGTCGCATAAACCATTCTGAGTGGTATTTCCTATTCCCTTTAAGAGCCAGGTGCACCTGCATCTTTGCGCATTATGATTTTAAAGTGTATTTTCAGTAGAAATAAAGTGTTTCCTGCAGGGTGGGGGTGGGGGGTTGGGGGGGGGGGGGATTATGTGCCTGTGTACGGAGTGAAACCAGCAGATGATGTGGAGCTCCGGTATGAGAATATTTGAACAAACACGAATGGGTGACAGCTCACCTATTTGAAGTGAGGGGGAAAAAAATGTATGCGCGATATAGTCAGCTGTTGTAACTTTGCTCGTCCTTTCATCCTGTGCCGGAGTCGTTTTTATATTTGTGCGTTTTGAATAAATTATTGCTGCCTGCAGTGATGACTCACTGGTTCAAACAAGTGGGAGTCCGCAGGGAAACTTTGGTCCAAACTCAAACCCCTTCAGACCTTCCTCTGTGCAGTTTGCATGTTCTCCCTGTGCCTCTTCATCTTTAAGTCGTCCAAAAACAGGCTAATCAGTGACAAACAGTTGTGTGTAACTATGTAATTAAGTGGACCTGCAACCTGTTGAGGAGGGACAGTGACCATTTGCCCGATGTTATTGCAGGCTGAACCTTTTGCCTGATAAAGGTGGTGTGGAGGATAAAACACGGGTGTGCACATGTTTGTGAACCCAAGTCTGCCCTTCATTATGCTCAAAATGTACCGACTTCAAAGTTGTTTTTAAGTTGTCCAATAGAGCAAATGCTTTCCATTGCCTCAAGATAGTGACGAGCTAACAGAACGCCTGACCAAGCTTCAATTCAGAATCAATGTGCCTGAGGGTGGTAATCATGTGGTAATTAGCATTAACGATAAATCGCAGCTAGAAAGAAGGAATGCTGTGCGGATATGTGGTTGAAAGCTAAAGTACCGAACAAAGTGACATTTCAACTCGATGGCGACGCTGAAAGAGGAGTTCAAGGAACACCCCTGCCATTAAAATTCAACCTCAGGGCAGAAATTGATGTTTATGTGGGATTTTTTTTTTGGAATCTGTTTAATGCCGACATTTCCGTCTGGAGCAAACTTTTAAAGTCAGTCAGTTTCGTGTTGTCTTTGTGAAACAAAAATCATGAGAGCACACACAGTAAATGGAAATCCGCTGCAAGCAAGGTTGAAAGAAGCGCAGCTTGTTTGTCTCGTCTTTCATTGTGCTTGGTTTCAACAGATGGACCAAATATGTTGGAGATTAAACTGCAACTGTTACCATTGGAGGACAGACCCCTTTACTACCTGAACCACATTTTCTCATTACCTTCACTATTGAACACTGTATAAACATAATGTACAAAAGTAACTGAGATTAAATATACAACGGAGGCATTTGGTTACTACAACATTAATACTTAAATTGCAAGTGAGGGTTTTTTCCTTGATTGATTGCTTCTAATTATTTATGTTTTAATGAAACGGATGGACCAAAGTGGTTGAATTTTCATTAACAAAAAAAAGTGGCCACGGCCAATTAACAGGGAAAATGGGAACTGCGACGCATGTATTACCATTACAGGGGAACTCGGACTTAAAGGTCTTTCTCTGTCAAGCTAATGGCAGGTTTTCCTTGGGTTAATACCGTTTCATGCATAAATCTGGGTTCCCTGAGGCAAATTTCACATTTCACATCTGAGAGGGAGTCCAATAACATGTTAAAAACTCATATGGGCTGCAGGAAAAATAAGGGGGGGGACCCTTTTAGTTGTTACCAAAGACGTTTTCCATCTCTGGCCAAGCAGCTGAAACTTTCAACTTTCCACACTCAGCATTTTCTTTTTAATAGGACTGAACTGCTGATCAACACCAAAGTCTCTCTGTGTCGAATTTACAAGTTCCTCCTGTGTGAGTGCCTTCACATACTTCACAGATACTTGTAATATCGACGGGCAATTGTCCGTCTCTTTTGCTGAATGTTATCTGGGATTAACTTGAGTCCGTCTTGACAACGGATGCCCGGTTATTTCTTCAGTTTTAAGGTCCATTTTTGAAGAAAACAGTGACCAATTAGGAGGTTTCTCTTTCCATGAAAGGAAATACAGAATACAGTGTGCCGTTGTGCGATTTCTTTTAGTGCTGTGTTTGTTTTGTGAGCAGTGTGATTTATATTTTTTGGTCATCGCTGACTCTCCACACCGCAGTAACAGCCAAAGGCTTGCCCAGGGGGGCCTACCCAGTGTTTGAATGAATCAAAACACCTGTCTCCCGGCCAGCATTAGACAAATCCCATGTCATTCGGAGAAGAGAGGCTAATAAGATGGCTTTGGCAATCCAGGCTGACTTCATTGTTTGAGAGCCGCTCAATGCAGTCAAACACAACAGATTCTCTCCTCGCTCTACCAAAGCAAAAGTAATGAGCGGCGTGCTGATTGACAGGCTTGGTTAAACATACTGGATGTGTCCTCAGCGTTGGAACGAATCAGTGTACTGTGAAATATCATTAGCTAATAAGACCTGATTAATTAATTGCTACTGTGTGAGTCAAATCAAGTCATCTGCTACTGACCACAAGCTGCAGGTTCGCATGCTTTGGCTGTTAAAGCTGTGAAGCTAACTTTTATGGCACATATTACAGTTGCTTTTCATGAAAATACTGATGAATCTTGTGGGACATTTAAACAGCAGCCTGACTTCTCTCATCAATGCTCAAGAAACAAAAGTTTTCATCACTGTCTGACCTGCGTGACCAGAAGTGAGTCACAGGTTCGAGACCTTCCTGTGTAGCGTTTGCATGTTCCTCATGTTTCAGTGCTGTCCAGAGTGAACCCAACCAAGAGTCAGCTGAGACACACTGACAGAGTTTTGGTTTTTTTGTAGCAATAGGGGGCCGTCGTTACCTGTCCCAGAGTGTGAGGTTCATTCAGTCACATCCTGGAGAGGTCGTCAGTCCAACACAGGGCAAACAGACACCTGTGATCACATTAAGGTTCAAGGATAACATACAAACTCTGCACAGAAAAGCCCCCCAGCAACACATTCAGGACCATTTCAATGGTAGGAGAGCACAAGCCACTACTCCGCTGTGCTGCCATGATCTTTTTTTTTGTGATTGTCAAGAATTTAATTATTAAAGGTTCAAAAGTTAACAATTTTTTTGTTTGTTTTCTATTCAGTTTCTCATTGCCCTGCTTTACTACAGTTTACAGGATACAGTAAATCTCATTGGTTTGGAGGTTAGTTCTTTTTTTAATTATAATACTGAAAAAGAAAAAAAAAACACCAACACATTATTACCATAAAATGTTGGGAATGGTTGTTTGTAGCCACAGAGCAGCAGTGCAATTGAGGTCTATTTTTCTTTTTTGTGTGTGTGCGTTGTGAATATTTACAGCAGTAAGACAGTGTAAATCAACTTGAAATGAGATACAGTCCCCCTGGTTATTGTAATGGAGGAACGTATCATCCGGTGCAACAGGAGCTCCCACCAATCACTTTTGAATAGTTTTCAAGACAACAATAGAAATTTACACTCCTGAAAAAATGAAAAATGAAACCCATCAGCCTTTGACTGCACGCGTTGTTGCGAGCATCCATTATTTTTCGTTTTGGTCTTTTTATGGATTTTGTTTTGTTTTTTTAATTATTCTCACTTCGGTGAAGTGTGTGTGCATAACAAAATGATGTTGTTGGAGGAAACTGGACAAAAAATCGGTATTTGAAACAGTCAGCTCGTAAGATAACGTTTCAAGTGAGCAAAGTTTCAGGCGAACAGAGCTGCAGTCAAGTCAACTCTCTGGTGGTTTTCCCTCCTCCTCCATCCAAGTTTCCAGATAAAGTTGTAACTTGAGACTTGACCGAAGGTCCTGTGATTGAGTTCATTTGTGCTCATATTCAAAAGCGAACCACTTTTCGCCTCCTACTCACACGCATGAACACAAGTTCACATATACATTTTAGCCTTCCGAGCCTGTGGCAGATGATAAGCTGGCAAATCACAAAGCCCATGATGCATATTGTCTCACTCATATAGGCTAATTATTGCAGACTGCTAGCATTTGTCGAAGCTGAACATACTTGATCCCCACATACTGAGCCCTCGAGCGGTGATCTGCCCTCGTGGACAGTGACACAAAAGGTTAAAGCAAGTCAAACCTGAAATAATTGTTGTATATGAGTTGTGACAGCTGAGAACATTTCAAATGTGACAGCTGCACACATTGGTAGGCGAGCAATGTAAGCTTTCCTTCAATTTTCCTCATCAACACTTCGCAGAGGAGACTGCAGACAGGCGCCGATGTGTCCCCGGTCTGCCATGGCAGGAACCCTGACACTTTCTCTCCCCTGCACGCAGCAGCCGCAGCAACTAATTAGCATAGACACTACCTTTCTGATCAACACAAAGCATTCTCTCTTGTTTCCAGTGACGCACCATGAATTTAAATGAGCCAATTAGCGTATGCATTTCCCCCGGTGTCGAGTTCACAAAGTCTTTGATTGAGATTCTGCTGCACAGCAATACGGCAGAAAGTTGAGCTGCCCTGCAGGAAACTGCAGCCAGGAAGGATGGTATCATGTAACTCACTCTGTGGAGACATGTTGTGGGAGTGTTCAGGATAATTGTAAATGAAATGTAACAATAAATCAGCTGTATCCACAAGGAGACTTGCTTTTTACACTAACCAATAACACTGAATTGATCTTTTTTCATTGATGCTTGACAGTAAAATGACATACAGTATATCCCAGTGAAATTGCAATAAAAGTGATTTTTTTTTCTATCGCCCGTTGCGATGAAGTTGCTCCAATTATTTGTTATTGCATGTTGACTGGCGCTCTTACTTTTGCTTCCTTGTCTGATGATATTTTCCATACTGTCCTTGCCTTGAGACGACCTTGTTTATAGTGTCCTGTTGTGAATTTTAAAATGTTACATGCGGTGTTTTATGGTGATTTATGCTTCTGGCATCGCGGGAATTACCCTGAACTAAAAATTGATTTGAAATGGACACAATCTGCTCAATAACTAGCCAGCAGTCTGTTTACGTCGTCTCTGAAAGCCTACTTTTTCTGCGTGCCTCTCGACAGTTGTTGCAGGGGAAGTCCATACCGAAATTAGGGTCTCTGGACCAGATCGAAACAGGAAGTGGAGATGCGGAGGGATGGTACAGCGGGGACGGGGACTGTGACGATGAGGACGGCTGCACTGGTTCAGGTGGCGGCGAGTTCAAGAAGAAAGTCTCCAGAGTCTCCAAATGTAAGTGCCCTACTTCAGAATATTAGTCCCTTGTTAGGATGGTGAGAGGAGCAAACAAGGACAAGACACAGACTACTGAAAAAACAAAAGTCAACACGCAAAAATCAATATATACTGTTGAAAATCAACCAATTCCAGGTCGTGTTTAAAGTGCTGGTGGCAGGAAAGAAACGGTTTCTAGTGTCTTTAATTAAAATGGTTGAAAATGGTTAAAAATGTGCCGAAACGCTTCACATCACGGCAGCATCATGTTTGAGTGTAACTGTTTGATTCTATGGATTGTTTCTAATGATAGAGATTTTGATTTTGCCCTTGTGGACGAGTGAGTTTGACATTTCCTCTCATTTAAACTTGTGTCGCTATTAATCAGTGGCACCATTTAGTCAGACGCATCGCCTCTCTTTAGTTTGTGACTAATCAGTGTGATTAGGTACACTTGTTCTAAAACATAAACAAAACAATTATTACACAAAAAAATTATATAAAAACAATAATCTGTATTCATCAAGCAACAAATCAGCGCCACATTCAATACACATGTAAAACAAAACGGCCCAGGAAACACGAGCCACCACACAGTGCCGACACATTCCCATACCTTGTTCAGCTCAGAGTTGTTAGTGTTCAACTCTATAATTTATTCACCTTTTCAAAGTAGCAGGTGTTAAAAAGTGAGATTTGCTTTTATAGCCGAAGATGTTCAAAGGTACAGCGTAATACTATATTTTAAAAAGACTTACTCCAGTCTCCATTTTATTACAGCAGTAATAATAGTCATTAAAGATAATAGTTGCTATGGGGACGTTATTGCAATCAAGGCCTGTTACTTTAAGATATACGGCTCCTGGGTGGATCGGTAACCTCTGATGAATCACGGCAGCAGAGCGCTCCTCCTCGTGCTGCTGCCTCTCACGCTCTTCCCTCCGAACATGGATTCCTCCTCTCCTCGACTCTCCATCAAACATGCTAACGGCCTGATTAATCACCTCTCTCATTTTGCCTATGGCGACAGTGAAGGGGGGGTAGGTGGTGGGAAGGGAGTGGGGTGAGTGGGGGATGGGGGGGGGGTCATCCAAACAAACCATTCCCTCCGTGTAAATGTTTCCTCTACCGCTTGTCAGTCTGACTGGAGGCCTCGGCGGCTCGGAGAAGACGCTTAACAATCGCTCATCTGAGGCTGTAGGGAGCCGCTGACATTTATCACCCATTACAGTACAGCCGCCCTTTCCTTGTCATAGGCCAGATCAGCCTGTCTCCAATATTTATGATCCACTGTCTGTCGTGACCTCTGTGGAGCACCTCTCCCCTGCCGCCTGACCCTCGCACAAACATGGAGGATTCCCCTTTTGAACAACACCTGCAGTCAGACCCGGCACAATCCAACAGTTACAGCAGCAAGAGCTTTTTTTTCCCATCCCAATATTTGATGTAGGTACTTTTCTCTGTTTTTGTCCTTTTGTGGAATTGAATGAACAAGTAAAAAAAAGCTGAAGCTAAAGACATGACAAGACAGAGAATGTGATATTTTTCTGTGCGCTCAACAAAGGGCCCTATTCACTTTTTCAGAACAAAACCCTGAAGACAGTTTGTCTCCTTGCGCCTAAGCTGGTGTAAATGCTGTCTTTTATCTCCAGGCACCATTTCAAAAGAAGTATCATACTGGAGGTCTAATCCAAAACACCTCTTCAATTTGTAGGAGGGAGTAAAGGTCACAGATAAATGGCTCTCTGTCCACTGAATCGTTCTTCTTCTCCGTTGCGTCACTGCAGATCACATCACACAAACCGTGTAAAGCTAGCACACTGTAAAGAATACATGTTGAAATCCTCATTTCACAAGTGAATTGAGAGTAAGTCATAAAAATAGTATTTGTATCCCGCAATATAAACAAAAACTATAACTGGCATTCCTCTCTTTGAGGAAGCCTAACAAACAGGATGTCAGGATGAACAGTGACACTTTTTCCTGGAGTCCCCAAACTCCCTCTATAAGAGGCTGTAGATCCTTTCTTTTAGCCCTCATTTGATGGAATGTTGCAGTGAAGCTAAACACTCACCAACACGCAAGAACACGAAAGTCAAATTAAAGGCGATGTGTAGTGGTACTGTCCCGAATCTGCTCCCGATTTCCTTGAACGTCTCTGTTTTCTTGTGCAAATCTGTAATTGACAACCTCACGACAGGCATCTGATTACTGCCCCCCCGCCAAGAAAACCAACTGTCATAGAAAGTAAAAAGTATTTCATTTGATCTTAAACCTTCCTGACTTCACGTTATTATTGCCACAGCAAATGGTATTTACAGAGCCATTGTTTAATGATCATGAATGTATCAAGAATGCCTTCTGATAGATTGGTAAAATCCAAAATACAGCTGAAGAAAAGAAGGAACAAGGTCCCTGTGCAGAGACATGCAGAGGGAAAGCTGCAGCTTCAAAGTACGCAACGTCTGAAAGTTCCAAGAAGCAATGATATCTGAGGAGCCTCAGTTCAGTCAGAGCCTCTCACTTCATTTTGATCAGACAAGCAAGTCAACCGAATTGGAATTAGCTTCACTGAACTGTTGCCTGGTGCTCGAGAGTTAACGCATTAACATGGTTTCCAGTGGGTGACGATAGTGTGATCTATTGAGTTGCTCTGCTTCTAGGAATTCACTCATGAGCTCTTCAAAGTGACAACCTTTCTTCCTGCGTCAACAGTGTTTATAAATTGGCTGCCATTAGGTGGTGGAGATAGAAAAAGAAGTGTTTTTTATTTTAGTCTGAGAGCAAAACAGAAAGCTGCCGGGTTGCGAATGTCATGAATACAGAAAATGTGTAATGACGAAAAAATGGCGTGCAGTGTGTTGATCACATCTCATCACATGCATGAGAGAGAAGCTTAACCTGGGCCCAACTCTAATCCTACTTCTGGAGTTATTCACGAGCGACTGATATCGCAGTGTGCGTGAGAGGGATGCGTCAATACACAAAGGGGGATATTTCTGTGGTGTGCTTCATTAGAGTTTGATCTTTTCAGTGATAAATAAAATGAATTTTTAGTCCTTAACTGAAAAAAGAACATTTACTTCCTGCTGGCTCTTCGACGGTGCACGCCAGCCTGTCAAAGTGAAATGAACAGAGAGATATTCCATTCTCAGACACAGAGCTTAAAGACCATGTATAATTTAATTTGATTTCTTTCTCGACAATTATTCATAATCCGTCTCCTTTGTATCGCCGATATTTATCAGCAGAACACGGAGGCGATAGATGAGGGTGATAAGAAAATCAAATGGGATCAGCCAGATCCTGACAATGCAAGGCTGATTTAAGGGATTATCCTCATTATGCAGAATTACTGTTGTGTGAAACATGTTGCCTGTGTGACAGGATGCAACAATGTGCAGGAAGCACACATCCTGCACAAATTCAGGGTGTTTTGAACGTGTCGTCGTTTCAGAGAGGTAACGTTTACCACTCGGAGCTTCGCATGGAGGTTTTAGAAAGAAACAGCCAGTGTGTGTCCGTGTGTGTAAACGCTGGGACTCACTGAGAGCCCACAATGTAAACAGAGGATTGAGTCACTTCACCGTGTTGGACATGGAGCTGCACTGACATGTCACAGCTCAGTGGGTAACACTGACTCAGAAAAACTCACCAAATCAAGACATAACAAAGAGAGCATGTAGCCAAGATGATCCCTCAAGCGCTCTCTTTCCGCATCGGCCCTATTTATTCTTTATTTTTTAGCCGGTCGGCACACACACACCTGCTCAATAAACACACGACCGTTTAACTTTTCCTCCCTTATTAAATGAAATGAACATTTACCACTGATGAGCACCTCAATGTCAAAACTATTGTAAGATCAGAGGCGTTGCATATTGCCACCGGCTACCGAGCATGTAAAGAATCATAACCAGCATCATAATCACTAATTATAGTGTACATAATTGAAATACTCATTAACAAAAGCTATAATGTGTGTGAGTGAAGCACCATCAGTCTTGGTTGTTGCTGTGGGTGTTTTGCGTAAGTGTGAAGTCCTTTTATGTTTTTTTTCTTTCACACCCGGTGTAATTACACACCTCTGCATCCCCTAAATAACAGCGCGCAGACTGATTTCAGCTTTGATGTTCTGAACTTAATTTCTGTAAATAAGCCGAAGCTGAAGAATCTCGAGTAATTGGGACGGAGTCAATTTACCGCTCCCGCCCTTCTTTATGATTTCCACTGATGAGATAATTATACACCTGATCTACCTTGCTTACCTCAGCCCGAAACTTAAAGCTTTCTATCTCACGGCGTGCTCAAAGAGCTGTCAACAACATGCAAGTCTCTCTGCCAGCCTCCGACACGTGTGGGTGACATTTTCTCTTCCAGGTCTCTGCTCTCTCTTGTTTGAATAGTGAGTCCATCCACATCTAGGCACCCTGGAGATATGTTGGTCTCAACTGTGACGTTGGAGACTGAGCGGTGTGTCACTACCATCGGGTGTTTTGAAGTGACTGACCGACAAAAAATGGTTTCAAACCAGCACAGCAATTTCCTCCAGGGCATGTTGTTGGAAGAGAAACATCTGGAGAAAAAATACTCATCCTATACTTTTTTTAAGGATGTGCACATTCTGGAAATACTACATGCTCTTGTGCTCTTTGGGTTGGACCACCTAAACAAACATACAATATTACGTGTCTTGTGAATTCCCTCAAGTTTTCCCTCATTCCCTCTTCAATGATCAAAAGATTCTGGACTTTCATTCAGTTGTTGGCGCTTTGCTTCGATCTGCCGTAGTTACGATTCTGAAATGAAAAAGTTTTACAAACCAAAGTTTCAGCCAATCCTCTTCAGCCCCACTCCCCAACAATGTAGGTTGTCAGGAAAAGTTGGGCCAATAGGGGGAGTGGTTTGCCCAGAAAATGGCAGTGGCAGTACTGCAGGGTTTCAAAGGTTTGGGGGAACTAACAAATAGTACCTGCAGTGGGAAAGACCCTCAGGATCCAGTTTGAGTTTATGCAGTGAGCGTGCAAAGATGTATCATTTGTCAAGAGAAAAAGAAAACATTTGAGGTGAATGGTTTCTAGTTTCTTTTCATAAACTGGACGGTGGCGCTGCAGGAAATGTGTCAGCATCATTAAAGTAATCACTGTTGATCCTTTGGTTGCCATAAATACGAGTATCTCTTTTCTAGCAATCCACGGCACGCACAAGCTGCGAGACATTTTCTTCGAGTGTCCCAGAAAAGCTAAGCGATTCTTCAGGGAGTGATGAATATCGAGTCTGATTTTCTGAAAATGCATTCAAAAGATCAGAGATTTCTAACCCGATTTCCTTTGAGGACGAGCAGAGTTAAATGAAAGCTTCCGTGAGCTACTCGTCTATTACGTTTGGAGCTTTATTTTGTTCAACTATTGCATCGAGGCACTCGGACGGATCGCTTTGCCAAACATGCTGAACAAGCCGCTGCTTTTTTTAAGATATTTAAAAGGTACCACTGTTCATATTCAACATGCGGTTCCCATATAGTGCTCAAGCATTTTTACTCTCCTTTTGCGCCAATTTAATTTTGTCAAACCAGTAAAAATAAAAGCCCCCTGACATCACATCATTATGGTCACACAAAACTGAATTTGTGTATTTGTTTACAAGTTCCCTTTCTGCATCCTCATAAATCACTGTCACACATCACTTCCTCAATAAGCCTTCAAAAAAAACATTGAAAAAGATGCACTAAAGTCTTTCAGGCAAAATTTGTGATCGTTCCTTGTCTACAGACTTTTTCCAAGTTTGGTAATATGGTTCAAATGTTTCGAATATGTTTAAAAGTTTAGCTAGGTTTGGCTCCGAACATTTATCATCTCCTCCTTGTCTGAAATGACACTGAGAAGTTATGGATGCTGCCAGGTGGGTGGTGACTGACTCCTCACACTGAACTGGAAATTATTCGCACCTGACCATGTCCTGCTGAATTGTATCAGCAGAAAGGGCAGACATTCATCACTTGTCACAAAACTTTTGCCCTACCTTTAACACCCTCGGATATTATCTCAGCCGCCACACTTATTTCCTCCTTTTCCATCTGTGAGGAGACTTTCTTCCCTACAGAGCGAGGTTTTCAGCTTTGAGTACTCCCGCTGTCTTTATCGTAATGTGGTGAAAAGCCCTGCATTGTTGTTTTTAACTCGTTTCTCCTCCATTCTAATCTTATCCCTTCCTGCATCCAACGCTGCGTCACTGTGACATTTGACGAGGCGACATTCAGCGTCGCACTTTGTCAACGGAAACACTCACAACACAAGTGACACTTGTCACTTACGAGTAAAAGAAAGTTTACTTTTTCCCCCAAAAAAAGAGGTTGTTTTCTGCCTTTCACTCGTCTTTTTTTGGTTCATCATTGACAGTCTTGTGACAGTATTGATGGAAAAACTTTGGAAATCTGTTGTACTTTAAAAGATCTGACAGCAGACGTGCTCACTTGATTGATATCCGAGTGTCAAATGATTGTTAAATTCAGTGTCTTGTGGGTGGCTTGTGCGGTTCGAGTTAAGTATTGTAGTTTATTGAATGTACCATCCGTTTCACCATTAAGGACATTCTGTATTTACTGAATGACGAGATATCGAGGTATCTGACCTGTGGTGCAGCAGCAGACTGAGACCTGCCGTACCTTTTCCCTTTGGCGCAAACAGATTTGAAAAAAAAAAACAAAAAAAAAACGGTCATTCCACACAAACTTATCTCCAGTTACCAGCTTATTACAACGCGTACATTTTAGCAGAGGAA
>JAUESF010000001.1:17396678-17425920 GCA_032274765.1 Malacoctenus tetranemus | reverse complement strand
CACACACACACACACACACACACACACACACACACACACACACACACACACACACACACACACACACACACGTGTTGGCCATTCATAACCCTCTGAGGGCATTACATTGACTGACATCCAATTCCTGTGGACACTTTTGCCTCAGCCACAGTTTTCCCAAACCTAAATCTTGCTCTAAAATTAACTATAAAGAAGGCTTCGACCTAAATAGTCAATACACACAACACACACACACACACGTTGTTTTTGTATTGCATTGATTTGCATACATTTCCTGCAGACATACACTTATTTTAACTATACTGGCACAACAATAATTTTATTCTCAGTTTAGGCTTAAAAATCCTTCAAGTTCTTAAATCTTTGTTTTTTCTTCTTCCTTATAAGTCAGATAAACCTCACAATGCGAGCGTGTGAACCAGATTTGGTTTTGCAAAGTCCACCAGCAAAAGGTTTTGAGGTTTACACCTGCAGGCTTCCTATAAAAGATGCTGATAGAATTTTTTTTAGTTGGAAAATACAAAAAATAAAAAGAGATGAGATGACAAAGAGTTCAGAGAGTAAACATTTCCTGCTCAGCAACGGTATCTATGGAATGCGTAAAATATGCAAGTACTGATGTTGATTGAATTTTGTCTGGTTTGAAATACAGCAAAACATCAACAAAGCATTCATCTGATTTTGTAGTTCAAATAAAACACCTGAATTTCATGTGTTGTTCAATAATAAATGTGCTCAGACTGGAAGATGCTGAAGCACAAACTCTTCATTCTCCTGTTTTTGCATCACTTTTACAGGGAATAAATCCCCAAACAAACGATTCCTTGCTGCCATAAACAACGGCAGCAAAGAAAAACAAGGCATTAGATGCAGCAGAATATACACTTTATTTGGTGCCGTTGAACTAATTGGTGATTTATGACCACCATCAATTATATATGCAAGGTCTCCCTCCCACTCTCGTCACCATTTGCAGAGCAACTACATCTTGTTTATAGACGCTTTCAGATCCAACCACCTCTCTGTAAACAGATTGATGGAACTTTCAAAATGTGTTTCCTAATAGGGGCAGGAACCAGTAAAGGATATATATAAAAGGGATGAATGTATTCTCTCCCGCTGCTGGCTGCATTCAGCGATAACAGACCGCACTAACCTTCACCTCAGTACCGGAAGGTTCTAAATTACGACCCCAGTCCGCGTACAATCGTATTTTCTGTTTCACCTTGATTAAAACAAAAAAAAAAGCTGGAGGGGGGGGCGGGGGGTGTTTTCGTAACACATGTTGGAGAAACCTCGGCTCATGCTCTGCACAATGTTTTGCAATCCAACCAATTTCATTATCCAATGTGCTGTAACAAAGCAATCACAGTGAATAAATCATAGGGGGTTCATTTCAACTTGTTGATGTAAAAGCAATTCTCTCCGTTTCTTTCACACTGTCAATTCTGTTCAAATCCACCAGAAAGGAAAAAAAAAAAAAGCTTCATCTGTGAAAGTCGTTCATTCAATTTGGCAAACATACAAGTGGAATCCACACGACGATGTTTAAATCACTCAGACTTGTAGAATTGGATTGCACATTATTCTCACAGTCTTCTCCCACCGACATGTAAAACAGACGGCGGTACAACAGCTTGCTGTGTAAACGACTCTGAAAATGTTTTGTTTGAAGTGAAGCTGCCAAATGGCTTGGAGAGCTTAGTGGTGTGAAAAACCCCCATCCCAGATTCACTTTCTTTGACTTTAGTGTTTTGCTCTTTTTTCCCCCATTAATTACATATTTTGATTACATTTGGTTTTAATATGAACATATATTTATAGTGTTTGACATTTCTCCTCATCATTTTTAATTTTGTATATTTCTGTCGACTGTCTCACTGAATACAGTCAAATAAACAATGATGCACTCATGAATGAGTCAAACCTCAAAAGAAATACAGAGTAAACAATAGAAACACAGGCACATCCGTTTTTTTCTGGTGCTTTTACTTTTTGTTAGATTGGACCTTTTTTAAATAGAAATTGTGCACATTTGCAGTGCAAAAACAAAATTAGGGAGTGCAGCAAAATGCCACCTGTTTACCTGTGTTTATACAAAATGGGCCTTTATCTAGGTGATGGGGCGGAGTTTGCAGGGTCAGTCCTGCAGCAACTTGCTTGTACTTTTACCCGTCGTCCACAGTTCCCAATCCCAGGGATTGTTAGTGGGCTCATCCTCCTTGTTGCTCACATTGAGCAGGGCATGAAAGTAAATAATTGTGAATTCCAGCAGGAAACAAAAAACAAAGCACATTTGTACCTGCAACAGGAGAAAAACAAATAAAATCAACCTTGGATATTTGAACTGAGCAGCACAGCAGATTTAACACCTTTAACTGGCTCTGGGTGCTTCTTCATGGAACAGGAAGAAACGCTTTCGGTCTGAGGCCAAAACTCACATTTTCATTTGAATGCCTCCAATGAATGAATAATTGCACAGTAAAAAGGCACACAAGACTCAAAATGGAGCAGTTGGCACACGTGATTTTTCTGTGGTTCATGCAATGGGTTTTTCTTTATTCCTTTTCAATTAACATCGAGGGCCCAGCACATTTTGGGAATAGCAGATTTCCTGAAGACTTGAATTACTGAATGCTGAATTGCTTTCAACGTGTTCACCTCTGCCAAAGCCATAAGAGGCGAAAAGTAGAGTAATAAAACAAATGCTCTGGGTGTTAGAGGAAAGCCATTAATAGGGTCAGCCTTTGCAAGCTGTTTAATGGCTTCTGCCTGTTTGCTGCCAGCAAATGGTGAACATTTACTCGCCGGTTATTGTTCAATCAAACATGACAGCAAATTGTTCCGACTTAAACACATTTCGAGGTGTAAACCAAATATACTACCAGAATGTTTGGCTGTCACAACACTATATTTACTGTTGGCAATTTGTTCCCTTTGCCAAATGAAACTGAAGGGTTTGTTTGTTTGTCCCCTTTCATACTTGCAATAGAAACAAAGTAACACTTCACTAACCCTAACATTTTGTCGGAAATTGATTTTTTCCGCCCTTCAGTAAGTGCTTTCTTTGACAACATGAAGGTGAAATATAGGCGGATCTGTTGGGGGGGCTGTAAGCAATTAAAGTTTGTATTAAGACTCGTGATAAACGTGTCTTCCACGCCTCCACTTGCCTTTTGATTTCTACCTCTGAAGAGAAAAACCTTGACTTTTAAGTTCAAACCTTTATACACTGGGAAGGTTTTATTGCGTTTTATACATCTAACTTCAAATGAGGAAAATGACTTCTTTGCATTTTGTCAAGCTGGAGAAAACGTTAAAAGCAACATTCACTCTAAAATATTACATTTACACTGATACAAGCTACTCTCGGTCAAGTTGCCACTCACAATGACCATGTCATCATTTGAGGTCTCGGACAGTGTGAATATCTTGAACTTTGAAATAAGGTGGCATCACAAACCCAATCTTTTCTTAACTCGAGTGCGTTTAGTTTTTTTTTTTTGTTTTTTTTTTTAATCAGATTTAACTTGTGACAATTTTCACCAAAAAAAGAAGTTCTGAAGAAAGTTCTCTCATAATGAAGATGTTAACTCCACTACACAGAGAAGGATTAAATAAATCCAAATACATGTCTTGATAGTCAGTATTCAGGCGTCTTCTTGCAAATGGGTTTGTCTCACTGTAGAAAATGTGATAGAAGTAACTTGGGCAAATTTGTAGAGGAAAAAGAAATTAGGGTTATCATATAAACATGAGTCAAAACAGTTTTAGCAATCCCCCTGATTAAAAACACAGTGTTTCAATTGCTAACTGCTTCTGACTGTCCAGTGAGCAGCATTTTCCCAACCTATCTGAGGCATCAATACAATACATTCACCCCTTAAAGGAAAGACGCACAAGTTTCCTTATAGTAATTACGGTAGTTAGTGTGTAATAGTTGATAATGAGGCCGTCAGAACACAAAAACCTTCCCGTCTTATATGCCCAGTAATAATGATTACATAATGCATTGGATTCGGTCATTACATTTCTTCTGAAACTTAACAATCAGGGTTTGGATTACTCACGTGATGAAATTACTCAAATGACACATATTGGTAATTGGTCTTCACCTAATTGTAATGGGCCTTCGAATGAAAACTTCTTGTTCCATCTCTCAGTCAACACTGGTCAAGATTTGCAGCTATTAGGGTGCAAATTACATTGTAGAAAAAATGGTCAAAGAGCTGTTGGTTTTCTTTTTGTACAAGGAAAATCACAGGATTGCTATAGTTGGGCTTGTGAGCCTGTTGATCAAGAAAAAGAGCAAAGAAGTGTTTGGAGACACAATAAAGGGAGTCGCCAGACGGAAACTTTTTTCAACGGTGGATTATCGGCAGCAGTGATGTGCAGGTGCTTCAGTGGACACAGTGTCAGGATGCCTGTTGCCTGTCTCCAAATGCCGCGCTGGCCTTCTGTCCTGTTCACGTTTGTGTGCGTGAGGCCCAGAAAAATTAAAATATGTTGACATTATCAGCGAAGTCTGATCAAGATTCACAAGGATTTGAAGGAATAAGATTGGGATGTCACTCTTGTCTGGTACGACATAATCTGCCCTGACCTTCTGTCACTTTGGTCCCAAAATACTTCAGTTTCCCCTCTGTCTGTGTTGCAAAAGAGATTCAACTTTAGTGCATCAACGATGTGAGAGGGATTCTCTTTATTTCTTTTTATAAAAGTGACTATTTTGAGGATGAAAAGATCTATTAGTTTTTTTCCTCCCGAAAATGTGAGATGTGCGAGAAAATTGTGAGATGCTTCCAAAACTATGTTGCATTAGGAACAATTGTAATGGTTGTAAAGTGCTTGTGTCCTTTTCCCTTTGGAGTGGCGTATTCCTGTTCGAGCAGAATCTGAGAGGATGGACATCCATTATCTCCGGTGCCATGGAAGTAGAGAGAGGATTATCTGACTCCTGCAGGTTTAGCTGGCGTCCCACAGTTTGCAGACATCAAGATCCATCTCCCAACTGTCGATCAGAGTCTGGCGTGTGTCTCCATTAGCACCTTGTGGCAGATGTTTTCCATCCACCATCCATCGCTTAGTGTCACCCATCCCTAATTGGGCGTGGTAATTATCCAATCACACAATATTAAGTGTCCTATTTGTGGAAATGCGGTCGCTGAAAATGAATAGTTATTGATTGGTAACACTGACATTCAACTTACTCCTTTTCGCACATTAGCCTAGCATTGATTGCTGGCAGCACTTCCTGTGTGCAATACAGAGAATCGACCAGATTCCTAATGTGCGGTCCAGGCTTGACCATTAGAACCATCCATTATCACGGTCGCCATCCACAGGCTTGTCACTAAGGCCTGGTGGGAAATTGGCAAACAGACATGATTGTGACTGTGAGGCAGAAGCAGATTTAGGTTCTCTTGTTTCTGTCAGTGAGCTATTGCATAATTGATAGACTGTAGTCTATAGCGCATGCGTTCGCTGTGGCTTAGAATATGTATGAGAGTAGTTTTGTACGTTTGGGATAGCCTCTTGGCTTGCTCTCTGTTGGCCACAATATGTGCATTTTGTATAATAAGTTGGATGTTAGCTTGCATGTGAGGTATATTTTGTTTCACTTTTGTGTCTTGTGTATTAAGTGTCGTGTGTATTGCGGCTTGTTACTCGTTCATCTTTGTCTTCATTCTGAAGTTGGGGCTTGTGTTGGAAAACTGACCTCCAACCTAAATAGAATATTAATACCACTCATGCTGGGACTTCATATGGATCTGCAGCGATGAAGGCCGGCTTAACGTGTCAGGGGGCCCAAGGGCAAACATTTGTTGTTAGACCTCAAATAAACTCTCATTCACAATGTGTTCACACAGCCGACTACATTACAGCCTCTGATATGAGCAGACGCGTTTTCTTCTGGAAAAAAGCAAATGCTTTTTCTCTCTATGTTGATGAATGCAAGAGTAGAAATGTAGGTTAAAATCAGGAGCGTGAAGATCTCGGTTTGTTTTTGTTTGGCAGCAATTGTGATAAGTGTGATTGGAGAAACCTTCATCACTACTGAAGGAAAAACAGTTTACAGCTGTTTTGATAAATCAGTTTGAACATTACCAACATATAGACACTAATCTTTCTTCAAGGAACAGGAAGTGCAGCAGAAACAGTTGAGCTATTTCTAGCGTAAATTGTACCATTACTCTCAGCTCAGCTCACTGTTAGAAGTACTTGGCTGACACACTTAAAAAGACAGACTTGATCCTCTATATGCAGAATATCCAAACCAATTTACAGACTTGTCAGCCTAATTGTTTGATTTCTAACCTTTAACTTAAATGCTGAATTCCTGGCCAGGATTTGTCACATTAAAGATAAAAGTGGTGTGATGAAAATGCTGTGTTGCTCTACAATGCAAGTCTGTTTTCACTGGTGACAGAAGCTAATTGCTGTAAGAACTCTAACAGCAGCTGAATGCCATTTTTGTTAGAAAAATGAAAACAATCCACCCTGTGCAGAGGCCAGGCTAACGAACTAGCATTATTTTGACAGATATTCATTCAGTATTTGCCTTCATCAAGGTGAACACGACATCATACCTGTTATAAAACATTCAGTGATTGCTGTCACAATGGAGGCTAACTGGATATTACAACATTGTTAAACAGCAAAACTGCAAGAAATAGTGTGAATTGTTTGCAGGTCTGCAGCTTTTGCAGAACAAATGGAGCCGTTGGTAAATTCTGTTGCTACAGACGAGATACTGAACAGGTCCGTGTGTGTGTGTGTGTGTGTGTGTGTGTGTGTGTGTGTGTGTGTGTGTGTGTGTGTGTGTGTGTGTGTGTGTGGGCAATTTGACTTAAGCTGAGAATTGGTGGACTCCAATACTGAAGTTGTAGCCCACCATAAAGGGGTGTTATTACAAGTTATAAATACATTGAATGGCTTCTGCTGAGAAGCCCCAGCTTTTACTCGTAATAAACTGGGTTAGGTTTCATGAGAGTAATGGCTCTAAACGCAGCTTTGTTGTGGATGCTGTGAATCTGCAGTTTTGGGACCAGTGGGGTTCCATTGAATGGGGGCATTTGTCCACTTTGTGCGCGAAGTAATTCAACCCTCACAGTAGTTGATACTTAAAATTTTGAACTCTTATCATTTATGTACGTAAAAAACATTGATTCTGCATTTCCTGAAAGCACTCTATGTTGTGGGACATTTATATCGTTACCTCTAAAACTTCAGTACTTCTCATCATATGTAATTGCTCCATTACTGTTGTCCTGTTGGCCTCACTTTACTGTCCGTGTTACTGTCAAAGTCCTTGCATTGTTGGCTTCTCATATTCTCATCTGGACCAAATTGGCCTCTGTCAAAACACAACCCCAGTCAGCTGTGTGCAGCGCGATTTTGTTGCTCCTACCGCTTGTCTGCACAAGCAATCTCTTTATGTTCTGCATTTATGGGTAACCTGGACTTGCTGGGGGTCCAAACTTTAGGGAAGATCTATCATCGTAACCCAGGTAGGCAGTTTAATAACGCTGCTGTGGACTCCAGAGAAAAGCCAGGCATTTATTTAATGTAACACGGCCGGTGTTGGGGGGCCTGACAGATGGCCCGGGCAGGAAAAATGATGTCCTGTTTCCTCTGCTGGCTGAATTCATCGGACAGCCGCCTGGGAAGGAATGTGATACCTGTAACTCTCTGTAGAGATTAAAATGCAAATGTAATTGGAGAGGTAATTTATTTATTCACATACATTTGAAAGTATGATAAACTCTGCACAATTAGGGACTCTCACACTGTGATACTGCTGTTTTTCTGCAGTTCACAGCTTAATGGGAAGGTCAGGAAGCAGAGTTTCCATTCCAGTGCTGTTTGTGGCATCCTGCAAAACGTCAGCAATGCTCACACTCCTTCGAGCTACTTTGAAGAAGGACCAGGTCAAAATGATCTATCTATTCTGAAATGTTTGTACTCTGCAGACCAAAACAAGATTAGATAATATTGTTGAAGTTCACTCTGAAATTACTGGAGTCCTGGAGAGAAATTTGTGGGCAATCTGGAAGGAATGTGTGGCCCAGAAAGCACAAGACATAATCTGACAACCTATTTATGTCCTGTATACAATGTTGTCTTCAAGCCACCCGTTAAAAGCCCTCCTCACAAAAACAAACCTCTGTTCAGTGTCCTTTAAACCCTCTGCCATTAGGCTGTTCAACAACAACTCAACTCTTATTTAAGGTAATGTTTAATGTGTTTGTGGCCTTCCCTAGCCATTACTGTCTGTCTGCTCCTGACATGCTGGTGGAAGGAGGTGGCTGTTTGTTGTTTGCCGAGTTCAACATGTTGATGCTTGTGTGTGTATTTGCGAGAATTTGTGCGAATAACTTTGCAGTGTAAGGAGCTTTAAAATGGCTAAATTCAACAAAAAATCGCTACATATTACAGTCCATTTACCATGTTTGCACTGTGACTTTAGGAGAAGAGATCTTGAACTGGATGTTCTGTTGGTTAATCGGTTGATACAGCACGTCCGATGAATGTCACTCTGAGAGCCCCTCTCTGTAGTGTTGCAGACCATGGTCATCCCTTACTGACCACAGTGGATCCTTTTTTCGGACGGCAACTTGTAGCACTTGACCTGCAGTGTCACAAAAGCTCAAATTATCACAAACAGTTTTTTTCCTGAGCCGGAAATTGAGTTGACAGTGTTTAACTGGCTTCATAGGCGACGGAGCTCCCTCCAATAGAGATAGATAATATGTGATGCTATTATGTCAGTATTGATCAAAATCTCAGAGGGATGCTTCCTCGGTGAATCTAGGCCGTCAGGAATGGGGTCAGCCAAGAAGGCATCGCAGCTCCAACCTGGTTGAAGCGAAGTGTAATGAAAGAGGTGGTCACAAAAAGTGTGCCAACCGATTATTAAGGGTGCATCTGATTGCATTTTACTGGATTAAAACAAATACACAGTTGACGAGATGCTTTTTAGAGAAAAGTGTTTCACATGAGGTTGACAGTTTGGGCTGTCCCCCCCCCCCTTCGCCTCCTCACAACTGTTTTGTCACATTTAAAACCTCATTTTCACCTCAGCTTCAACTTCAGTATCCCCAAAGGGCGCCATAGTTTTGTAGGCCAGTAAACGGGAGACTCGTCTTGAATACAAAATGTAAATGAAATATGCACACGAAAAATATGTGTTGTGTAAAGTGAATGCTAAAAGCCATTACACACACTCATGTGATACCATGCACGTTACTGACAGCATCACGCAATATAATGCAAGCTATCAAAAGTTAAAACATTACCATCATGCCACTGCTATATGAAAGGCTGATCTTTAGTTCACTTATTTTTCATGCTTTTGTGATTGTAATTTACCAAAGAATGAAATATAATTTGTGAAACGTCAAAATTTAGTTAAACCATAATGCCAATGTCATAGCATGTACAGTGAATAATTAGAAAAAAAGCACCCAATCCTATTGATGCTAAGCTTTTTCTCCTCTGTTGAAATAATCAACATCACCCAACCAAGGAATGAATATAAAACCTCTTAATCATCCATTCTACAAACTGGGAATTTGTTAAATCTTTTTTTATATATAGCTCAGACAACACCAGATTTATCTTTATAAGGCATTCATATTAATGAGACAGGAGGGTTTCAGAAAAGAGAAAAGATGTCCTCCGCGCTTCCCCCGAACAGCAAAGGTGTTTATGCTGAGCTTCGCTATTAAATATTTTAAATGAAACTACAAAGACCTTTTAACACAAACTTTCAATTTGATGCTGGAAAAATTTCAGGAATATGAGGTTCACGCAGTTTGAAGTCTGTTGACATTTGGCTGCCTTTTGTGCTCTCAGCTGTGTTTTGCTTGCTGGGATTGAAATATTCTGCATGTTGTCAGTGTCCACATGGCATTTGTCGAGATTTACAGTGTTGCTCCAGACTCCATGCTTCCTGTGTGTGTGCCCGCTGCCTGTGTACACCACTTCACACTGATGCTCCTTATTGCGTGGAAAGTTTGCTGTGGCAAGAAGCCCGCTTGTAAATCATGCATATTGGATGAGACATGCAGCAGATGAGCCTGGGCCCTCCAGTCAGGCCTAGCATTAATTAAATATCAATTGGCCCTGCTTCCGCACCTCATTTCATGCCACATTCACACCTTGTCTGGGCTCGTTGAGGGAAAGTTAAAATGAAAGTTGTGGCCTTGCAGCTTCATACAATTCACGGCACTGCTCAAGTCAACCGCTGTGGCACTGTGAATTTTGGCTTAAAGTTGATGCAGAGTGAACAGAAAGCACCGATGTTCGGACAGACATTTACACCCTGTTGCTCTTCAAAGTACAGTAAAGGCAAAAGAATTTGATGGATGTCTTTATTGCTGCTTATGGCTGTGTGAGTGCTTCTTACTATGATAAAGTGTTCACACATTTTAAGTAAAAAAAACTGTTCTTAAACAAACATTAACTCTATACAAAACTTCACACTTCTCAAAATTGTTACTATTGTTTTGTGAAACTTTACTCACATAATGATTTGAGTTACATTCACTGTATAACAAACTGTCACTGCAGCATTCGAGCGTTTCTTGTGTTGTTTTTCTCCCTGCAATGGCTTCACATCAGTCGTTTTACTGAAGTTGGCTTCAGTCTGTCTGACTCTGCGATGTAAGACCACTGTTTTGGAGGCACGACAAAAGGTTTTTACCATGATCAGTGATCTTTGGTCTGGGACAGCCCATAATCGCGCAGCTTTTACCGGGCATTAGAGGCTCACCTGTCTAGCAGAAAAGACGCAACTTCAGTGTCGGAGTCAAAGCCTTTTTTTCCCGTCCTAAAAGACCTCCACTGGGAAAATCCACACCAATGTTTCCCCTGTTCTGCCACTCGGCCTGTTTTTGATTTTTTTTTTTTTTTTACATTGCGTCTCTTTTTGCTTCTGTTTTCTCACAGACGAAACTTCGGCCACTGCTTCCTTCACTCTGGTTGCATGATATACATGATACAGCGACACAGCTGCCTTTGCTATCCACGTGTTCCCTCCTTGTTGGTGTGTTTTGGGGCCTGTGAGACATCCCCCCCTTCAAAAGCAAAACGCGTCCTCTGGTTGGATCTGCTCCACAAACATGGCGGTGCAAGATGGCGGCCCTCTTATGAATACAAATGGAACAAATTTACCGAGTGATTGAGTGTGTGAGTGAGTGAGAGTTGGTTCTTTTATTAATTGAGCTGTTTTTTAAAAAAATGTTCATATCCCAGTGCTGCATTTGTGCTTTCCTGCTCACCATTGATAAGGCCAACTCGCACATAATGAGAACATGTTCAACTCTTTGGTTACGATGTGAAAATACCCCGTCTTCATGACCAGCCTCACACTATGTCCAATTCGGAGAAAAATGGTGTTCTCCCCGCCGATGCTTGATAGAAAGTCTGCAGTTCTGTTCACCTTGGAGTTCCTTTGATGATGTCTGAGGGATTCCCCTAATCCTCTGAGGGTAGGGTGGAGGGCACTTTCTCCCTGCTGAGGGGATGAAGCCACTTAATGGATCACAAAGTTAATCAACCGCAGGGAGAGTCTGACTGAACTGGAGGAAGAGGTTGAACCATTAGATTGGAGTCCTCTGGGACACACACACAGACGCACACACACACACACACGCACACACAGACACACACAAGCAGGGCAGCAAAGAAACTCTTCTGACAGTGCGTTAGAGGCAGGCACGTGACTTCAAATACAATGTTCTTAAAAATATTGTGCGGAATATACTTTGTAAATGCATTAGAAGCTGGCAACAGAAAATAAATGATATTTCAGAGATGCTGGAACAGTCAATTAGGGGATATATTATTAAGAGTAATGATCATTTATCAGGATCAGCGTTGCATGACGATTTAAAAAAATAAATACGGGGCTGAAACAACAAGAATAAAAGAGTAAGATAAAACTGCTGCACCATTATTTGCACAATAATTAAAAATCAGTGGTTCCGCTTGACTCCATAGCGCGAAATTCAATGTTGATAATAAAACAGCAGCGGGAGGCAGAATATCAGCGTAAAGCTCGCAGTTTAACTTTCCTTAATTGATAAACAGTGTTTGAGAAACTTGTAGGTGCTTCACACAAGTTGGATACGTACTCGGTGATCAAGTGCCTGAAGGCTTATGTTCTTGCCAAAGTATGTGGTACAAAAAAAAGAGGGAGAATAGAAGTAAATACCTATTTGTATTCAAAGCTGTAGGATTTGCATATAATTGCTATAATAGTAGCTTAAAAGATGCACACATCGGTTCTATCAGGCGTGAAATTTGTTGCCCAGTAGAAAAAAACCCCTCAACTTTTCTTCATTTAGCTTCTTCTTGTACAAGCTTCAGAAGAAAACCCCTCTTTTCTCTCCCCTTTACCAGGTCACACGTGTCTTCCTCTTTGACATGGATCATGCAGAAAGGAGACGCTGCATGTTCAGATGTCAAATGAATTTTCAGTCATCACTTCAGGGCAAAAAGAAAAGTGAGAAAGAGGTTTGGAAAACTCAAGAGACTGCAGATATATTAGGTTTTGTGCATAGGCACCATGCATTGTTGTCTCATGTTGTTTGATACAAATGTTTTAGAAGTAGAAGAATGTAGCTACATTTAATGAGAAAGGTGGAAACAAAGACAGCGGCGAGGTGGATAGATGGGGCAACAAAACACTTGAATTAGACACAAAGTTCTTCTGAGATTGTCGTTATAGCAGTTTCAGATTTTAACGCTGTTGTTCCATTAAACTTTTCACCTTTAAGAAGTGAACTTTGTGCACATTGTGCCGGTTAGGTTCAAGTGCCTCATTGTTATTTCAGTCAAGTCATTCAACTGACTTATTTTTGTGAGCTGCCGAAACAAATCTTGAGGACAGTCGAGGCTGTATGTAGATTATTTTCAATATGCTTTGACACTTGTAACTATTATTTTCAAGATGACTATCGGTGCTTCTCTCTTTCTCACTGAAATGGCATGAATCGCATTCTTTTCATTTCCTTTTTTCAAATTAATTTCATTCCTTTATCAGAGGGCAAACTGCGGCTAAACAGTTTTACAGTGAACCTTCTGGAGCAATGCAAACTTGGACATAATTCCATCGAGTCCACTTTAGAAATCAAAAAGCGTTTGGAGAGCGCAGACCTCTGACAAGACAAATTGTCCACTCTTCCACAAAATGCAAATCTCTAAAAGCGCTACACATGGCTGAATAAATATCAAAAATGATTAGGTTCATGATGACAAAATGTGCTTGTGGCTCTCCTTGTGAATGCAGACTCACACAGAGGCTCACCATCATGTTAGAAACACTCCCGGTTTTTCTACAATTGAAATTTACTGCCTACTGAAAGATTCTGATGTAACAATGTGTTAAAGTATGGCGCCAAAACTCAAAGTGAACTTGGGAATACGTTCTAAAGAAGGCAGACTGATTGCTTGGCTGGAAATCTGTTGTCAGACAAACGAGCAACACTGAAAGCACAACAGCCTTCGTCAAGGTAAAAATAGCATCAAGGATTCACTTCTGTGAGGCAAAGTTCAAAATTGTCCCCCTCAGTTTTCTCTCTTTAGATTGATTCACCAATCACTTCAAATTACATGTGTGTGAGGGAACACAGACACCCAAACTCGGCTCCGGCTGTTTTGCAGCCTCCTTGATGGCGGGCAGTTTCTACGAGATCTTCATCTTCAGTGAGGCGAGCAGCTATCAGTGGCCTAATCACCCATAAGCAATTCCACAGCTGGTCTGATGAATTTCGGCCAAGGTTTTTGGTGTGTGATCCCAGGGAATAATGCTCCGAGCTGCCTATGTTTATCCAAAGGTTAATGGAAGGTTAATAAGAGAGGGAACGGCACAAATTCAAAAAACCTTATTATGCAAATTGTGTTTTCTGAAAAGAGCAATATCTGCCTGTGATGTGACCATGCTAATTAGCAGATTGTCTCCACGTTGGTTAAGACAGAGACTCCTCCGAGGTAGTAATTTGTCGACGAAATATAATTATTTATGAATCTGACTTGATCCGATTGCCCACACAGTGAAATAGGCCTTGATCAAGGTGTTTCATTAAAACCCATTGAACTGACGATGAGCCGCTCGGCTTGCCAATCTCTTCCTTTCTTAATCAACTCTTGCCTGAGTGCATGTGCAGGCTTTATTATGAACACAATCTGAAGGAGGGGCCAGTGTGTTCCAATTGGTTGCTGATGCAGTTAGCATCATGCAGAGCTCAGCATCTAACCCGAACATAACGCTGTGAGACCGGAGTGCCGCGCATGACGTCCCGCTCATTCCCATTCGCAGTCAACAATCCCCCTGAAAACAGAGCCAGATGGGAAATGATACCTGGGCAAAGTGTTCATCTTCTTCAAAGCAGTAACATTTGATTGATGGTTGTAAAAGGACATGATTAATCTTACAGGAAATGCTTTTTTCGACCACAGCTGCACTTATTCCATGGTGTGAAACGTTAAATTTCTGTGTGTAGCATTGCAAATTTAAAAAGCAATGATTGAATGTATTTAACTGTTCAACCAATCAATTTCTACAATTACATTTTTAGTTATTCTGCTTCATCAGGAGCGTTTGATCAGATTTGATTGACCTCAACGTGACAGAAAATCTTTCCTGCGAGCCATAAAAGTGTATAAATTTGAGTGTGCATGTGGGACTCTTTTACTTTGAAGAGGGTGAATGAGGGAGAAAAAGTTTTCAAGGTCTTTAACATCTCTTTTCATATTGGATACATTTCTGAAGGCAGAGATAAAATAGCCTCATGACCTTGTACTGTGTGGTTCTTTTTTTATGGCAGCAGAGGAGTTTAGCTTGATGTTGCATGAAGTCGAAGCTTCACTGAAGATTTGAGCCGATGCTCATAAAGACAAAGGGGAGGGGAGATGGAGAAGGGCAGGGGTGCGGAGACCTTTACCTGCACATGTCAATTTGATCAGGCCCACATGTTTTGTTTTCCTCTGTGGAAAAAAGGAACTGCACATAAAAAATTTACCACCGCCCCTCCTGTTTGTTAACACTGTCTGACTTCACCTGCTACAATATTAACAGAGTTGGCTTCAACTTTATTACAAAACCGGGAACGAACACAAAAAAGGGCTGTTTTTTTTCATACCTTTAGAAAATGTGCTTTTGCTTTTCCATGAGTCCCTACTCTGTCTATTCATTGGGCTTCAAGTTGTTTCTATATGTTGACAGCATCTGTTACCAAATGCATTTTTGGCACCTGCTCTGTCCAATTGACATAAAAATGTGACATCAGACGACTGTGAGCCACTGGCTGGCCAAAATGTGATGACAATGGATGAGCAGAGACTGCGATTTCCGAAGTCAAACTCAGGACTTTTTAATTGCTGGCATCAGCAACCATGTATTTTTCATTAGTCTTGTCAACAAAGCGAAGTGGCTGCACATAAACCAACAACGTAGTGAAACAGAAGGAGTAGAGCATCACCTTGATGGTTCTGTTGCACTCTACAAAGGATGTAACGCCACTTCAGGGTTGCATTTTTATTAGGACCCTCTATGAGGAGGAATTTGTATTGGAAAACAAATCATGCTATAAGATTTCATAAAACTATCAAGTTAACAATGAATGAGAGGAGTGCAATGGAGTATTCACCATTACAACTGTTTCTCTCATCAGAGGTATTGCTGACTGTGTCCATTGTCATTTTTAGCTCCGAATTAAGAATATACTCTTTGTTGCCCTTCCATTAGAATTTAGATATTTTTGCTGGGGAGCTGCAACATTTATGCTCATCTGATTCATCAACTTTTTGTTGAACTGACTTCTACAGTTTGCAAATCAAAGGCTCGTATTTAGCATCGTGCCTGCTCATGAGCCACGTTTTACAGACATTCAAGCACGCACCACTACAGTGCTGCTTAACTGGACAGCTTTCTACTTTGTATTATACCGAGTGTTTTAGCGCCTCGATTTCCAGTTCGTGGACAGTTTGCTTTGTGACGCATCAAAATTGTGTGAACACGCCCGTCCGAACAGTCGGCTGCTAGGAAAAGGTGTGCACGCAGAAGCCGATGCAGAGCCCTGAGTTTTCCAAGCTGATTGGTATTCTGCCTGTGTGTGCAACCCGAGAGTGACTGACTGGCGGTCAGAGCCCAGTATTGACTGCTCTGAGGATGTAATAGAGGCTGGGGTGATGGGATCCTGGACATGAACACTCTCTCTGTGGCATGTGCAGCAGAGCCATACAGGATATAACCAAGGCACTTAATCATTCTGCTGGCTCCACGCAGAGATGCGCTAGACTCTGTGTTTTAGAATAATGCTTCTGCCTTAAATTAGATCCCATTGATCCTACTTTTCTCTGTAATTGTGCCAACAGGATGGATGCTGGTCTTATTAGGGGTCAGCCTAGACATTTGAAATACTTTAGTTTTAAGTACTGGAGGTAAATTAAATCTGACAAAAGGTAGGCTGACCTGATCACCGTGACTGGACAGAGGAAAGATTGTCAGATGACGTTTAGCCGAGGGTAAACATGTATCACAAAACGTCATGTAATCATTTCAGTGTGCGCCTGCAATAATGTAATTACCACAAGGTGCTATAGTGTTTTACGTGTTCAACACAGTGTATTACCCACAGTGGGACGGCAGCCACAGAAGGCAGGAACAGAGATCTGTCTATTCAAACAGGCCTGCAGTGTGTGTGGTCAGTAAACACGGTGTGTTTGTGTTTACCGACCTGACCAGTTTCAGATTGCATTTCAGTCTGGGTTCAAGAAATGCACCAAGTTTACTATCAAAGAGTCCATCTTTGCCTCCAGACTAAGAGAGAAAAACATTTGTCGATACTTTTCCTGCATTCTTTCTGAACCTAGTTTGTGTTTGCATCCCGACATTTTGCCTGCTGTCGCAAATACAAGAACACAAAAACTGACATTGACATTTTTCATGCTGAAAAGTAGCTCCAATGTTGTCAATTAATGCTAGAAAGTGTTTTCTTCTCTTTAAAAAGCTCTTTGTGACAATTAAAAACACATGAATAACGCGGTCATATGAGGGCATGTTCCTTCATTACCACAAACAAGTGCACTTTTTTCAGAGTCACTCATTAGTGCGCCGATGTGTTTTCATCAGCCTTTGGAAATAGTCCACAACAACCCCACTATCTTCACCTCTTTGAAAAATGTGTGCTAAAAATGACACCGCTCCACTGTTAGAGGAAATTACTCGGCTTTTTAAAGCAACTCTTTTAAAACACTAAAGATTTAAAAAGGAACTAATTGGACTGATGCTGACAGTCGCAGGCAGGAAAGAAATATCAGAGGCTGCTGAGAGGTTCGTGAAATACACTCCTGCCATTGAAGTGATTGTTTGTCTTTATCTAGAGTGACACACATTTGAAGAAGCGTGTCATATAGCGCGCTTTTCCCCAAAGATTTGGTCAGTATGTACAAAGTGTGATGCTTGGGGACACAACCTGGAAAACCTAATAACTACAGGATGGGACCTGAGCCTCAGTAGATACAAGTTATTAGAATGAAGATTTGCCCACTGAAGCCCAAAGTCCACAACAAAACGAGCTGGTTGTAGCTTATTTATGGTATTTATTGTTATGGTCAGTCAGAATAGGTCCACAAAAAGCACCTTTGTTTACATTTCTTTTGAATTACTTTATATAATGGCACCATCCTATTAGTAAAACCAGCTCTTGTGCAGATACGTGGTAGTCACCATTGGATACAGTTACACGCTTTTGGTTAGAAAACTTAATTTTGGCTGAATAGGCATTTTCAGTCATGTTATATATTCTATATGGATATAGCTGAGTAAATAGAGCACCAAAGTTTCTTTTTTCTTTGGGTTTTTCTGGAGGAAAGCAAATTAAAAAAAAAAGTGGGTCAAACCACCCGATAGATCTTGCAGCTTTTTATTGAGAGCCACAACTGGCATTGTCAGGTTGGCACCGGAGGTAAAGTCACAGGATCACCAAAGTTATGAGACCGGTCCTCAAAATACCCTCAAATGCCTGTCCAAAAATTTATGGCAATACATCAAATGGTTCACAAGGAATTTTCAGTCGGGCTCAGAGTGTTGGATTGACCAGCGGGCCGTCACAGGGACCTCGCAACCTGCGCAGCTTGAAAAGTAGGAGGACAAGAAGAAGCCCACTGACCGTAGCAAATGTGCTTGTTTGAGTGCAGTATAACCTGTGAATTATTGCACTGTTTGTTTTATGTCGCAGGTGCCTTAAAATGCAGAGGGTGTGGGGTTGTTTTATGTGAGTGTGAATCTCAACTATAAATGTTTGTGTAGGCTGCTGATTGAGAATGACAAATGAAGCGCTGCTTTTTTCTGGAGGACATGCACTGACTGAGAAATTCAGCTCAGTGACATCTGAGTTTTTGTCAATATTGGGGGGGAAAATGTGGGAGCTGTTGAGAAATAAGAATTCACTCTGGTTCAATTATCATGACCTGGATCCTAATTTACAGCAGTATTTCTACACACTACGTAAATGACAGCAAAAGGCTATAATGTTTGAAGTTAAAGAGTTAATTTATTCCATTTTCTGTGGGTGTCTGAATCTAATTGAGGGGGGATGCCATCTCCGGCACAGAGCTATATTCAATTGTTCTGTTTGAGAATGGGAGCACTCAGCTTTCTCTCCAAGAGGTCTCAGGTGGGTTCTCTTCATTTAGCTTCTCTCCTCAGTTGATCTCATTCTTCTGTAAACAAAACAATTGTTGGGGAAAACAACCGGCTGGAAATATGTGCATGCCTTATTATTCCCATTTATTTCGCGAGCCTGCTCTGTATTCCATACATAAATTGGGCCGCACGTTGGTGCGGGGTTTAACTGCACGTTCCCTGTGCATGCGTGTGCCCGCGCTGAGAATGTGTTTTGTTAACATATGTCTGTATGTGGGTTTCAGGCTGCGACCACGCTAATTAAATCTCTTTCAAGCCATTCTCTTCACACGCTCACAGGGAGTAAATAGAGGCGTTTCCACCGAGGGCTGCTGGGTTTTCCGAGTGCAGCTGATTATGTAGACTTTGGTCCGGGGAAATCTTCAACCACACCAGCAGTGACACCAGAACACGAATGTCTTCATTGAAGACATGACAGCAGGAAATAGATGTTTCCTGGTGCGATGGACTAGACGGAGGACATTGTGGAAAGCACAGAGCGTGTTTCTGTTTAATGATGATGGCTCGTTCCAGAAATACGCTTTTTTTTTTTGGATGCTTTTACTAACAGGATTAATGGTGATAACAACTGGGACAACAACACAGTGGAGGTTGTGTCAGGTAAACTCCTAAATAGTACATATTCCCTACGAAATAGTAGCACTTCAACACACTCTCCCATGAGAGTCAATTTTGCTAAAAATGGTCCATAAATTAGTGATAAAAGCAACCAGTGCAGGTTGAACATAACAGCACGATAGATGTGATGCACTCTCTCCCTCATACTATCATTACTGATATGGGTTTTTTGCATTGTCCAGGATATACATGCTACTTATTTCTGTGTATTGTTTATGTATGCCTGAACAAACGGCTTTGTTTGTATTTGTTTGGGTCATTTTTACTGAGCTACCGTGTCTCAGGTGGAAGAGTGCATCATCCACCAATCTCAAGGTTAAAGGGTTGCTACTGTTTACTGTTTTCGGCCCTCACCGCTGTGAGACAACACCGGTGACCCCTCCACCGCCATGTGGTCGTGATTTGGAAGATGAAAATCTGAACAAGTAAAATCTATTAGAGATGGAGAATGTTTAGGTTCTCACCTACACCTGGAGATACAAAAGAGAAAAGTCATTTTGGTTTCATGTACATTTACATCCGATCATATTGTCCTTGTTGTTGAGCTTATACAGAACTGAACTTGAAGTGTTCTTTTAGGTTGCGCTTTTCAACTCTGGCCTGGGGCTTGGTGAGCCACATATGAAGGAAATACAACCAACAGAACAACACTGTTGTTGACAGCCTGTACATTCAAACGCAGATGTGATTGCTCCTATCATGATGTGGTATTTGAAAATGTCTTGAGCATTTTTGGGTGGTCTGCACAGAGTCTCCATCACACTGACAGCTTCAAGAAAACCTCAAATCAAGCACATGTCACTGTATACTTTCAAGGGTCAGCATTGTGACAATATTAACTTCTAATACAAGACTGATCAATCCAGTAGTCAGTCTGAGAAAGGTCGAGACTGCTTGCGTGCCACTTTTACACACAGACTTATTCAGATGTCAAAACAGTGGCACCATATTTTAGCCATTCAGTGTTCCTCTGCTGTTTAATTTATTGCTTGTTATTGAATAGTTATTTTAAAATATCTGCCTATGTCATCAAAAATAAGCATGGTTCAATCAGGTTTCATTAAATATACATCTACTCATGAATGGATCTACTAAATGGACGACAGTTCAAGATTTGAGGGGACCACATGGTGGTTTGTTCTTGTAGTTGCTGCCACAGTCCCTGTTTATTCCTGACCTCCAGACAGTAAACCTGGCCTTTAGTAGGAAATTAAGTTCCTTAGTTTGTGCTGAATCTGTCTTCCAGAGGTATTGATTCACCTGCAGATCTTTCTTTCCTCCTGAATGTTGGCACCGCTGAAATGTGTGGTTATTCTTCCCTGGGAGGCGTTTCTAATATTTTGCCCGGCCCATTAATATCAGTTAGTGCAGCCGTGCTCTCACTGTCCAAAAGCAAACATCTACATCGTGTTCCAGCTCTGTCAAGGCTGCTGGAGGCAATTCACCACTGTTCTGGCCAGCGAGTGTACGTGCGTGTAAGAGCCAGTGAAAAAGATTATTGAGCAAATGGAGCCTCTATACCAAAGTGATTCAAAGAGTAATGATCCCTGCCTGACAGCTTGTGTGTCTCATGTGCTTCCTACACTGGACTTTTTTTTCCTCTGCACTGCTTAATTTACACAGCGGGCGCGATTTCATAGGAACTGGTTGTTCTTCAGTAGCCTGTAGTTTGCTTGCCGATGTATATAAATGTTTCTGCCTAGTAGCACTCAGCTGAATATTTAATGTTCCTCTTGAATTTGCTACCGAGTTAGTTTTAGCAATTGCAGGAAACTCTTTTCTTTTTGGTAATTAGAGAGATCGAGGAAGATAAGAGGCGAGACAAACCTGAGAGTGGGAGGCATTATCGATCAGGGCGCTCCTCCTCCCTGTAATCTCCTATTCTGAGTTTTAATGCAGCTGCATTCATGATACACATCTTCTGTTTCACAATTTTCTGTTTCTGTTGTCAGATGTCAGAACTAATGTGAAATACAATCACGACTCGAGGAGCGGGCTCCAACAATATTCACCAGTCATTGCTTAATGTGGTCATGAAAGGATAGGTTTCGATTCAGCGTCTGATGAAATGAACAAAAATACACATTATAGAGAAAAATCTTTCATGCAGGTGTCTGAACATTAGACACATTGTAAGGAAGTGTGTATTTGTCTTTTTAATAAATGTTATGTTTGAGATCATTTCCACTTCAAATGATGACTTCTTTTCAGTTTACAAGCATTTGTGGGATGAGCAGCAAAGTTGAGGATGCTGCAAGCTGCCCACATGAACATCTAGCTAAATCTTCAGATATATTTAAACCACTTATTTTGCTTTTTTAGTCATGTTTCCAGCTCCTAATGCTCCATTAACCCATTTGTGGCCTGATCCGGGCAGGCTGTTCATTTCAGAGCCACCAACAAAACCACGCGTTTGACTTTTGACAAATTGTGGTTGCAGGAAAGAAAAGTATTCCAGGCTGGAGACGAGCACACCACAGCATCCTCTCTGTTTAAATGGGCCAAATGTTGTCCAACACAGTGTCTCGTTTTTCATACTTTAATCATCCAAAAGACAACAGCAGCCATCGTCGATAGCAGGATAAGATTTCTTATTAGCAGGGCAAAATTCACAAAAGAAAATTCACAGGCACAATTCAAATATATCTATATAGAGTCGTGGTCAAAGTGTTTTGTTTAATCCTAAAAGGCCCTTTTTTCATTTGGAATAATATACTGAACTATTGTTTGGAGCAGTTTATTTATGAAGTGTGAAGTTTCATTCCTCATTTTCCAAAAACAGCACATCAGTTGCATCACAGCACAAATACAAAAATAATCTCACAACCAAACCAGTGTCTTATCATTATGTATCATAATCAACAGCAGCTGAGTGGTGGGAACATATTTGCATTATTTGTCTTGATTCATCAGACAGCTGCACTTGTTTTTTTCTCTCTCCCAATTCCTTTTAAGTTTCACTTCATTTCCAAATGTCGATATATTCCCAAGCTGTAGCGTTCGCACTTTCTTCCCACTTTCTCCTGTTATGTTTCAATTGGGCAAAACAGGCATACAGTGCAAAAATAACTGTTGCCACATCCTCCTTGAGGAAAGTGGCACAATCCCAAGATAAACCATTACATACAATTTAGACTCTGTATAATCACACACTTTAATGTTTGTGATGTGAAAGAGGCTGAGGAGGAGGTGGGGAAACACCTCACCCGAACCAACTTTCAGAAGAGATCGTTAGACATACACACACAAAAATTTACATCTATTCCTTTTTTTACAGTTTTGTTTTCACACAATCGTGCTCCCACACTGATACAAGAGTGACTTTCCCCAAACAAAAGCTGCCACCCTTTAAAGCATTAATGCTCGATTCTAATTCAGGCTTAAATTTGACTCAGAAATCCCCTTTAAGTCTGTACGCTGCCCTGTTATTTATTCGAGGTCTTACCATCAAAGTACAGTATATGAAGACATTTAGGAAAAGCAGGATTAGTAAATTGAATCATTGGCTTTTGCTCCCTTTCCGTCATAACACAATGCATCTGTAATCCTCCAATTGAACTTGCTCTTGGCAAACTAAAAGGAAGATTCTACGACTCCTCTCAGTTTCAATTCTCAGGTTTATTTCTGGCAGCCAGCAGTCTGATAACACTGTCAAATAACGCAGAAATCAATGTGGTTAAACAGAGGTGAAGCTGCTAACCCAGACAAGAGTCGACAGCGAGCTGAAGTGTTTCAGCTCTTTCTCAACTTGATTTGTTGGTTCTGAAAACAAAAATAACCCCAGCTCAAAACTTTTCACATCAGTTTACATTGTCTCATTCTTGTTTTTTTTTAATCATTAAAGATGCAGTGAGGATGTGGCCATGAAGCCAATAAAGTCTGCAATGTTGATGAGCAAACACATTGAATAACAGGTTCTGTGAAATGGAGGAAAGAGTATTCTGATCACTTCACTGTCACACAGCGGACCAACAAATCTAACAAAAGTCATAAAGATGCTCACAACAATCCAATCTAATGACTGTGCTGCACCTCGATCTCGTCTCTGATAATGTCTTGTCAAATTTCCAGACGTCTTCTCTTGCATCTCAGACTGCTTTTGGATTTGCAGTACATTGTTGTTTGATAGCAGTTCTCAGTGTAGCTGCAGTATCTGTAAGAAGGCAAATAAAAATGCATTAAATTCATATATATATTTGCAAAATTAAGTTTTGTAGATGAAGGCCAAATTCTTCATTTCTGCATCTACCTTTAAAATCCTTATATTTGATATTTCTTGCATGGATATATTTTACCCCAAAATGTGTTAATTAGTGCCACTTTTTTTGTTCTCGTATGAATTCAAAAATAGGAAAGACTGTCAGCTTAACCTCCCAGCAGATGTGACTGTCAGACTGTCATATCACTTCATCTGCACTTTGATTTGTAAAGATCCCTGTAATTTGCTCGACTGATTCCAGCGCCAACCTGTAATATCTGTACTTGATAGATATTGAGCCGGTATTTTCTTGGTGGGATAACACTTCCCGGCTGTTAAATCCATCAAAGCTAAAAGTAGAGAAGATGCAACAAAGTTCGGCAAACTTGAACTGTTGATAATGGCACAGTTACTCAAACAGGCAACAGCAAAAGGACGTGGAAATAAGACGCTTGCGGCTGACCCTCTCGAAATCACACAGGAGGTATTTTCTATCCCCACAGTTGTTAGGTATTTCTCTTCCTGTTGCAGTTAGTGAGGTATTGATCATTGTTGGTCCAAGTCCCCAGGAATCAGCTTGTATTGATTTCACTTCAGTGGTAAGCCTCTCTCTCTGACCTATGGCTCTCTCCAGTCCTAGCACCTTTTCCAGCATCCTAACCCTCCTGCTAAGGGTTTACTGAAACATGTCATTACAGAGGCATTCTTCCCAGCGAATTTCCCCAAGTCATCTGAGCCTGAATGCTTGAAAAAAGGGCGAGGAAAGAAAAAAAAACCCACATCATTATAGCTCTTTATGGCCATTTCTTGTTGGAGCTCCAAATTGCCGTGGCCTGAAACACTTTACTGGTGCAAGAAAATGTATATTGTCGACTGGGTTGTTGCATTGAGGATTAAGTTGTGCTTTTAGAGGGGTAATATGCTGTTTCGCCTGGACCTTCATTATCATTCATAGAAAGAAACCACTTCTTGCCAGAAGTCTCAGCCGTGATGATGGGAGGTATTAATAGCTGCAGTGCAGTCAGAGTCAATACTGTGTGTGTGCATCTGAGCTATTAAGTAGCATGCATTTGTCTGTGTTTGTAATCAAGTATGTGCATGCCAAATGCAGAGGCGTTCATTAGCTGCATGTTACTTCAAGGATTTATTTCCATATTTGACGTGTTTTTTTTTTTTGTTTTTTTTTTTTTTTTTTAGGACTGACTCAATCCAACAGTGCAGCACACAATCTAATGCTGCAGTTTTGTTCACCTCCACCAGTGTCACACCTTTTTTTGAAGCTCCATACGACTTCAGTCTTTCAATATAGGCTTAGCAAGTCGATATTGCTTTGTTTCTCTGTTCCTTCAATGAAAAGAGGTGTCTTTTAATCACAGTGTTTGTGTCACATCAAGTTACATTTTATCAGTTGCTGCTTCATTATGTGTGCCCAATTTTCCCATTGCGTTTAGATATACTGTAGGTGTTCTGCCGTAAACTCAGCTTTTATGATGCCCTCATTATCGTGTTTTTGTTAACACGTAGAGTTAATTATGTGATTTGTGAGCAGTGGCACTGTAACAAACGGTAATTCCAGTGTGTCACCCGACACCCAAGTGAAGAGACAAAAAACAACACGCGGCAAAAACCTGAAAGTGGAGTTCATAGACGAGTGAGGTTTATTTTTTCTCTTCTTATCTGTGTAAACTAAAGTAATTACTCACACTGGGTAAACTTGAGCACCTTGTTAGAGATCTTTGTTATCATGGTAACAGTAATACCTGTGTGCTGAAGGTGATGGAGTAAACAGAAGAAACAGCTGTTGACTGTTGGTTGGAGATCAAAAGCAAACCTTACGGTAAAGTTTGACATTTGTTATCTATTCTTGCAATCCAGCCTTCTGCCTATGTGAAGCAGGAAATCATCCGACACCCCGCTTCTGTTCTCCTGGGGGATACAATTTATAACTCCCGCATCTGCTACGGAGCTCTGCTGTTACTCTGCTGGATCAACTGATACGTCTGATTCTGATGTTCTTTATGAAGTGAGAACAGGGTCCCAACGGTGATCTCCACCCTGCTGCTAATTTCTAATTATATACCACAGTAATATAATGAATTAGTAGTCATGCTTAAAAGTTTATTTTTTTCCATGTGGTTTATCTTCAGACAAGATGTAGGACAAAGAAAAACAAAACTTTCCAGAAATTGGCTTTCATTTGAACAATGGATTTATAAAGTGTTTTCAGCAAATAGCTCTAATTTCTAACTTTCTTGAGTGAGAATCTGATGGCTAACGATTAATGTGTTGAAGATAAAAAAAAAAAACATTATTTAAATAGTAACATTCTGTCTGTTATACATGTAAAGCAGTTTGTAAAGTGTGCACACTTTTAATATTTGGTTTAGGTATATGGTTTAGATTGCATTCTTATGCTACAGTAAAGCTGTTGCATAGTGTTGTGCACCACAAATGCAGACCTGTGTTTGTGCTTCAGCTATGACATAAATTGTTGGGGTTTTTTTACCTGTAAAAAAAAGCATAAAAAAACAGTGTTTTCTATGTTGCACTACGTCATTCAGCAGAAGGACACGGTGTCAGTCCGTCTACAACTGGTTACTCTGTTACAAACCTTGAAGCTTCAGTGAGGAGAATTGATTGAAGTTGTTGGAAGTTTAATGCTCTTGGGTACGACGACTATTTGTGAGTTGTATACCTCCAAATAGCTGTCCTGGGGAATCCTGGGCAGTGAATCAATAAGCAGTTACCTCCAGACAGTGATTGTGTGCATTAGTAAGAGCTCACATGTGACCCCGTATGTTAACTATGAGTGTAATTGATAATTATTTGCTTAAAGAAACAGGTTGGAAATGTGCTCAGGAAGTCACAGAGCTTCATAAAGACTCATAAATTTTAATTTGAATAGACAGAACTGCAATCCATTGTATCTTATTGTATTACTAGATTTGATTCAATTAGAGCTATTACATTATAGATTCCCATTACAACAGCGCATAACTGTTGTGGACTCTGTTATGGGAAAAGGAATTATGAACTATTCCTCCTGCACCATAAAAATTGGAATTGAACCCACCGTGTACAAATGGCCTCTGCAGCTCCTATTTCTTTTCCCTGCTAGTAAGATAAACTCTGATAGCGGGGCCTTTATAGACTTTGAAAGGGTGTGGGTTAGACTAATCCTGCCCACGACAGACTTATGACCCTCGGGCCTAAGTGAGAAACTTGAAAGTCTTAAAGAAGCCGGTCATCTATTGGGTTTCGGCATCACTTCCTTCCCTGTGGGGATAAACCGGGATGGAGTCTAAAGCATCCTGAAGGAACATCAACAGGGTAAAGAGGATGCTCTTTTTTCCAACCGGCCGGGGACACACAAGTGCCCACCCCTCCCCTCGACACTTAAGGCCTCCAAAGAGATGTAAACAGCACGATGGATGTTGACAGGCGGTGTGGTGCAGTTGTCTGAACCGATATCCGTTGAGGTGCAATTTCAAAAGGTGTAGACACATGGAGGGGTTGAGCTCCAGTTCAAGAAATCATATATTGTGAAAGTAAAGGAGGAAACCTGAGGTCAGGAAGCCATTTTTTTGCACTCCTCAAGCCTGTATCCCAGTATCTTATGATATTTGGTATTGACAGAAACGTACTTCTCACTCTCACACTTCTCTCACATTTTGCTGCCATTATTTTGCGTGAATTTCATCCTGTTTGTTTTTTTTCTCTTCACATTTTAAAGGAGCAAATGATGGACCGCAGTGTTACGTAAACATAGTAAAAGAAACGTTTCTCTGTATGACACAGAGTAGATTTTAAAATTGCACTTGCCAGTTTGTTTGTATTAAAGGCAACAAGAAAATCAACACATTTACTAAGTAATACATGTGGTGCTCCATTCACTGTGTTAGAGGCTGTTGTATCTGAAAGGAAAAATCCCTGACATTGGATAGTTGTCACCTAACGCAGCCAACCAAGACCTCCCAGACTCCATCAATTTATAATGTATATAATGTTTAAAGTGGTTGCAGTGTCATCGAAAGTAAAATCACAAATTTATGCGACCATGACTGCTCATGGCAGCAACACGCAACCACAAAAACGAAAAGAGAAAGAAATGTCATCAGTAACTGAATACGGCACAACTTTGTAACGTCCTGGAATAAAATCTACCGATATGATGTTGGGATATTAAGCTAGAAAAAAATTATACACAAGAATTAGTTTGAAAGGTCAATTGATCCACTGCTGACTGTTACCAAAGAGTTGCGTAATTTTAACAAAACATGTTCACGTTTGAGCTTTGATATTGGAAGTGCCACTCGACACTTCATATGAAGAGATGAAAAGATAGATATTGCACATGATTTGGACCCCAGCAGCATAAAGAGAGAAAACTAGATATATTCTGTACATCTCATATTTTACCGTGAGCTCTTCTTTTTTCCTTCTCATCTCTAGATATTTCTTCTTCTTTTTCTTCTCTCTCTTTCTCTCGAGCAGATACAAGAAAAGATTTACTGGACAGATTTAAAGCTCTCACCTCAGTTTGGAAATCGCTTTACATCTGTTCGCACGTTCACCGTTAAATGTCACAGTTTCCTGAAAGTGAAATACAGAAAAATAGAGTTTTGCAGCTCTTTTTCACTGAGGGAGGAAAAATAAATATATTCCCTGCGACCCGGCTGATGATTAAAATCATCTTTGTCATCATGGTTTGTAATCGCAGCGTATGTCGTCATCCTTTTCAAACTCTCTGCATGAAGAGACAGATGGCTGTTGATCCCGAAGGGGCACCTGAGATGCTCTCCGCTGCACCTCAGGGAGAGGAGCTGCAGACACAAGGTGCTTCAGAGTTACATCAGCTTACTAATAATAGTGAGGTGGAAGATCAACAAACGCCCCTAATGGTTACACTGGTGCTCTAATGTATTGCAACTATGAAAGAGTTCAGTGACACATTGTGAACTCTTACACATGAAGGGGAAAAAAACACAACAAACGTGAGACTTTTCAAATGTTTCGACGATGCCGTCGATCTTTGATGCACCCAGAAGACTGCTTCGTTTTTTTTAATGTCATTTTCTTTTAACAAGATGCGCATTTGAACTGAAAAGAAATTTCATGCTACCATAAACTGTTCCTGCTTTAATTTCACAATTCTACCACTTGCAGCACAATGTCAGACAAATACCCCTGAATATAGTTTAGGGTTAATAAATCTTTATTTTGCAGGTGGTCTGATTTAAAACTGACTGTTTTACATGCATGTTTTACATGCGAAATCACTCAAATTAAGCTGCTTGTGAAGGTGAAACGAGCTTCCCGCTGCCTTAATACCTTCACCAAGTTTGTATCAATTGGTGAAAATAGTCCAACAAAAAGTTGCAACTGAATATTTTATCTCTAAAATAGTTCAAAAGTTGTCAAAAGGACACTTCAGAAAATATGACCAATAAACCTATTTCTGGATTCAAAAATCTTTTTTCAAAATGTATTATCCACAGTAAAAGGACTTTTTGTTCTCCAATTTTTATCTTATGTTTGGACTACGTTCTCTTTTTTTGCAGTGTGTCGACTGGCTCCTCTGTTCATGTTATTCTTTTATTTGTGCTCGATGACATTTAACATAAATGTCCCAATTTCCTTTTAGAACACAGCAAACGCCAATAAAGCTTTCACAGCGCTGGCATGGAAACCATCAGCCTCCTAACTGGCAT
>JAUESF010000001.1:17337520-17364425 GCA_032274765.1 Malacoctenus tetranemus | reverse complement strand
ACACACACACACACACACACACACACACACACACACACACACACACACACACACACACACACACACACACGTTTGAAAAGGCAAATATCCAGCCACGAGTCGCTGCATTAGTGCCCAGGGCAGAGAGGAGGACTCCTGCTAGAATACTTGCTGCCTTCACCACATCTGTGCTGCTGCTCATCTCGCGTCTCTCTGTCTCTCACTCTTAGCCCCAAGTTCACTGCTGTGCTACTTTATAGAAGCTCTAAATAACTGATAAAGTCACTGACAAGTTCAGAGCTGGGAGATTTGCTGCAAGGTTGCAGATGAACCACCATTATGATTGGTTGGGAAGGTTGGTGTATTCTTTTTTGTAACAATTGAACATGTTATTCATTGTCACAAATTTAGGGAGCGTAGGTGTAAACAGCTGTCTATCTGTACCCCCCCCCCAAGTTGTCAATCCGTCACAGGGCAATTAGCAAGAGAGAGAAGGACAAACATCAACACATCGACATCAACAAGCAACAGCAGCTTATCACACCCGTCTTTGGAAGCTTCTTCGGTTTTTCTCCAGAGAACTGTGATCATGTAAACTCTTTGCATAATGGAGCCAAATCAGGGATCTTGCTGTTACAAGGTGAGAACGAAAATTGCACTGGCTCACCTGGTCCTCGGCAAATGACACACTTCTGTGTCGATGTTCATAAGGAGACTTGAGTGAGATGATTTTTATGTGTAACTGTTCATGTTGACTGTTTTATGTGGTTGCTTTGAATAAAAAAGAGAGTTCTGGTCAGGCAGTGAGGGGACTCAAAGCACTGAGCCCCATATAACAAGTACAAAAAAAATAATGTTATTTCAATGCTTTTCGTTCATTGTTTGAACAGTGGTGAAGTTTGAGATGTACAATGGATTCTGGGTAAACATGATCAAACACATGCACTTCAAGGTTGGTGAACTGTCTGATTTGAGATTAACTGAACTTCACATTCAGAACTAACAACGTGAAGCTCCACCAAATGCAAAACATGACCTTGTGACAAAAGGAAGCCTGGAGAAAAGATTTGAATGGATTTTTGCTATTCTAATCTATTCTCTTCCTTCCTTTGTGTGCAACCTAAATGAAAGATTTTATTCAAACAAAGCTTCTATTTCAGCCTTCCTCCTCCTGGGTTTGCTGAGTCTTGGAAGTGGAGTCAAGTGGTCATTGAGCATTCAGAGCATGCAGCACGCAGGGCAGACTCCAGCAATGCATGTTAATGTAAGTCCAGTCATTTTAATTAGGACTTTCACAGGTCAGAGCCACCTGATTCAATCTTGAATCGCAGCCACACAGCCGACTCCAGATAGCAGGAACCACAGAGTATTCAGAGTGGAAACGGCATTTGGAAATTGTTTGTTGTGTCAAGCTTCGGTCCCGGTATATCACAATGTCTTGAGCACAATACAGGTACGTGCATGGGCCAATGTCGATCACCGCCTGACTGTCGCCGTGCAGTGTGGTTTGCACAGTGCAATACCAGAGCTGCAACTTACTGACGAAATGATTATTTGCGAGAATAGCTTAAATGTCTCTGTTTGAAACAAAGATTCTCTGCCGAGGATCACATGTGGACCATTACTAAAGCTTCATCAATTTCGCATAAATGAAAACCCCAGCATGAATCACTCTGTGACTCACTGCTTTTGAGAAGAAAGCAATGAGCTCAACCGAAGCACAAACTTCAAGCCTGTGGCTCCTTTTCAGATGACTCATGACAGAAAATAAGCAAAATATAAATCAGACAATAAAACAAACCCTTTTTTAAACAGATAAAGCACACAGAGTCTCATGATCTTATCAAAAGTTGCTTTAAAACAATATTTATTTGATAAGAGTATTCTGGGCCTAGACTCTGCCATCGAATCATTCAATAAGCTCTCGACCAACAAATAAGAATGATTGCCCTCTCGATCCAAGTCTAGACGGTACATATGACCATTAGGGCGTTGGAAGATGATCTCAAGGTCTGTCCAGCCGCTTGTGGTTTAAATTGCTGTGCCGGGTTTAAATACTATGAATAGGAATATAATCAATACGCATCCTTGGAGGAAGGCAGTGTCAGGAGGCTAAAACAGAGATAATGTGCTTCCTCATTCGGGATGCTCTGGGAGAAGCCTGGCTGCACTTTTTCAGCTGCAGCTGCAATCCAGAACTTTTCCCCTCCAAAATGTTCACATTATCACGACAATCAATAAAGTGAATGAAGCAGCACATTCTATTTTTCATTATTTTTTTTTTTTCAAAGTTGGAAACAGCATCTTCAGAATCCCTCGAGGCAACCACCCCGTTACTGAAGTGTGACATGGAGTGTTGTATCACGCCATTGTTTTGGTTATACAGAGACAGCTAACCATCGGTCAGGGATGGGACAGATTCCATTTGATTTATGAGTTATTTACGTTTGTGGAGTTTCAGTTGAGCGAAAGAAGAAAAAAAGTTTTTATTTTTGCTCACTCGTGTAAAACTAAGATTCTGTGGTGAATTTGTGAAGAACGTTGTGGCGAGCTGAGTGTAAAGCTGTGACCCAGAGACGTACCATTAGTCTTGACTGCAGAAGGGGACGCCCCCCCCCCACACTCTGCAAGGCCCAAAGAAGGCAAAGCACATCAGCAGCATGACCAAAAGCATGTACGCCATGTTTCTCTGAGATTCACAAGGTATGAGGAGCGTATTTATTCTCCCAGGCTGTGAATGGTCCGGGGGTGTCTGAACATTCACTGCAAACGACCTGAGCGATTGGCGCAATGACAACTGAGTGCTATATCAGGACAATGTGTTTACCCACTGTGTGTTGACAAGGCATTTATTCCCACCCACCCCCTCCCCCGCCCTGCACCAACGCGACTGTGGCTCCTTGCCGCCCCGCCGCCATCCAGTACAGTTTGCCGTAACATCTCCTTCCACAAGACGAAATCCCCCAAGCTGACGCGTTGCTGTTTTGACATGCTGGAGAAGATCCTGTGCATGTCGCAGATGGTGCTTGACACGCTTCAAGAACAGGACTTTCAGGAAGCAATACAAGGATGGCGGGAGCGCTGGGAGCCACACTTCACCACAGGGGAGGGATACTTTGAAGCGGTTGGAGGCAAAAGTTAAAACAGACATGTTTTTTGTTTTTCTCTAGAGTTGCAGTAGGAGAACGTTTTTACTGCATTTAAAGTATTTTCAGGCCTAGTTGGTTATTAGTGGAAAACATCATTTAATCTAACTATCACACGAATGCGTTAATATTCTTTAGATTCTGAGTACATTTTCTCTGAGTAATAAATTGGATTTAATGCACTGGTAATTTTTTTTCCCCTCCAAACTGTGAAATCGCAGATAATCAGAACTGATGGGCTGAATCAGGCCGATGCGTTGGTGCTAACCACAGCACTCACAGGCTCCGTTTTCAACCGGCTCATGGTATGACAGGCACAGAGGGTCGAGGTAATGATTGCACACAGAGCCATGCAGAAGCTCCGGAGCCTCAGAGTCTCCGGCCATTACGTAAGCCAAAACAAATGTGTTTTCCAGTTGCCTTTCCAAGCGAAGAGGAGAGATCAGCGGTGTGCTGTAACGCTGCGGCAACACCAGCAGAGTCTCGACCGAACACTTTTGCATTTCACATTGAGAGAGCCGTTGTCCTTGACATTTGTTTGAGATAAACCGCGGGGAAGGACTGAAGGACGGTGGAAATAACATCTCTGCTTGGTGCGATCTCTCTTCAAAGAAACGGAGCTCCGACTAAAAAAAAAAAAAGGGGGACCAGATTAAAAGTGCAGATTGCATGAGGTCTTCAACTGCCATCTCTGCTTCCGTCGCAGCATTTCACCGAACTGAGATGGATAAACACGCCATTATCTTACAGACACAGACCGGACTTTTGAGCTGTAGTTGATAAAAGTATTTGATGTGTGACACATTCCCAGTGATTTTCTATTCCAAATGGAGGCCAGTGAAGGTCCTTTGCAAAACAGGAGCCCTTGTTTTCACAAGCTGCCTTTCACAACAGGTGAACCAGCTAATGTGATATTTTATTCCTTTTCCTGATCCTGTCAACAGCTATAATTATGCAATTAGTAGAGGTTGTGTGACCATAATGAAATGTCCCACACATCTGTTATTTCCAGCAACAAGCTGCAGGTATCGTTAGCATGCAATTCACAACTTATCCCCATGACAACGGGTTTGTTCGGTAACCTTCACAATATTTACTGCACTGTGTGTGTTTGTGTGTGCGTGTGTGTCTGTGTGTGTGAGAGTTTGTGTATGTGTGTGTGTGTGTGTGTGTGTGCGCACGTGCGCGAATGTACATACTTATCGCAACGACTTTTTTTGCAGATCGGTTATTTATGGAAATAACGCTAAGCTCTTCTGTGTAAAAATACTTGACTCTATTTTGACCAGTGTCAGTTTGTTCGATATTACAGTTGAGACAAACACTTCCAGCCTGCTCTTGAGAGAAAACACAAGAAAGACATGAAAAACGGATCTGAGAATCTAAACTTGGCCTTTGAAAGACAAAAACTTCTATCTTTTCAGTGGCGCATTTCCCCCATAAATCACAGCTACAAATTTGTTCCATAAGTGTTGAAGAACAAACTCACTTCTTGAACCACAGTTTGATTCGATATTGAGAAAGGACCTGGCATCATTCAGCACAACTTACAAGCCAATCCAAATGTTGTTTTGCCGTTGACCTAACAGGTTTTTACAAATCCATAGCGGGCAAAGTCTAATTTGTTAAACAATACAAGAAGAACAAAGACTGACCTCAAATGATTCAGGTACTGAGCGGTTTCTGCACAACACGTTCATGCTAAACAAACCGTGACCCGACTAATGTAAGCACAGATGGAAGTTTCATACACAGCTGGTTTTGTGTCCCATCCCAAGGGTAAAACAAACCAACTGGGAAAAAGAGACTTTCTAAACAGATGCTCCGCTGTGAGGTAAAGTTACGAAAGCAACGTGGAGACACGAACAACTTCAGATCTCACATAAACTGGGCCCTAATGTGATTTGTTGAATTTCTTCAAACAACGTTAAAAATTAAGACAACGAGTAATGGTGTTTAATGAACCTGGGAAATGATCCTTTTGTCTGTTAGTCAGTTACAAGCAGGAATGTAAATCCAGAGAGGACGGCAGCGGGACTGTTGGAACATGGGCCAGTGAGATGAGAACCGAGTCTAATTTGTTCCTATAGATTTCTCCTTCACTCAGGTGACAGTGCGGAAGCAACAAACCCCAAGCAGACCTGACGAGAGACTCCTCCTTCACACCAGTGAGACAGGATCGACCTCGATGCTGCAGAGGTGCTGCACTCGCGTCAGGATGTTCTCAGAACATTCAGGTGAAGCGACCATTGATCATCGCTGTAATGTAAGACCAGCATCAACATCCCATATGGATACGGTAGCACTGCTGGACAGAACCAACCACCCCGGAACAAAAAGGTTAGCAAATAAATTTGCTAAACAGAGACAACAGCCTCCCTGAACGTCCTGCAGTTTTTAGGTCACATGGCCACCGTCAGGACCTCGCTAATGGTGTTGTGGATTGAACTGGTCTCTCGGCACCGGGGGGGATTTAAATTATATAAAGCGTTGCTAAGACGGCTTTTAAAAAAGTAGGAAAATCTCCAAGGGGATGCAACACGAATGGTCACTTCCTTGTTCTGCTCAGAGCAATTGGGTTAGCTTAGCTCAGACACAATGGTCCTGCATTTTGTGATTCAGTGCTTTCAATAATGCGCCAAATGGGATTTTCTTGGATACACGGTGGTTTATTTCGGCTCGCTCGCCTACCTATGGAGACGAGTTTAGGTCACACGGCTCCGCGGTGTTCAATCAAGGTAAACACCTTTTTATCTTCCGGCACATTTGATCACCACACCATGTCAGGGGAACCAGTCGAGGGCTAAACAGCCTGATGATGAGCCGGGCGGCTTTGAGCTGGAGCGCATTCCAATACATGCTGTGGCTTCCTGGCAGCAGCTCTGGACAAGCTGCTCAGAGGATACGGCAGCCAGGCTTAGTCGACCAGTTTGGACCCCGAATTAGCTCGAGATCGGAAATTATTTGCATTTACACTGAAACTGAAGATATTGTGAGCTTGGAGCAAACGGAGAATGTCATGATTTAGAAAGGCTCAACTTTGTTTTCTATTTCGAGGTTGAAAAAAGAAAAAGGGCGACTTCTTTTAAACCACAGATTGTCACTTTCAGCACTGACGGAGAATGATCGCAGCTCAGGTGTCTATTCAAAAATATTTTTTGCTTCCAGTTGTTGACACAATCTGTGAGGAGTTATTTAAATCATCCTTAAATGTGCAAATTGAAGGAGGAGTCAACATCGTCTGCATACAGTATCACCATGCAGCTGACAACTCTGCATATGTACAGGAGGCACTATGGTAAATAATGAGTCTTTTTTTCCCCAGCAGCTCATTTTTTAAAATATACAAGAGGTACGTGTGATAAAATGTGCCATTGCTCACAAGATTACACTTCGATGGCTTTTGAGCCCTCGAAGTCGAAGCGATCATTTCTCACAGTCACACATTAGCAGCATCCATCCCGTGATTAACGTGGGATTATTCTTACAACTATTATATTTATGTGCGAGCACAAGAAAACACTGTTATCATAACTGCAGCTAGCCACTGATAATGTATTTTTCTGTTGTGTCTTCAAAGTGATAAATAAAGAGGGGTGTTGCATGGGGTAAATGCACAATTCACAAGCTTTCAAGTTTGTTTGTCCCAAATGAACATTATATGAACAATATATAATTTAGAGGATTCAATGTGAAAAATGATGGGGCTGATGCAGATTACACACAACGGGTAAGTCTGGAAACCTGGCAGAAAGACACAATTTCAGCCTGAACATTTCACATGGTTTTGAGTTTGTTAGCACAAAAAATCAAACACTGTGTAAATTCCTGAAGAGGTTCCACCCCAGGGTATGTAGGAAGACTCCAAGCAGAGAAGAGCTTGCAAAGAAAGCAGGGGGAAAAAAAACCATACTTCCAGACAACAAAACATCTCCAAGGTCTGGTAATTTACTGGCATATCCCCCCACAGCCTGCACCATACTGTGCACATTTCCCAAGCAGCTAGCTGTCCACCACAAAAGGTGTCTAGCCCCTACTTTTTTCCCCCTCTCCAGCAGAAAGCAACAGTCAGCCTGGAATGTACGTTGGTCTTCATTTCAAGCTACATTTTTGCTCAATTGTATATTTTTGTGAGAAGCGCGAGCAATAAAATCCCTAAAACCCACACGCATGAAAAACATTTTCACTACCTAATACATTAGCTGTGGTGTCAGGTCGCCCGTTGCCAAGTTAGCAGGACGTGAAAGGAATAGAGAAGGTGAAGACCCCAGACACACTCAGGCTAACGTGGACTGGGTCTAGCAGATAAAATGAGAAGACTATGAAGCTTAAGAGGCAAGAAATAAAAGAGGAACTACACAGGGTGTAAAATAGTGCCCGAAATTAACTGGGAGGAAATAAAGCAGGTGGAAGAAGCAACGGTTGTAATGATCAGAGGGGGAAAAAAAAGGAGTAATGAGGCTGCCCTTAAACATTAATACGTTAGAAGGTGGCCACATCGATCTGTTGTCTCTGTCCGCGTGCATTAGTACTAATTCATTTTCAGTGACAGGTTCCTGTTGAGCGAGCATGGCTGCATACACATCCGTCACTGTCAGATTTTCATCACATTTGACAGGCAGAATTACCTCCGGACCGTCGGATTCATCGCCCTCTAATAAACCATGGAGGTGAATCGAGCCTCAGCCCAGTTCATAGCACCCCATCATTTCAAACTCACAATTAATAAGTTTGCAATGAAGCCTTGAGATGCTATTTCCTCGTGTTTGAATGATTGTGGGAATCTTAATTCCTTTGTAGTGCTGAGGAAAGTACGATTGTGCAGTGACGACAGAGATAAAATAAACTTGTTTCTTGAACTGATTCCACTTTTGTTTCATTTTTGCAACACAGCTAAAAAAAAAGAGGAAAAAAAAACCCCACAACAATAACAACCTCACACCAGCATCACGCTCCTCTCCTCCATGGCTGCCAAAACAAGCCTGTGAAACCACCTAAGACGACGCTGAAAACTTCAGTCCAATTTGTGAGACTGCGCTCGTGTGGTTTCTCCCCACGAAGACACGATGCAGTAACAATAGAGCTGCTTGAGGACACACCATCAATCTCTGGCTCCTACTTCTCTCAGCGCAAAATCTGTAAGTTGATGTTCCCGAGGCTGAAACAGATACAAACATCTTGATCTGTATCGTGAAAGTGCTCCCACAGCATGACTGTTCAGGCAAAAAAACTGCATGAACCAACACTGGAAGGAAAAAAAAAATCCTTGTTTGAATGCAGAATAATTTGTCTGGTGGACGTTTTGTGCTATGAGCACCAATTTTTCTCCTTAAGTGGCTTAATCAGCCATAACCATTTATATAAGGGAAGTAGTGAAGTTCTGACAACTTTAAGTAAAAAAAAAAAAAAAAAATTCCCCCTTTTTCCAGCACAATCTAAAGCAGTTTTGAATCCCCAACAGCACTCGTGCCCCATGGTTCTTACTGCTGCTAAAACATTAGCTCAGCAGGCGCTGTGTTCTGAATTAGCATGCCAGTGCGATTAACTGGTCTTAACACTTGTTCTTTTTTGCCTGCTGATCTGCACAAGCTATTAAAGAGGGAGGAAAAAAGAACACTGGAGAGAACGGATCTGCATTACATGCCAGAATTTTATTAGAGCCGCAACTGGATCCATTTTACGGCATGACTCATGGATTTAACCAATTTGGATGTGTTGCCATTGGTCATAATTGGCAGCGGTGTACACAATTGCATTGGGTGGAGTGATTTCTCTCTGACTGATTACTCTGGCAGGAGGAAACTCTCATGAGGAAATGGTGTTGCCGGCTGCCATTCAGAGGCTGAAGGATGTTCGGCTCTGGGTTCCTTTTCATGCATTCGAATGCACAGTGTGTTTCCCTAAATCTCCATAAAACCCTTTAGTCCTCTCCGAATAGTGTCAGCACAGTCCACGGTAATAGCGAATGCACACTGAAGTATACATAGGTGGTGCCTATCAACGCGGGATTAGGGTGATTGATTGAAGAAATAAAACACTGATCATTTATTTAACACTTTTTCCTTCCTGAGAAAAATGGTCTTTGCCAGATCGTTTCCTGCTCCTGGCATTCTGCTGAAACATTGTGAAACGGAGCGTGGAGAGAGGCCTGGCCACTGCTAATGACTGATTTACTTTCTATTGAACTGCATCCCCCTTTCAATCATGCTCAATAGCAAACAAGCCATTTTGTTGACTCAAAATACAAAGGGAATATAGACGAGTAAAATAACTTGTTAATGAAATCACCCTCTGAATACCCATCTGAGCATTTGTCTAATGGGGCCACTGACAGTGAAGTCCCGTCAGCTGAGTCTGAGCAGACAGAGAACAAAGTTATTTCTGTCAGAATTGTGCCATCAGACATCTGCTGATCATTGGCAGGACAAACTAAGCACATAAACGTTGTACATTCCAAGTATGAACTTCTTCTCAAACTTCCCAAATTATAAATATGAACACTGAAGCACGTGCTGGAAGTTAAACTGGCAATCCTGCTACATTTTCTGAACACAACAATATCTCCGAGCGCGGGAGAAAAAGAGCGATGCTGGCTGGGAAGGGTTCGGTAAATTCTCCTCGATTGAACATTTTATGTGCCAGGCGAAGCAACTTATTATGTGCTAAGAGTTCCCTCAGTTATACCTATCACTGAGTTGAAATTACCAGTGGTGCACTATAGAGCACCGATAAGGACCTATAGCCAAGGTTGCAACCCAGTGAGGCTGTGCTGAGGCCCAGTGGCACTCTGAGCTGAATGTTAATGTTAGCCACCATGCAGATAGTTGGTATGTGGGATAAAATAACCACATTAACCCCTTCAGGAAGTTAATATTAGCAGCAAGTACAATTGAAGGCAAAACAACATCAACTTGGTGAAGGAAAAAGGAAAAACACATGAGCACCTTCAGCTGCAGAGAACTCATCTGGTGGTTTATAACATGCAAAGAGCTGCTACTATAACATAGTCATTGAAATAAAATGTGTACAAGAGGCCCTTTCCCTTGACTGCAATGATTTTTATTTTAAAAAACACAGTCAACTGTAAACAATGACAAATAACACCTTTAGTGTCAATGATGCTTTTCAAAGTTCTCCACTGCAAAAAAACACATACAGTAAAAAGGCTCTCTTACTGTTGAGGACGCTTTTACATTTCACTTGAAATAAAAAAGAAGCCATTCATTCCTAGAAATGAATCAGAGAATGGAGAGTACCACTGTAAACACTACACAAGTGTAGCAGTATGTATGACATCTGACTATCTGACTGTACCCAAACATTTGCTCCAAAACGCAGACAGCTTTTGTCAAACCGAGGTCACGATGACTCTTTCGACCAGCCACGCGGCTCTGTAAATTAAACTCACTAACACAGTCTTTTCAACCGCACTGAGCCGGCCAAAGCAGTTGATTACACAACATCTAACACCTGCATCTGATTCAGGAGTCATGAAGACTGAGCGCTTCGCAGCTATTCATAAACCTTTTTTTTTTTGATCGCTGAACCTTTTGCTCTGCGTTTGCTCGTCTTTTAAATCAAACTGGGCCAGATAACGACAGAACGGTCTGGACTGCAGTGTGTGACCACTCGCTCACTAACAGAAAGTGTGCTGAAGTAAGGAGCCGCCACCGCTCATGTAATTAGCTGCTGTCCTCTCTAAGCAAACCCCAGTTGCCTGCAGTGTGGTAGGATAGACTGAACAAAAGACTCTTGTGTTTGCCCAAGAAAGAAATCTATAATTTGTGAGAAATTACTGTCATCATAATGTTTATATATATATAAAGGAATAGTAAGAACTTCCAGGTGCCAACATATGCATTTGAATGTTTGGAAAGTACTGGTCTTGATCCTGCAGCATGATACAACTATATTCATCACTGTTGGTTATCAAACAATTACTGAGAGTGAATTGAAAAATTTTGATGGGCCACAAGAAAAAAAAGTGGCCTCACACATTTTAATAGTGCAGCACATTGCTGCAAAGGTAATTGAAGACTAAGTAATTCAATTTTAAAAATGAGATGTGAAATGTAAACGGTCAGAAAAAGCAAGTGCTTTGGATGAAAACAGGCTTTACACATTTTGACAAACTTTTCTGGGGGCTGTAAAAACACCAGGGCAAGGCATCAAAAACTGCCATTGACATTTTGAATCTCCACGTGGGGAAACTCACGTCTCCTCACAGGCTTTGTTCCAGCATGTTCTCCAACGCAGAGTCATTTCCAAGGTCAACACAGCGTCAACGCTCAAACATATCTCCATAACGCCGACAGAGCAGTGAATGCAGTTGGATGGGGATGAGCGTAAGAGAGCCCGACAGAAAAATCCAAACTTCCACAGATGTCGCCACTCTAAACCTTTTTGCCTTTTTAGATCAAACCAGAAGCACAGAGGCAAAGTTCTGAACACCTGCTTCCTCAGGTTTTCCTTCAGTTGCAGGCGAAGCGACAGGGAAACCCAAATAATTCACACACACCGAATAAATAGCAGCGTCACACACAAGCAATCAATATCAACTTTGAATAATGTAAAGATGTGAAGTGCTATGGGCAGGTTGATTAAAACACCACAAGACAGATGAGTCGGTGAAGGTAAGAGGAGGAATGTAAAAGCTTACACTGTGTTGCATTGTCCTCCAGACAACCCTCTGGGAGCAGCAGAGAAATGAAGAAGAGAGCGATTTAATTGGACATCGGAGAGATAGAGAGACTGAGAGAGAAAATAGGAGCAAAAGAATGTCTGTTAGTTAGTGAAGCAAAAAAAGTTAAATGATAAATGGCGCTGCTGGGATATTCTCCTCACCAGCCTATGAGATTTAGTACCTCAAACCGTCTTGCTCACAATGAATTTTCCACTTTGAAATCAATTTCGAATCCGCGGCTATCAAACCTGATCAATGTGTGGATCAAGACTTGCATACGAACGGCAGCCTAATGTGGGACGTTCGACCGCGTTGGTCCAATAAAAAGATGTTACCTCGTTCAATGCGATCAAATCAGCTTAACAAAATATGCAAAAACTCGTTTATTACTCGTGTCGAGCACAGCTGCATATTTCAGGATCCTGCTTTATCTGCTTCATAAATTTACATGAAGAGGTACAGGTACCCAGTGAGATATGAGTGAATCGTCTCATCCTGAGGAAAACCCACTTCACTTTTCGGAGAGGAATTTTTCAAATCCTTCACAGCCAGTAAGTAAGTCTGACTGCACATAAGCATAAATTATTAAATACACTGAAAGCAGTGGGTTTTCTATAACTGTGTTTTTGCCTTTCAGTATTTCTTCACTGTCTTACCTTCTTTTTGGGATGTGCATTACAAAATTTAGAGACAGAGAGACGATGCCCGAGTAAAAACCCACCGTAGGCTCAAAATGAGCATTAAACAGTATCGGGCCGGGTTCCATAGGACCATTCTTGCGAGCTTAACATGCTGATTACTTACAATCACAACTAGAAATTTGAGTGCACGGACGTCTACTTTGAGTCCTTGCATTACCTCTCTGCATATTTTCTGTTTTAATCCTGTTTAACACCAAAACGGCAGAAGATTAAGGAGTGTACGTCGCATTGTTTACCTAACAGTGCGTTTGTTAGTTAGGCAGAGGATTACACGGAGAGGCGTTCGACACATTGGCCAGAAGACAGAATCACAACATAAGATGTACGGTATGTCTCCGCACAACGCAGCTTTCTGTCTCTCGCACTGTCCTTCAGTAAAATCTCCTTAACAAATTTCAGACAACGTACGCTTTACCAAACAAAATTATGGAAGTGCAAGATCACCAAAAACTTCTAGTGGAAGTGGGGGACAACTTTTTTTTCACTTATTTGGACATGTATATATTGTGAAATGATGCAGTAAGTGTTGTTTTGAGTGGTATAATTGAGCACATTAAGACATCACAGCAGCATGTACTTCTTGGCAAAAGGAGTAAAGAAAAAAACAATGTTGGATTGTGGTGAGATCTGATTTAACATCTTGTCAACGTGAGGGTTCTCGCGTCTCCGTGTTGCTCTCCGCTGACGCTCGACGCTGACAGCCTCCTACACTGTGTTTCAGTATCGCAGGGTGGAGCGTTACACTTTTTTATTGCCTCAATTAATGTCTAGGGATGTTTCATCAGCCTGAAGTTTCGTGGGTGGATGTTAAATTCGTTGAAGCCTCCTTGAGACTCAACATAATGGAACTTCTGGGATTTTTTTTGTGATGAGATACATTTCGAAATAGGTTATGAAGGATTTATTATCCAGCGAACAGCGATTGCTCCGAGGAATACATATGAAGCAACATGTCCGCGTATGGTATGTGGAAATCCAAGCAGTTTTGTGAGTTCTCAGTGACCGCTGGCAGAGAGGGGGGGTGGGGTGGGGTAAGGAAACAGAAATATTTTAACTCTGACTACAGCAGTGGTGGAAGTCATACAGCACCTGGGGGCTCTATGGGCTACATGAACAGGCCTCTATTTTTCCAGCCTTTGGACTCAAGCCCCAGTAAGTCGACCTTAAACTCAGCATGCTTCCAGCAGGCCTGGCTTCGCCAATGATGTTTCAAAAGCACACCTATGTCCAGCTCCAAAAAGATCAGGTGAGCTCTTAAAAACTGTGAGAAAGTAAGATTTTTCCAGGATAATTTTGCTGGTGGAAACTGGACCTTCTTTTTGGACATCATCATCCTATATGAGGAGCCTCTGTTATGGTTTAAATTGAGGACGATTTGATCGACTTCAGATAAGTATCCATTAAATTATATTGTCAAATGTCCTCTAATTTTGACCTGATGCTCACAACCCACTTCCTTTACACCTTTTCCAACTAAAAGACTAATTGGTATGCTTTTCCTATACGCACCAGTCTCTCTAGGCTTGTACCAGCTGTTGTTGTCGGCCTCTCTTCTGGGGTGTAGGGCCTGAAACGACCGCTGAAAACGTCTGTGATGCCCCGCGCCGACCTGCCGACTCCTGAGGGCTTTGGATGGCCACACCCTTGAAAAACCTAAAAAAGAGAGAGAGGGAAAAAAAAAAAAAGAGATGAAGTTTCGTCCGACAGCAAGATGACACACGGAGGACAGTTTCCCGGCTGCTTTGAGAAAGTGCGTCCCGTAAAAGGTTCTGCAACACTGTTGTGATGTGTTGTGTAATTGGGAGAAGATAAACAGTTAGAGGCTAAATGAACTCTGAAGCACTTTGTGCACAGAACAGGGTTTGACTGTCAGTGTGGAATGCACATCCGTTCCAATTGTATAAACAATGCAGCGAACACCACAGAGGCTTTCTCCCCCCCCTTTTTCTTTTATCTTGAGAAGCTTTTGTCAATTTGCTCGTAGCACCATTTGAGGTGTGTGATTTGAGACAGCAAACTATATAGCGCCAGCCTGGAACCAATGCTGTCCATCAAAACCTGAGCCTCCTTTCACAGGAAGTGTCATATTGGTGGGGGGAAAAAGGAAACAAACCGCTGATACGTTCTCACTCACTTGGAATGGAAAGCCACTATTACAGAACAACACTGCAATTTGAAAGATATCTCAGACAAGCAGCCCGTATCCTGCGTTGCCACTCTCTTTATCTCGGAAAGCAAAACAAATCATGTTTTTTATTTTGGAGATGAAACTTCAATATGGAGAAACCGATGAAAATAATTGTTTCTAATGATTTCCAATTCAATAACTTTCAATCTCCTTGAAGAGAAATATAGAGTTGCAACATTTTATGATCAATCACAGAAAAAAAGCGTTTTACTGCAAGATTTCAGTAATAAGATGACTAAAGACTTGTACTTTAGAGTGAAAAAGGTGAAGATCTACGAGTACCTAACAGTAATCAGTCTGCAGCTCATTGAGGTTCATTGAGACAACAGACTGTTTTCAGATGGTTTGGTCTCTACAGGCTTCTGGGGCCCAAACAACACATCCTCCAAACACCACAGCTCATTAGCATTCCTCCCTGGCCCGTCTGCTGGCCCCTGGCTCGGTGTGTGATGGAGCACTCTAATGTGCCGCTTGGCTGTCCTGACAAGAAGATGTCTTTTCTCTAATATTTATCAATTCTTCACCATGATTACAGTTCCAAAATCTTGTACATCACACAGAGGCAAAGCCGTTTTCAGCGTTTCTGAGCAACAGTAACAACAGGCGCAACGTGGTGCGGCTGATGTCTCGCACAAAGCTTGGGAAATGAAAAAAAAAAGAAATAAAATGTGAATGTGAGGAAAGTTTGTAATCTCGGGCCAATCCGTGAGCCAATCACAATCTTGGAGAAGTTTTCCCATGGATAGAAAACAGGGGCAAAGTTGTACATTGCACTCCTTTTTAAAATGGGTAAGAATGTGACATCTAATTTACAGTGACCTTTGTAACTCTGCCATGAAGAAAGGCCAGAGTGCACCGAGTGATCAGAATGAAAAGTCAAAGGGAACAATCGTCTTGATGAGTAAAATGGTGTAATGGTGCTGGAGATGTGAATAGTTTTCTGATTGTCCTGCTTCATGATTAAAATACTGCAAAGACTGAAAAGCAATTCAAACTCAAAGAAATAAAACTGCTCAATCTGGGAATTTGTCTAAGAAATAAGAAATTAGAGAAAAACACTTTGAGTTTTGTGCAATGAACACAGACACAAAACTGATTTTTTCCACAGATACACACTGATAAATGCTGATAAAGTCTGATAAGGGGTAAAGATGAGTTATGCAGGAGGCAGTTGTAATCTAACTGAATACTTCAGAATAGGTTTGAGGTAATGGTACTACTACTACTACGACAGTGACAAGCAGAATTATTGATTATAAAGATTTGAGAATGGCAACTTTTCAATGAAGAGGATGACTGTTTAAAGTGGTCACATGATCTTCAAATACTGCATATTTGAAAAAAAATCATCCAAATGTTCACTGCTTAGGGAGAGATTGTCCTCAACCCAAACACTACGTTCATTATGCCTCTAAATTCTGATGTCAGAACTGACATTCAAAAAAACCCTACAAAATGCAGATTTTGTGGTCAGTGTTTGTTTGTGTGGATGATGTTTTCAATGCAACTATGTATTAAAACATTTTCAAAGTGCCTTCTGGATTCATTACCTTGGCTGACACTTGCATGCTGTTCTCTTGCATGGTCATCATGGCCTCAGAGATCCTGAGGTCAATTGGCTGTATCACCTCCTCGATGTTGAAGGGTCCCTCCAGTCTGTCTGCCACCAGCAACATGGCATCTGTCACAACAGAGACGACACACGTCAGCTCACAGATATTTAAAACACACAAGGAACTGTAGCTTTCTCTGATTATGCACACATGTCAGCATGTTCACAGTGTCAGTGAAAATTACTAATGCTCAAGGCAGCAGAACCATCCAGGATTGGCTACAACAATGAGTACAAAGGACGGTGTCCTCTGCAAATACGACAAACACAAACAAACCAGACACCAGGATTATTTCACGATAAATATAACATTTTTTAACTGATTAAGTTGCTTCAATAAGCTTAAAAGTACAAAGCTTACAAAGTAGCCCCTTGATTTGTAAAGCTGACAAGATAAACAAAAAAAAAACCATACATAGCTCATTTATTCATCGATTTGCAATGTGACTTCTAAAGTTTGTGACCTGAAAAAGAAAACAATCCTAAACTGGCACATTTTTAACATGTCAATTGTGTATGTCTTGAAAAAACAACTATTGTCAAATGTAAAGCTCCAAACATCATCTCACAAATGTAGCTTGTAGGCCGCATAAGGCAAACACTGCGAGACCTGAGACAATCTAATACAGCGGAAGTCAGAGCAGCACATTGTTGCACAGGATTCTCTTGTTGCCTCAAAGGAACACCTGTTTGCTTCAAGGATGGGGCCCTGCTGTGTGCAGTGTTGTCAATGTTCTCTCTGAGCCTCCATTGATTTCCTTTGGCATGCTCCCACACTGTAAAGACATAATAACTGCAATTGTATAGAGAGGGAACAGAGTACCATATTGTTGGAATGCATTTGGAAAAAGAGAGTGAATAGAGATGGTTCAGACACTTCTGATTTCTACAAATGGATTGTGACACACTAAAAAAAGATGTCTAGGTGACAATAAATGTGTTTGATATTTACGTCAATCTGCAATGTCTGTGGAGATTTAATTAAAAATCCTCCTTGGCTTATTTTAATGGTTCGCAGTCGTCAGATGGGAGAGAGAAGTGATTTGAGGAGGACTTCTCTCTCTGTGCCCTGACATTTACTGGAATATGGAAAACCACAGAAAAACCGAGGACAGCGTCTTATTTATGACACAGGACAGCAGACAACAATGTTGCTCTCCCAGAGACTTCAATGACGGCTGGGTGAAATGTAACAGCACTGTGTCAGTGCCCACGTGTAAAGTCTGAGTCTGGAGCCTGTGACAAAAGGCTGCAGTGGTGCACACACCCGGCTGCATGGGGCTAAAAAAAAAAGCAGACTTCTGCCATCTCTGGTGGTCTCATGCAAAAAGCTGCATTAAACGTAACAGCCGGAGATTGACAGACAAAATTCTTTGATAGAACGATCAAAAGCACTGCTCACAAGTGAAACAATGTTCCCTTTACTCAGACTGTCAGTCAAGTTACTGACAGTCACCGATTACTATAACAAAGATAGTAATGAAGTAGAACAATAGATACAATTGCTTTGATAAGTATGGCAGCTATCTCCCTGACCAGCTCACTGAATGGTTAGCACAAGCCAAATCCACTCTAAGCGAAAGGCAATATGACTCAGCATGCATGTCATATATCTGCTATTGTTGGTGACTGTCGAGCACAGTTACATGCCAATTGGTTTAAACTGAATATTATATCTTACATAATATATTTGATTATTGGTCCAGCAATCTTTCTATGACACTGAAGCAACATGAACAACAGCCTGAAAGGTTTCAGTGGATTTTTTAGAATCTCGGAGAGAGAAAACCACTTTTACCTGTAAACAGACAAGTTCCCTGTTTATGTCTATATATTTTTTGTCAGTGCAGTTCACATTTCACTTTTATTGCAGCAGCAGAAAGCTGTGAAAACTCATGGAGGACTAAGGAGCTCTTTAAATCAGGGCAAGAAGTCCTCATCCTTAAACGACAAATGAGGTCATTTGTCAGCGCCGTCTGTAACAGCGCGACTGCTTGATTGCTTGCTGATGTGACAACCCCGAGGTTCAGGTATGATTGGCAACTGGAATTGCTTTGCTGTGGTCAAAAGGTTGCTAAAAGGTTAGTTAAATGAAACATTGCCGACTGACAGCTGGCAGGGGAGTTAACACAAAGCTTAAGTGTCAACACCCAACACAACAGTCACTGCAGGACTGAATTTGACCAGGTTTGAACTCACCAAACTCAGTTTTATGACGGTGCATCGAAGCCCTGTGAGGAAAGTTTAACGCGCTCAGGAGGAAAAAAGCTTGGAAGCTTGTAAAATTGACAAATCAGATCATTGGGGCAGGTCAGGTACAGCTCCCACAATTACAGTGCAACACACCGGCACCAAGAAAAGCCAATAACTCTGAAGACAGTCTTGACCAGCCGATGCAGAGTGTGTTCAGCTCCTGCCTTCCTGCCAGCATTTCAGTGCACCTGTCACGAGACCCCAGAAAACAGTGAGTCTCCCTTCTCCTGCTGGCAACTGACATGGCCGGATATTAAGCTCACCTGCTAAGAGGCGCGAGTTAGCGGACAGGTGAGTACTCAAGGAGAAAGAGTGAATTAATAAGGTAAATATGAACTTGCTGAATTGGCACTGACGAGTCAGCGTGCAGCTGCTCTCACTTCCATTGCACTGTGGGGGGTGTCAGACCCTCAAACGGCGTGCATGAGGCTCCTTAGTCAGTCTTTCAAGGGAAAGGGGAAGTGGCCAACGTCTTCATCATTGTTGGATCAGTGAGATCTCGCAAAGAAAGCGCAAGATCTCACTCAACGGTAGATTTAAATGTTTGTTCCAAGTAATTTTTTTCATTTTTCTCACTTCAGAGACTTTATAAAAGAGTATGTTGTTTAAAAAAAAAGGAAAACTTCCCACAAATTTTTCATTGTCACGTTTGGACAGTTTTCCTTATCAAGGTGAACTCCTCCTCAAACTAAAAGGTTTTTACGCTGTATGTTACTCAACATATAAAAATAAACACACGAGATCCATTATGAATACGTCTTTCGTTTGAAAAAAAAAAAGAAGAAAAAAGCATGTCTGGTGTCAGACTGGCTGTGTTGGTCATGAGCTTTTAGAGCGCGCTGAGTGAACGGAGCCACAGATAGACTCCGTTCTCTGGTCTGTTAGTGGCTGCGCCTTTGAAGAGCGCTCCTGTTTGTTTACTCTGGAGTCTCAAATTGGGCGTGATGCTTGGTTAGATTTCCATCAGTAGCAGGCTGGAGGTCATTGTAGGGGGCCAACCCGAGTCCTGTGAAGTCTTCGGTTGCCTATGTTTAGCAGAGTACTGCTCCAAAGCTTTTGAAAAAAAAAAGGAAAGCGGAAGCCTCCGAGGAATTCAATGAGAGTGGAGGGGAAATTGGCAGCAATTCTGTTACTCATTCCATAAAAGACCCAAAGACCTAAATGATATCCTCAGTGGAATTCTGACAACCTATTTTTCATATAGCTTAATGAATTTTTGATGAATTGTGAATATGAGTCAGCCATATGAATGGCTGTGAGGAAGGGTTACTTCTACATGCTTAAATAACTACAGAAATAATATCACGTACAGGATTTTCCCCCCTCTGAGATGGACAAGTCATAAAAATTTTAAAGATGGATTTGTACTTTCTATGCATGGTTAGAGGGCCAAGCACACATTATGGAGTACAGACTGCTTTTTGTACATCTGCCCTTTGCCCCTTTTACAATCTCGATGAGTTAAAAAAAAGAAGTTATTATTATTTGTCACTTTGACCCTTTTAGACGCCTCCCACAGTCCAAAATCATGCACAAGGTCAATTGGTGACTGTTTTGTCCATAGGTTTGAATGAATGAGTTTGTGTGTGTGTGTGTGTGTATGTGTGTGTGCGTGCGTGCGTGCGATTGTGTGTGTGTGTGTGAGAGAGACAGAGAGAGAGAGAGACATGACTCTCCCTCCTGACACAACAAAAGCCTTAACGCAATCTCTTTAAATTCTAATTATTGAGACAAAAAGCTGAGTGAATGAACCCTGCAGAACACCTCAGTTCAAAGTCAAGTTTACCCTGTTCATGGCACCAGAAGCAGGCTGCATATCCTGCCTCACCATTAGTACATCCTTCTAAGGGGTGGCAACAGAGAGAATAGATAATCAGCCATTGGTGTAGGTGGTCACATTAGAGGTCATGACAATCACAGCCTGTCACCACTTCCAGTCTTTAGAGATGCATGACATGCTGACAGGCTGGGAGTCCTGTAGAGAATTTGGGTCAAAGGAAACTTTCCGCTGTCTGGGGCCCTCAGAGTTCAAATACGAATATATGAATACAAGAGCTCCAAAATGCTCCCAGGAGAAGACGACGTCTCATCTAACAACAGATTCACCTTTCTGGACACCGGATCCTCCGTCACCGGCGATCCACGCAACAACCATCTGCTGCAACATACAGTACATCAAATCTGGAGTGTACAGCATGGAAATGTAATTCATTTGCACCAATTAAATATAACTTTTCATGCAGAAATGTCAAAGTGATAATGGAGTAATTGTATTGCCTCTGTAATCAGTTGCCAAATAACAGCGATGCTGGTTATACCCGGTTATCGACTAAACATCTTTTTTTAGAACAACACTTTCCTGTATCCTGGAGACACCAGCAGCCAGCACTCAAAAGCTCCCTATTAGATTATGTTGTTCAGGGCAGCCACAATGTCTGCCTATAATGGAATTAAACACGATTAGGAGCTACTCTGTTCAAACCTGTTTAAAAAGATGAAAATATGTTTCACCGTTGCCATGGTTACTCCACCTTTGCATTCAAACTCTGACAGGAAGTCAGGAAGGTTCCAGCGCTGAAGTCCTTCCTGAATCCCTCTGAGAAATTCAAGACATGTACAAATGTAAAGGACACAAAGGTGTTTGTGCTTGTTTTGCTGAGGGTAATTGTAGCTTCATGGAATGAAACAAATCACAGCGCTCCTTGGGCCTCTAAATGGGTGCGAGAAGTCGAACCTAAGTAAAGAAGAAGCACGTGACAAATGTCTTTGAGGCATCAGCACACCCTGTTTGCCACCGTGGCAGGGGGCTAATCACAGGGATGGTGCAATAAAGAAAAAATAACCCAACACACTGTAACAAAACACTTACTTGCATGAGAATTAAAAAAAAGCCTCGACAGATTATTTTAGGTCCCAGACTAAAACCAAAATACGAACGTTGAAGTGAAGCTCAGCTGATAAGTTTAGCACAGTTTCGTCCTTTTATAACTTGTATGGAAAGATTTTCTCTCTAAAATTCTACTCGGCTAACATGACCTACAAGTTTTACTGTCAGACTCCTGCATGTTTGTCTAACAATCCGAACACTATGGACTACCGTCACTCAGCTTGATAATTCACCGATGAATATAAGTTGTTTCTCATCATACTGACATTTTCTCCTGTGTAATTTTCTAGTCATGTCTGATCACATTCAGTTCTAACATAAGTTTGACCTCTTACAGCTACAATAAGACTTGCAAAATAATGAAATAATACATGATGTAATATTAGCATTCTAAGAACACTTGTATGGACATATATCACTAATGGAAATGTCATTTAGATGAAAAAAAAAACAAAACGTCTTTTTCAATGCAAGTGTGAAGAATATCTACGGTCAACAGCTGCAGCATCAGATACTGGCTAATGCCAGCTTGGATTTCCTTCGCCTGCAGCACTGCTCTCATTGTTTAAATGTTGATATTATCAACAAGGTGCGACAAAGATTCCTCAGAGACTTCATCACACAGTTGCTGCAGATTTGCTGGCTGCACATCCATGATGCCAATCTCCTGCTCCACCGCGTCCCAAAGGTGCTCTATTGGATCGAGATCCAGTGACTATGGAGGCCATCCGAGCGCAGTAAACCCTCTGCCGCGTTCAGGGGAAACACATGAATGTCGCCGTCTCCTTGATAAGATTCAGCTGTGCTGAAAGAAGCCATCCTAACATGGGCACACTTGACAAAGAGGGATGAAATTAATGAACGCATCACTCACTTAGCTTTTCACAGATTGAATTGATTTGCCTCAGTTATCAAGTGAGCAAAGTTTCACTATATGTAATCCACCAAGATAAAGAGACATCCAATGTTAATGAAATATGAATATCGCAGATGGTTGTGTGTGAAAATCCCCATTGTTGGGCTCTTTTTGAGCCAGTCAGACCACATTCAGGGTCGCCTAACTCACTTTATTCCCCCGTCTGACGCTCAGCAGGTCCTCTCGACCTTGCGTGATATTCACACAAACATGCGGTTGAACACATTTACCGAACGCTGTGACTGGGCCACATGATAATTAGTTTCATCAATGTTCTTCTGCGCATGTTGTTATTGGGCCTTGAGTGATTTAGTGTCAGCTTCATGTAAAGATGAAAACGTTCATTTGCTTCGGGTATTAACGAATAAACAATTGATTTGTATCGCCGCTCACTCATCCATCTATCGACTGACGCAGGGGGCCCGTATCGGCATGGTTGTTTACAGCCGGCTGCGTGGTGCCAACTTTTTTTTCCCCTTCAGGCTGCATGCTTGGTTATTTTCTAATGAAAAGCTCTCTCCTTCTCTCACGCGGGGATTTGGAGAGTCTCCAGAAAACTACCTGCAGAGTCCCTTGGGGCACCACGCAGCGGCCATTCGCGTGTGAATCTGTGACAAATCAATAAGTGATGTAAACATGGAGAGATACAAAGAGCAGCGCTGATCGTCTTCACGAAAGTGAAATTAAACATGCATTTTTAAATCCCTATTTATGTTTTCCTCAATTTGCTTCTTTTTTATTTTGTAAACTGCGCTCAAAATACTCCGGATATAACACATTAAGTTGGAAGGATCAGTGAATACAAACACGGTCCCAGACACTTTCTGTGACACTCCATAAGACTCCTTCTGAGCGGGGACTTAAAATCTGTGATAATGTTTGAGCCCTCTGGTTTTCTGAGATAGCAAGAAAACGCCTTTTTTTTTTTTCTTAATGAGAGGAAATACAACGACAAAAAAGTAGAGCCCGTGCCTCTTCACACATTAGCAATTTCACTGACATGAAGTGATTAAGAGAGATTACAGACTGTTTTGAGGTATGATAAGGATTAAATGGGGGTTTTTGGATGATAGAACGGGTGAAAGCTCAATTTTGATTCACCTAAATTAATCTAATGACAAAATAATTGATCAATTACACTGCATTGTTAATGATCTTTCTTCGTGTGCAGTGCCCGTCTCCTGTATTCGTCTCGGAGGAAATTAATTTTGGACCCTTTTGCACACCGTGAACACGTCAGGCCCAGTTTAGTCGACTTCAAAGTGACTGCTTTGGAGTCAATAGGGAAGCAAGCATGTCAAGCGAACAGTACAAATGTAGAGTACAGACGCTGTCACAGACGACCCTGTGTCGTGTGACCCAGTCTCAAAATTTGAGGGAATATATCATTGCTCTTTTCTGCAGAGGAAGAATAAAATAACGACTTATTGTGTTGGACTGTTTAATTGTGAACTCCAGTGATAATTCTTATCCTTAAACTGAATATGTTTCAAAATCAGCAAAAACCTCAACAACTTGTGAATTTGGTTTCGGCTACATGTTTCCACTAATCATTTGTTGCCCATTTGTTACTGCTGCAATTGGCCTTCCAGTGTTGATATGAAGTAATTGAGGCATAATTCTGCTGTACTGGAGATGATGAACATAATGCGCGGGAAATTGCTACCCAGTTCCCATAAATACAAGCCCGTCCAATGATTCAGACTTGCAGTGATGGAAATAGAAAGAATGACTTTCACCATCTGTCGGTGCAAACCGGAGGAAATGTCGGCATACAAACACTATGTATCCAACAATAGAAGTTGATGACACCCTTCATAAGTTGCCAGAGACAATGGATTACTCAGTCGCCAGTATTTCTCTCCACTTGCTGCAACCCATGACAGATGTTCAAAGAGTGTGATAAAAACAGTGCATCTGTTTTCTTGAGACTCGGCGGAACTGACCACACATCAGCAGGACAGTGGGATCTGGCCACAGATGATAAAATGAAAACTTCCAAGTGCTAAATGTTTACAATACAACCTGACAGCAAGAGGACCCTGACCCTTGGCCAAGACCCCTTCTGTGCCCTGTTTGTCTTGTTCTCCCCTGAAACGACGCGGGGCCAGACGGAGAGACAGTTGGTAAAATCATGATTCAAGAAACAGGAAGTAAGGCTTTCATTTCTTTTAGATTATTTTTATACTTGCAGATCTTCTTCTTTTTAAAATGTACTTATTTGTTTAACAGTCCACATTTTTTGGGGTGGAAAATGACCAGATGTCTGACATTGGGAACAGGATCCTCCAGCTTTACCCTTTGTGAGCCGCGATTCGTTTCATTCCCATGACAATGACTTGGATAGTTCGACAGTCAAACACAGACTTAAGAAGATGGTTAACAACTGATGTTGCTGATGACATAAATCTAGAGGAAACAAATTTGACCTGTGGCCAACCTTACCGCGACTTTGAACTCGCGCGCAGAGTGAAAGGCTCATCATTATCTTGGACTGACATGGTCAACACGGCCAGTGAACGGTGTCTTATTGTGAAACAACACAACCACCTCTGCTGCCACGCCGTTGCTCGGGTGAGCGGCTGCCTGACAGGGAGACAGCGTTGCGTCACCGCACATGCTCCGGGACACGGCAGGTTGTTTACATGCACCGGTGTTTCGACGGGCTGAGAGAGAAACTGCACTCGGTTCAGGGAGGGACTGTGTCACCTCACCACAACACAGTGGCTCTGTGATGTGCTGCCTGTCGCTGTGTCGTTGCATTCGTCCGTCCATCGCTTCCTATGAAATAATTACTATTCAGCATCAGCAATGATGGAATGGAGCCGAAAACATCCCGGCTGTGTTTCATAGGTGGAACGCTACGTTGGTGGTTTCTCCTTTTTAGAGTAATTAGTGACTGTGGGACTTGCAGGTATTTAAAAACATCCCATGCTAAATGAGTTTCCACAGAGATTTGGGGAACACAACAGATTAATTTCTGTCTCAAAAGAGCACAGCGAGTGCTCATTGACTTTTCTATGAAGAGCTCAGTGGATAAAAAACAGACAGAGATGCAGCAACAGGCATGCTGCGTGTACAGCTGCAGGTTCCAGCACATGTTTCATATAATAAATTAATTGAATGAGAATACAACCAGTATCCTAATCTGATCATTATTTTGATGAGCCATGTTTTTTTTTTCTTTTAAAGGATAACAACTTTACAAAGCTGATAAAGCTCACAAAACTCAACCTTTCACTCTCACTTAAACTTCCCTGTCTGCACATAATTCCTGCCAAAACCATTATGCTAACAGACGTTCGAGTCAGTTTCCCGTAACAATTCTTCTTCTTTTTTTTTTGTCTGGGGTGCAGCTGCAGGAGGTGAATCAATTGCAAAAAGACATGATACCTTGCCAACATATCTGTCTGTCTTCGGGGAGTCTCCACAGGCTTTCGCACAAGCACTTACAGCTGGATTTGTGGCTCAATAGCAACATTACCAATTCTTGAAGGACTTTTTACAAAAAAATAATTCATTGGCATTCAGCTATGTCTGGCACGCTCGAGCACATCCTGGGTCACAAATATCTTTTTTTGCACAATAACTCTAAATGTTTTTTCTACACTTACTTATTTCTGGAGCTACAACAATCAAGAGAAAGCAGATTTTCTGGAAGCAAACCAGCGAACATCATGTTCTAAAACCGAATGATCTGAAGTAAAATTCAAGCATGTGAAGCCCACAGATTGATCATCACAGAGTAGTTAAAATAGTGCAAACCTACAGCCGACCTGAAGGATGTAAAAATAATAAATAAATGAGAAGACTTCGAAGACTTGTTGAAATATTGCATTCGAATTGCACAGCATGGTTGGGCTTCAGCAATACATTAAAATATTTATACTCGTGTAAAACATAATACTCACAGTGAAAAACAATCTGCCTTCCAGATATATGAAAAGCCAGCAAGAATCAATGGTTCTGTGTGTAGGCAGAGCGTTTCATTAAAACCTAGCAGGCCATCAGCTGTGCTAACCCAGAAAACAAAAATAAATGCTGGTAAATATAAAGGCAGGCAGCGGAAGCGCTCTCAAATTTACAGGAAAGCAGCAATTCTCAGATTCTGCACAGCCAGTGGCAATTAAAAAGAAAAGATTCCCGGTTCCTGATGACGCCAAGGATACGAAGATCACTTCCACTTGGATAAGTGAGTCACCCAGCCTGCAGCTTCCTGACAGGCAGAAAGCCATCAGCTCGCTTGTTTGTTCCTGTCATGTCCTTTCCTGAAACCATCATGCTTGATACTTAGTTTGAGTTCTCCAGTGTGTGTGTGCGTGTATGTGTGCATGCTTGTGTGTACGTGTGCGCATTCACGTGTGGCTCTGTTAAACGTCTCAGGTTTAACTTAGAAATGCAGTATTTTCTGTCACACTTGAAGAAACCAAAATCCACTGAAGTAAAAGCATCCTGAATATCGCTACATTGACTAAGTTAAGGAGTTCATTTGGGGATTTAGACTGACAGAAAAATGCAATAAACATTTTAAACAGAAAAA
>JAUESF010000001.1:17282111-17323478 GCA_032274765.1 Malacoctenus tetranemus | reverse complement strand
GAGAGAGAGAGAGAGAGAGAGAGAGAGAGAGAGAGAGAGAGGGAGGGAGGGAGGGAGGGAGGGAGGGAGCGAGCGAGGGAGGTTTGTCTGGTGCATCTGTATGAGTGGACCTCAGCGATGAAACATAGATCGTTCATGCTCCTTTAAAGGGCTGAGGCTTATTTGCGCTGAGGAGAATCTGCTGCCAGGCTGTTATGATTCATGAATCAGGTGGTGCTCGAAACTGAAGCAACTGAGCTGCATGAGACGCCACCACATCAGAGAGAACATGATGAGATATATTTTTTAACTTCCTTAATCAAATGAGGACACTTTGCCTCCACAAATATCACTGATGTTTCTTCAATTAGGAAGATAATTAGTTTTATATATATTTTCAGTTCGCTTCTCTGTAGCTGATGGGTTCCTCATAGGTTGTGATTTAGTTACATAAACCTAAATTATATTTGTTTCTATTTATTTTAAACTAATGGGAAAAACTCATTACTGGAAGCTGCTTCATTTCTATTTTTCATTACGTGACATCTGTGAGTAAAATGTGAGGAATAAAAAAATCTGGAAATTCGCAAATTGATTAAATCAATTTAGCTCAACCAATGATTTCCTTTCTCACAGTGTCACATTGTGTCCATGATCATAAATAGATTTAATGTCTTTATGACTGAAATGCTTTTGCTTAGTGTGGCTCCTTGATGGACGATTACTTCACCGAGTTTCAACATGGATTTAAAAACCGTGTTGATGAGGAAGTTGACAGTTGAAAGCTGAACGCCGTTATTGGATGAAAATAGCCAAGTGCAAATTAAACTTCTACTTCGACTTGTGCTGTTTTGTGCTCGTTCGCGCCACTGGCTAGCAGTCTGAATACTTGACATTTACAACGTTTGCAGGCAAAGAGGAAGTGACTGGTTGTGTTCGCTGTTTTGTCACTGATGCTGAGGAGACCTGTTTTACTGGCACAACAAACACCACATCAAGCATGCGGTGACACGGGGGGGGGGGATTCAAAGCACACCTGCTATTTTCTTTCATTTACGCGAGGTGGGGTTTTTTTTTCTTCTCAAAAGAGATGTCTACTCAAAAAGTCAGTATTCCCAGTTAAAAAAATTTGCTTGATTTTAAAAGGACTTTGAAAGGCCATGATGCACCACACAAAGACAACAAAATAGCCCACAGCTTCCACAAAATTACAATAAATTGCAGGTGGTAACAGAACATTTCCAGCCAGAAAATGATATTAATAATAATATTAATAAAAAAAAGAGGAAAACATCAACACGTTCCCTTTGTGATGTTTGACTGACAGTGATATTCAAATGAACAGTGTCTCCCTCTTTTTTTTAAACTTCATTCAAATGAATATGTAGGACATTCTCTTCGCAGGTGGTATGTGCTGTGTAACTGAGACAAAGCAGCGGATGAATGGCAAGAATCAGCTGCACTGAGTTGCTCTGGGGCAGGAAATGAGGATGATAAAAGCAAAAAAAGCACAAATTAGTCTCCTCAATGGATAATTGAATTGAATTATATTAGGTTTGGACTATAAAATGTTGCTAAAGTAATGTGTTGGCCACCAATAAAGGTTTTAATCAGATTATAGTTATTAATGGATATTATTGATGAATAAAGCTGTGATTCAGCTTTACTGTAATTGTGAATGCATTTAATAGCATATGACTGTGCGTTCCTGGTGCGAAAATGTGTACAGTGTTTTATTGAAATCCAAGAAAAACCACATGGAACTGATGATGATGTTTCTGTACATGTCAGCAACGTAATCTGTCCGGGCTTTAATCTAAGGTAAATGTTGTGTAAAGATTAGAAACTGCCTTCAGAGTTTAATGTGAAATTATCTGACAGCTCGTGGTCGGAAATGAGTGTATAATGAGATCAACGTGGCAGTATAAGCCATCAGGGGAAACAAATCCCTCAGTACAAAATACCTTCCTCTCTTCCATCATCGTGACTAAATACGCAGGACGGACTGGCCCGGCTCGCCATGCGTATGCACAGTGAGTGATAAGTGCTGTAAATGCCTGAACTCTAAACCGTTCAAAAGGCCCAAATCCCCGCAATCTTCTCTGAGCAGGTCTTAATATGGGCAGGACTGTGTTTTAAGTACCTTCTGGATAAAACGACTAATGGTCATCATAAACTGTAATCCAGAAAAGATTCTGCTCTTAATCCCGGATCCAGGGCCGGGAAACTGTTCAGTGCAAGTCCGGTGCAATCCCATTGAAAGGGGCGATATCGCTGCAGTCACTGACTCCACTGCGTGCAGAACATACAGTTAGCAGTAATTACATGTGGCTCATCTTTGTCAAAGTACCATCGTGGGCTGGAGTCGCACGGAAAATTAGGCAGGGAGATGTACTGGAGTACTCATTCCATGAAAAGGCACGCTTTCCTCACAGAGCCAGAGATTTTTTTCTTTTTTTACCAACTCATCCATTAACTTTAGAAGAGAGGGTGGTTATAAAATGCAGCACTACACATATAAATGTCAGTCTCCACCTGACATTATTACCTGCGATTGCAGGTAAAGAGAAATCTGACGATCAAGTCAGTGTTTGAAAAGAAAAAAAATGAGAACTCGGGCTTAGTGGTGAGACGCACATGTGAATTATTTCAAATAACACGCTGCTCAACACATCACAGGGCCACGTGGCTGCGTGATGGTTCGCAATCTCGCATCACGGTAGTTTCATTTACATGACCGAGATCGAAATCACATCATGTAAACAAATCAATCTGATTAAACTAGTCTTTTATTGCTGATCATACAAAGTGGTGTAATCCTGTTGATGGTTCTAATAAAGTCCATGTAAATGACACATCAGCTGCGTGATGAAGCTGCACGATATGGTGATGATGAGTAGCATCACCATGTGGGTGTTTTTGCCACAGTGCACTGAAAATATGGGAAAGCACAAACAGCCCATAATGAGTAGATTATGTTTTCACTGCGTGCGTCCAAAATTCCTCTGGTTGTCCTGTTTTGTCTCTGTGTTGGCCCTGAGATGAACTGGCGCTCTGTCTTCGGTGTGTCTCTCACAGTTCGCAGAGTGTATGCTGGGACTGGACCTGCTAAGTTGGATAAAGCAGGTCGAGAACATTGATTGATAGTGCAGTCAGAATCATGTGTCCACCTGATTAATTAAGAGCAATGCCTTCAGTGCAGCACCCAATGTAACATTTACATCCTAAGGAGCAAGTCCCCACTTTTAACAAGGTAGAGTTCAGGAGAGGTCAAATGTGGGGGGGTTCAGGCACTTTGCAGCGACTGCCCTTCAATTCTTTCCTGCTGGGTCTCTAATAGCTTTAATTCAGCCGGAGCACGGAGCCAATTGACAATCCTTTTGAATGTTTCTCCATCTGTTACAAACATGATGCACATGGTCAGTCCCACCGGTTCCTCGAACCCTTCAGGATCCGTAGCGTGCAGGATTTGGCAAGCCACATAGCTGCTGCACAAAAGGCGTCACATGACCACAGAGGCAGAGCTGCTGCTCACCGTTGGAGCAGCCTGTCCTTCTCCTCCCAGCGCTGTCGAGCACCTCTTGATTGGACATATGGTCCCGCCATCGCTACTCAAAGATGTGTCGAGCGGAAGTAGGCACCGAGGAATTCGGTCACCTTTTCGAAACTCGCAGGCGAGGACCAGCGAACATTTGGAGTTTCACATCAACTTTCACACTTATGATTAATCACTCATTAAAACACTTGCAGATTTTTTTTTTTGTTGATTACGGAGGTAATTGCCTAATCACTGCTGCATCTTGTTAGCAGCGTGTTTCCACATAATCAGGACAGCCTGATTTTGTTTTTGATTTGGTTTTTTATCTTAACTTTTGCCCAAATGTGGCATTGAAAGCAGAGATCCAGATCGTCTTTTTTTCCAATATAATCATCATCATCCCTCTATGAACATCGGTGTTTTCCATCATCAGAAACTGTTCAAGATGATAAGCAAAGAACACCTTAACGGCAGATGGTGCGTTTGTCACAGCAGTTCAGCATTAAGGTGTGTTTTATCACCTCTCAAGTGATCAGCTGAAAGACACACACTAGACAAACAGCAGATTATACAGACACAGTAATAGCGGTGGTAATATCACTGAAATACTGCATTCTGAGAAGCGAGGACGCGGAATGAAATACTGCGAATCGGGTATGCACAGTGAGACTGTGCTGTAAGGACATGCACGAGGCTTTTTGTCACAGGGAGCCGTAAATACTGGTGGGGGTGATCCTCGGGTCAAGGTGATTTGTCACGTCAAGCAACTCTTCACCCCGAGTTCTACGGTTGTTCACCAGCCTGACAGCCTTCAGCAATGCCACGCTGTTTCCTGGCTCCCTTTCATAATTGATGAGCGAGCAGGGAATATGGGATTTGATCCAGACTGGTGGTGCCTTTTAGGCCTAGGACAGATGTACGAGGGTGGTCATTTCAACTCCTCATCTGGAAAAGGCTCTGCCACGAAAAGACTGGAGAAAGGCGCGCTCACTGGAGAGCCAACAGATATGATGAACATTAAATAAGATCATATATGGCAGAAGGGTGCAGCGAGGAAAAAAGGCACTTCTATATGTACATATTACGGTGAACAATCCCCCACCCTCTATAATAATGCAAGAACAGGGGGAATAGGAGAAGGGTTGTTCTATCAAGCTGGTGGTCCAGATTTAGTTACAATCGTAATAAGAGCTGACGGTTGGTTTGGTGTCTGGCTTAATGAGGAAGCGTCATTAAAACAGATTAGGGATTTAAATTTAAACCTCTCCTTGTGCGCAGAGACAATATTACTCTTTTAAACTGTCCTATTTGAAGTCAGGTTTAGTTTTATCTTGATGTGCATCATCTGTAATACACACACATTCATTAAAAGGCAATTTGAGGCAAGTTATACCTCTTAAAATGTACTATCAATCACACGCTGAGACGAGAATGTGTTTAAAATCATGACACCAATTTCACTGGAATTGAATAACGGTGATGGAAAAGCGTGTTTTCACTGCCTGGTCTTTCTGTGGAAGATGATCATTAAACTATGCCAAACAATTAACTAATTGGCGGTTATTGTGATGTGGATTGAAGTGAATTTGTACTTTTGACTGGTGTTAACTAACCGATGCCACTTGCTTTTATTCTAGGAAATTTGGGCATGAAACAAGATCATCCAATATTGAAAGTAAATGTGTGCGCAAGTTCGGTGTTGCCAGTCTATTTTTAGTTGAATCACCATTCCCAAGATATATATGCGGTCATAAAAATCCGGCTCTTATATAACGTAAAACTTTCATTTTTGGTTCGCCATCCACCCTGTGCTATGATCTGCTTTTACTTAACACAGGGAGTTAAACCTCCAACATAAAAGTGATGAAAGTTCCCTCTCAAAGTGTGCATATCTCATTTATTCTTTGCCCTCTCGCTCCGGCTCCTACTTTCTTTCTTCTTTGCACTTCTGACAATTTGTCTCCCCCGTTGAATTGAAAAGGACAGCGAGCGTCGAGCTGAAAAGCGGCAAAAAGTGATTCTTATCGCTCCCGAAGTCTGGGGCCATTTTTCAAAACTTGATGTTTGAACTAGTGAGAAACTACAGTTTTTATATAATTTGGGTCTAATAGCAGGTGAAGGATATTTTGGAAAGGCCAACAACCTGCAAAAATGAAACTGTCATTTGGGTTTGTCAGGAGAATTATTGGATGTAAAAGATCTAATTTTAGTTTCTATTTCTGACAGCTGAATCTGTGGTTGTGGGTCTATAACAGATCTTTATATGTAGAGTGTTTGAGCCAGTATGTTGTCACGAGTTCCTGTGGTGTCTATGTCACACATTCATCCCAGGAAGCATCACAACGTGATATTATGCCTAAAGCTTGCCAAGAAACCCACGATACAATAAGATGCCAAATGATTGCACGTCAACATAAATAAATGTGGTTTTATTACTCGTGCAAGTTTTTGTGTTATTTTTCTTTCAAAGAAATAAACAGTCAAATTCTGTACCATGAGCTCACAGCTGCGATTATGCAACCTTTTTCGACCCAGACGTCAACAAATAACTGTTACGCAACTTTCTGTGTTTAACATGGTATTAGAAGACTTCATCTACTAAGCCCTTAGAAAACACATCCGTAATCTCTGGTGTTTGATGAATCTTGAAAAAAGTGCATTCATATTTCAAACATAATCAAGCAATTTCTCACAAAGTGTCCCATTATCATCACCTTACCAACTGTCAGCATGGAAAATGTCACAAACTCACACACAGCGCAGAGAGTAAGCAAATGACAAAAGTGACAATAGGAAAGTGAAAGACAGCAAACAAAAGCCCATCAGATATCTCAGGGGACGGTTTAATCTTTTGTCTCGCGAAGCTTTTCTCTCAGCGGGTGAATATAATGAAATCTGGAGCAGTGCATGGAGCTCACAACCATTCATATGAAAAGACGTCTCATGTTGGCATTTCCAGGAGCGATCAAAAAAAAATCTCCTCATGTGGACTCCTCATTTTTTAGTTGGAATGAATAATTCTGGATTCCCAGTAATTATAAATGTACAACGTGAAGGTCACAGAAGATGTTTGACAAAAAAAATATGGTTGATGGTGCATGAGAAACATGCAGCGTTTGGGTGAAATGGTGCAGAAAATAGGATTTGTGTAGATCAGAGCAGCTAAAATGCAGAGTGAAAATTTCAGATTGACAATTTGAAAAAAAAAAATCTAATATATGTCCCTATTCTGTTGATCGAGGAGATAATAACAATAACTTCCCAGGAGGTGGCAGTAAAATCACCAGAAGAGAAATCAAAGAATGCTAGCTACCTCGATGCTCATTGGGATGTATAAAAAAGAGACATTTCGAAATTATCACAAGTAAAAGGATATATTGTGATTATAAAAACAGACCTACTCAATTGTTTTTGAATTTGGATGCATGTGGCCAGTGACCTAAAATGACTTCGTCCCATGATTTGACCTTTCCTGACAATAAAGTTTGGTCCGGACTTACCGGTGGAACATGTATGACAACCTCTTTTTTTTCAAGGATATTCTTCTTTAAGGCAACATACAACAGCGGTCAACAGCACACAATCACTCAACAGATGCGCAACAAAGAAGCGGCCGAAGTAACAAAGAGAAGAAAAATGAAACTCACCTTCGCAACCCTGTTGGCGACCTCCCGGCCCACCATTAGTCCCTGGACAAATGTCCGTGCTGCAATAAAGGCCCTGGTGACCTGGGCCTTCAGTTTCCTGGGCACGTCTCCAAAGGGCTTTAGCTGATCTGTGTATTTACTGACGCACTCCAGGTAGTCTTCTGTGAAGTGGTACTGGGAGTTGAGCAGCTGGAACATGCGCTCCAGGAGCCTGGCCCAGAAGTCGTTGAGCATCTCCTCCAAGTTGACGTTGCCCCCCGTGTAGTAGCGCTTCAGCTCGGTGAACAGGTCCTGAAATATCTCCGAGTTCTGCATATACAGCTTCCCGTACGTCCGTGTGAACATACTGTTGAGAGACTTCTCAGAATTGTCCAGCAGCTCCAAGAAAAACTCTAGATAGATGGATGGTCGGGGAAGAAGGGGGGGAGGGAGGGAGGAGGGGAGGGGAGGGGAGGGAGGATAGAAAGACCACACAGCTGGGTCATTACACAGATATTAGGACTGTCTCATTTATTTTCCTTAATATATAAACCTAACTGAAGAACAAAAGTATTTAGCAGCACGAGTAAAATCTATTTGAAGTCCTGAGGATGTGACTTAACATCAATTTCTATGGTCCTGTCTGCACATAAGGAAATGTATAGCAGCCAACAGTAGGTACTTGATTATGTGACAAAAGTCAGTCCAAAGCATTAATAATTTAAGAGCAGAAATAATGGGCCACAAGGACTATGAATGATTAATGTAAAGGTTCTGATTGCATACTGTAACAAAATATTCATAAGTTTTAGACACAGACACTCGTATACACTATCATCCTGTGAACCCACTATTATTCCCAGACGCATTAGTTCCTCACCGAAACAATTTATTTGTCCACTGAGGCAGCTGGCCCGTGAGCCCATAATTGAATATTGTGTTACAGAAAGCTTCATGCGCTTCATATAATCTGGAGAGCCTGAACCAAAATTTCACCGTGAGAGAAGCACATCTGTTTCATTTCTATTATTATATTTGTTTTATTGATTCAGTGTATGTAACTTAGGCTCCAAGACGCCGCTCCAGAATAACACATAGAGCAGTGTTTTATTCACAGGAGTAACAAATCCGTCACGTCACGCACGTACAACAAAGATGAGTCCGTGCTGCGTTGCTGCTACGTGACGCCGACCGTGGAGGTCTCCGTCATCTTAACTGTGTCACGTGCGCTCGCGCGGCTGCGGAAAGTCAGTGATTGATCCTGTGACCTCGCGCTTTTTGTAAATTAGAGTGATAGGCTTTGCAAGACGCAATATTGTATGCTTTGTGACTCACGTGGGGAGCGTTCACATCCCAGATGGGACAAAGAAAATGTCGATTGTTGTCTCACGAGTTGATGAATCGTCAGCGGGAACAACATTCTCGCACACAAACGACAGAAAAGCTCCACTGAAAAAATGTAAACCCTCTTGAGAAAACCATCAAAGCGACACCGTTCTATAGAATAAATAGCAAGTGGACTTTTTTTTTTTTTTAAATATATGGGCAGTTTTCTCATCTGTAATACTGATATTTCGACAAACTACACAAAAAAGCCTCTCAGACTGACTCACAGTGTTTAATTTTATCCATCGCTTCAGACACAGACATCAAAATGCACAAGTGCAACAATAGATTCCCCGCAATTAATTATATTATTGCTTCTTTGTCATCTGCTCAAGTGTTTTTTCTTCCATGCGAGCACCTGATCCCCTGAGTTTTAACGCGGCCAACAATGAGACAAATAGAGAGAAAAAGGCAGAATTAGCAGGGGAGTCCCACTGAAGCCTGGCTAATAGGATCCCATGTTCCAGAGAGCACAGGTGTAAATGCGAAGATCATAACGCAACTCTCCAAGCACAAATGTCAAATATTCCTCCACCTATTTGTGTAAACAAACACTCTGCAGACATTTCACGTGTCAGGGTTTTCTAATAAACCGTTCTACTCTTTTTCTCTTGGGACGGTAATGAAGGCTGCCTGACATTTCTTCGTGAAGTTAACGATCACAATCAGACGCTCAAACGTTGGTCACATGGTCCTCTAAGAATACATTTCCCTGCTCTGATTTTTAAGCCCCGGAGCAAACACAATACACACACTTATGTTTTCTTTTGTTTATAGTAAAACAGGGCTCCTCATTAGGTATACAGACAAAACAAACTAAACACTAGCAACCAGTTTTTTTTATTGACCTCTCAATAACACCATTTTGTTGCTAGCATATATTATCTTCATCTGCATTTGTTCCTGAATTGACTGGTTTTTATTATTTAGGTGTTTACATGGCAATTTGAGGGTCTTCTACATTTTCTTTCACTTTGAGTTGATTAGATTCACCTTTTATTTAGAAAGAACTAAACTATATGAATAATTGAACAACGTGCAAGTAAGCAAATGCTGAAGTATTCAACAAAATGTACAAAAAAGAGTCACTTTTTTCCATGCGATTTAACAGTCGTTTTACATTTTGCTCAAACAATGACTTTCAAAATAAATTCTCCCATACAGGCACAGTAGGCGAAAAAGATGTGCTGTTGTGCCCTCATACATAATATGAATAGTCAACAATCAGACCCAGAATGGCCTGACATGCCCGACACTAAAATCTCGAACCGAGTGCTAGATACTACCCATAGTACACTGCAACGCAGTGGTGTTGAGATCTACTGCAAATATCGGCACTATCAAGATAAAGTTAGAGCGGATGTTAACGGAGCAGAGTTTGTCCAGCTTTTGTATTCCTCATTTCTGAGGGTGTGGAGTGTTTTTTTTGTTCCATGGAGTCAGCGCAGTAAATCCACCTAACACAGTTAGGAAACAAATCCCTAGTCACTCATTCTAGTTTCTTTCTTTGCTACTGAATGACCTCCCATTACACCAACATTTGTTTAAATATTAGGAGCCTGCAGGGCTTTTGTCATTCCTTTTTTTTCCAATTAGACCTGAATCAAGGACAGGCAGACCCCTGTGTATTGCCCCGACTACAATATATCTGTGTTACCATTTCAAGTGCTTAAAGCATAAAACACCTAACAAATACGCGTTTGCTATACCGTTTACTCCATTTAAGGGTCGCAAGGGGGAACTGGAGTTCATCCCAGCTGACATTGGGCAAACACAAGATGACTCAGAAATTGTGGGTCTGAACACTTCAGGAGCTTTTGTTTTCTGAACACATAAAAAATGGGATAACAAGCTTAATAGTTTTTTTCATGCAATCTTTTTTTGATATAGTCAATCCATCTGAATTCACAGGCTGCAACATTTGGATGATGCACTTCAACTGCCTGTTAATCATATCTAGAAAGTTCCACTACAATAACAACAAGTGTTGCAAGGGGCTTTCTTGCTGAATGTGGTGAATTTCCAAATCTTCTTGCCAACTCGCAACAAATCTCGTGACTTTTTCTGGTGTTTTGGAGACTGACGCGATATCATCGGTGTCTTTCTGTTCGCTGTCGCTACTCGGTTTCCGACACCTCAAAGAGTCTGAGTAGGCATGCACAGCCAGCCGGTCCCCAGCTGCAGTCAGAGGAGACGGCGATCCACACCACTCCAAGACCGGACTGCAAATGACTCCACATTGCACGACTCCACCCTGCTGAACCCGACCTGACAATTTATGATCATGTCAGTTAGGGATTTTTAACCATTCTTGTGACATCCAATAGCATCTTTCCTTAGTAAGGAGTTTACAAACACCAGCAGCGACTGAAAGCATACAGAGATTCTCACATGTTCAAGTCAACGGGATTAGGTTCGAACTGAGCATCAGGGTTGGAGCGAACAGCGATTTGAGTCACTTTGAACGCTGCATAGTTCTCCCTGCCAGATGAGCTGGGCTCAGTATTTAAAAGAAATTGCTGATCTACTGGGATTTTCATGCACAACCATCTTTAGGGATTATAGAAACTGGTCAGAGAGAGAGAGAGGGAAAGAAAAAGTATCAGTAAGCAGCAGTTTTCTAAGCGGAGACGCCCAGTTGTTGAAGTCGGAAGAGAACGGCCGGAACGGTTGAAGAGGAGACTACAGAGGGAGGCATTCCTGCAGCTACAAGCAAAAAAAACGAGGAAATTACTCAGAAAAATGGACGATAGCCCGGTGGGAAATCATTAACTGGTGTTATGAGTTGCAGATCGTCCTGAAGTCTGGGTAAATACAAATACAAGACCATGGCTCATCCTGCTTAGTATTACGAGAGCGACTGATGTTGTAACCGAATGGAGGATTTTAGTCTTGATACTGTTTGGTCCTCTTAGAACCAGCTAGCGACCAGTTAGGCACCACAGCCTGCTGACTGCGCACTTAATGACAGTGCAAACAAATGGCAACATTCAGCAGGAATACATTTAAAATACTTGGGTTTTTCGTACAATGCAATAAGTCCATTGTCCTCACAGGATCTCCACAGTTAGCAGATTCAACAGAGCACATTTAGGTTGTGGAGAAGCAGGAGATTTCGCATCATGAGTGTTGAGCCAACAGCCGTGTGATTGTATCAATGTGGACCACGATATCTCAACAATGTTTTCAGCACCACATTGTTCAGAAAACACAGAGAATGCACTGAAAGCAAAAAAAAGGCTCATTCCAGAACTTTTGTGCATTTTTCTATGCTCGGAAATTAAAAGAACTTTTGAAAAATGAACTGGGGGAGTGTGTATTTTTGAGCTCATGGGTTTTTGAATTTATTGCAAGCGCACCAAAATAAGCACCACCCTTCTGTGTTGGTTTATGGATAATTTTAGGGCCCGTTACCTGGAAAACAGGCTGTGCCGAGAGTTTCAAACAGCAGCTGAAGCTCGCCAACTCATAAGGAGCGAGGTGCTCTTTGCTGGCCAAAGTATATATTTGGCCAGGGAATTATCATTGCAAGTTATTGACCTTGGATAACATTCAGCTCTGGGGCCTTCAGGGTCTCAACACTTGGAAATATGTCAATACAGGGAGTGTGTGCTGATTGAGGAATCATCCATCATCCAATTCTCTCAAATCATGAAGCTTGTTTTTGGGGGCTGAACAATTAATCAAATTTTAATCTAAAACCCAATTTTGCCGTTCTACAATTAAACAGACAGCATTGACAGCAATACTTTAAATTGCTGGCTAAATCCAGCCCCTTCAAAAACGAGCTCCGCAGTAAGCGAGGGTTGTTTATTGTGTATTCTGCAGCTGCAACAAGACGTGTCCGGTGTGAAGGAGCAACACGCAACAGAAGGGAAGGACGGCAAAATAAACAAATAAATGAGAAGAGATTTATTCAGAGGAAGGAAAAACATAAACTATTGTTGGGAGAACTGGGGGGTAACAGAATTAACTGTTCTCTGTGTGACTGGTGAGCAGTGCATAATGTGCATTATCACCTTTTGCTGGAAAGAATGAACCAACGAACCCAAAGTTAGTGTGATATTGAACTCAACGAAGCAAATATCAAGAGAATCATGAAAGGAATTCGATTGAGACCAATAAATATAACTTCCCCAAAAGTTTTACAGAGAGTTCAAAGATTAGGAAAATAGATAAAATGAAGAAAATTCATTGAAATTTCCTTTTGAAGATCTTTGGGTAATTGAGAGTAAACACAGAAAAATACCCTTCAATAAGAACCTTTTGGCTGATGCTATTGATCGTTTTATGCAATATTTTAGTTATGTAACGTATACTATGTTTAGAGTCAGTAAAGTGCACAGAAAGGTTTGTTACATAAAAATGCAGCATAAATACCACTTGTAACCACAATAATTACCATTACTCATCATCTTGTTGCCCCCCAAAGCAGAATGAATTACAGAGAATCTGCAGCAAAGCTAAACTCTTCACTCTCATCGACGCCAGTCGCTCATAATTTTTTGACTGCGCGCAAAATGTGCGCGGTGGTCGTACCCTTGAAGTCATTTTGAGTGTGAAAAATCAATTTTCTCTGAGTGCAGTGTGAAGTGGTCCTTTGATATCTGGCCTAATTACTGTAAATAATTATTATGATTAATAAAGGTGACCTTTCTGTTGCTCTGATAATAACACTTTATCCACGAGTGAAAGCGATGCAGCCACCCATTAATTTCACTTCACACCACTCTAAAAAGTCCGTGGTTCTTCTTTTTACTGCCTCCAACAATAGAGGCGATAATTCTTGGTGTGTTTAATTAAGAGCAAATTTCAATTAATGGACCAACAGTTTGGAATGACCAGAGGGCGGTGATTGCACCAAGCTCACTATAAATATTTTCCCACTTTGTATATTTTAGCCTGGTAATGTAATGCATTTTGAATGAGGTTGGGAGAGACTCAGAGCTCTGTGTGCGATGGCCAGAGGATGTTCGGTGACTGACTATTTCCCCGTACACACAAGAAATAACTGTGACATTTCAGGGAAGTTAATAAAACCATATGTCACTCCGTGATATAAGCCGAGGCTTTTATCCACCGCCACACAGCGAGGACTTTTATCATCTGCACAACTTTATGGTTGATATGGATCCAAACTTTTTGATCCACCTGACAGCAGGATTGATTTTTCTCCCAAAATGTTTCATTTCCAAGTGGGAAACCGGGCAAGTTTTTCATTTTTTTGTAAAACAGCTTAACTCAAGTGAGGCACTTCAGCTACAAGTTAACAGAGTCGAGTATCCGTTTAAGCAGCTTCCCACCGCTGGAGTACTCGGGGACTGTGGGACAACCAAGGTTTTAAATTGCAGAGGGAGAAACGCTGCTGCTTTAGTGGGTTGGTTTTCTTTTTTTCTCAGACCAAACAAGACAAAGGTGGTTCGAAATGAAGCGTTGTCAGGAGCCTGACTTGTTAAAACGGTCTGACGTCCCACCCATCTGCCCAAACCTCCTTCTCCTCTCTGAACTTTGGCTCGTTCTAACAACATTACCTCAACACTTGCTTTGCTCACATCCGATTTACTGCCGCCACCAGAGGCTGTTGTCAGGATGATGTGTAACTCTGGGCTGTAATATCATGTTGGCCAAGTGACCTGTGTTATTTCTGGGTAGTTTCTCTGGTTCTTTTTTTTTTCTTGAAAGACAAGAGCAGTCTCAAACTATGTGATTAATTCCCCAGACATATGACACTAACATTCACGAGCACCACAGGATGTACAGGACCCGATGTCGCTGATACTTTGGCTTCCTAACTCGTGTTGAACAGATAAGTTCCTGTACATGCAAACTGCTGACACACTCTGCCTGTTTGCACTGAGCAAATCGGGTGGATGGTAAACATTGTAGTCGCAAAACATCAGGATACAAACAGAGTCATTATCAGCATGTTAATTGGATGCTAATTAGAAACAGCACTATGCCAACATACAACATGAGCGGCGTCTGTGGACAAGGGGCGTCAAACATGCGGCCCACCAGAGGGTCCAATCCAACACACAGGCTGACCCTGCAGACCTTTTATCTAAATTCTCTTGGGCTTTTTTTATATCATAAAAATGTGTTTATTATGAGAATGACACAACACTGAATTATGCACCCAAAATGCAACAAAAGTTAGAAAAGATTCACTGCGCAAAGATGATTTTGCAATTTTTCTCAAGAAATTTCAGCTCAACCTTTTGAGGTTTGCTCGATTAAAAAAACATGAAATTTAAATATATTTGGAAAATACTTCAGAATTGCACCTTTTCATGCTGTGAATGTGCTGATTTGGCAGCACTGAGACTTTAAAAATCTGCATCTTGCCCCTGAATTTAAAATGGGTTTTTTGGAAACTCTTGAAGACATGTTGGAATAGAAATAAATACAGTAAATTACCTGACGAATGAAATATTAGATGAAGTCAGAACCAAAGTTAAAGCTTAGTTGTTTTTTTTTTTTTTAAATTTCAACTGCTTGCAGAGGAAACACGGGTGACAACAAAGGCAGGAGTCATCCACAGCAACAACAGCACTCAATTTCAAACGGCGTTTCCTTGAAAACTTTCAGCACTCGGCAGACAGGAAGAAGAAGTTCTGGTCAAACGGTGTTTGAAGTGGTCGTAAATGTCACAAAGCCCTTCGACTTTCAAATCGCATGGACTTTCCAGGCTAATTCACCCCACCGAGCAGTTCTTGATAAGACGACTAAAAAGAGTCGGTCTGTTCAAACGACTGCGACGCCGACGCTGTCAGATGTGGGCGAACCAGTGAACCCTCCCACGTTTCATTTAAAATGTCATCAAATCTGTCAGTTATATTGACAGTGAAAACATTCTGGTCACCGCCGGTGGCGGCCAGTGAGTTGTGCTGGACGAGCACATAACCACATCTGTGACCTTGTCAGCCCCTATGATTCAGATCCTCTTACAGACGTGGTTATGGCGCTCCATATAACAGACTGAAGAAGAAGGTGTCACATTTCATCCGCCGCTGAATCCAGCTCGTCACTGTACTCCGACTGAGTAGTTATTTCAGTGCGCATTTGTGTATTATTACCCACTAGTATTTGCTTCTTCTATATCTGGCGCTTCACGTTGGTGGATGATTGGGCACGACAGTGACTCTTGCGTCTGCCACAGAGAAATCACCACACATCACGAGGCTGAATCGCAGCTTATTCAAAAGGATGCTGGAGGAAAAAATAATGAATCTCAAGACGACACGTCTCTTTTTAATTACAGTGACACCAACATCCAGTTTCTCTTCTCTGAGGTGCTGAAAACACACTGCAAACAACATGTTTGAGGAAACACACGGGGTGCTCCGTGCCTTTCTTTTTAATCCTGTCTCTTTCTTCTGAATGTCTCAAAAATGAAACACAAAAAAAACTGTTTACAATCACGCACTTGTTTTTTTTTTTTTCTCGTCACTTGACTTGCTGGTTGACTTTTCTCAACCTTTGACAAAAAAAAAAAAATCTCACAGTCAAAATATTTATTTTAATACGTCGCTAACCGCTCCATGGTGACATTTTGGAGGATAATGCTAGAGGGTATATTTGTTAGACCAGACAATGCATGATACTTGACATTTCTGAAAAACGGCAAAAACCCTCTCCTCACACAAACCAAACTTTGAATTGCTCACTTGCTCACATGCGCACCTTCATACCATTATTTTTGCTTTAAACTTGAGAGAAGTCGACAAATTGGACGTCACATGTGGAAAAAACAGAAATCGTGAGGTAACGGGAGCCTTGTAACCAATCGTGGATGACTGCAGGATGACTCAGTCCAACTCGGGTAAAGTGAGATCAAACAGCCCGATTCCTAAAATACTCCAAATTCCTTTTATAGGAAAACATCTAGAAGGAATCTTCCTGCCTGATTCATTAAATATTCAGAAACATCTGCTTTCCTTAGTGTCCGTGTTGATGTTGATGAATTCCAATCATCCATTAAAGGAAAGATATTACATCAGGCCCTTAATTATCATGAATTAACATATCCTAATGACACAAGATGAGGAACAACATATTAGTCAGAGGAGAACACCCATATTTTTAATCACAAGGACCATTGTTGCTCTGATTAAAGTGACAAATAAAAGCTTCACCAAAGCAGAAATAAAGACACTGAATGAATCCTGAAATCTGGTGGAGCAGCAGCTGAGGCGGAACTGCTTCACAAAACAACAAGTGATGACTGAGGGGGGGGGGGATCACAGACGTGGCGAACTGTCACTTCAGGGAGGCGCGCAAAGAACTTATCTTGATTTTTCAATAAAGTGCATCACAGCAGAAACGCAGAGGAGAATGAAAGGCCGCGTGGGGAGAGACCACTGTGTTCCCTCCCAGAGCGATTTCGGGGGTATTTTTCAGTCCTGGCGTGGCTCCAGGTGGGAACAATGACATCACACCCAGCACTGAAACTCTTCACCAACTGACGGACTCCAGGGAGCAAACCCTGTCGGTCTGCGGGCTGACAGAAAGGAAAGTGAGTCTGCCGACATTCTCGCTGCCCTCTGAGCTCAGAGCTTTGGGGGACGGCGGTTTTTCAAATCTAAAAATCACAGAATACGGAATAAAGAGAGACTGGAAAGTTCCGGCAAACTCCTAAACCACTCGTTCTCTAAAAGGCTCCCAACAACGTTAGTGGTTCACAAAGACAATTTCACTAAATTCACCAGGAAAACCGACTATTACTGTAAAAAAAAATCAGTTATAAGTGCAATACTACAGAATAAATGGGTCACTGGGTCGCACGATTTCTAAATCCCTGTAAATTGTTGATTCAGTGGTCACTGCAACAGTCCCGACCTTACAGCCCAAAATAACACGACTAAAATCCTAACAAAAAATACAAGCATAATGTCGTACAAGCGCCGCCGCCGAGTCTATCCATCCACCGCCTCTACCTGCTACTTCCAGGTTGGGGCTACAGGAAGCCCACGCAGATTAAGAAATTTGAGTGACAGCTCGATCTGACAGCAATTCGACCTTGTGATGTCGGGAGAATTCAGCTTTCTACGGTGTTTAAGCGCCCCGGTAGGTGTTCGGCGGGGTTGATGTCAGGTGACTGTCAGTTCTGCTCGGTCTTTGTTGGCCTTTAGCGAAGTCTCGCCACGCTCCGAACTGTGCTCGGGCGCATCATCCCGCTGCCGTTTGAAACCCTCCCGATAACGATGCAAACCAGAAGGGGTGTAGCATGTCTCAGAGGAATTCAGCGCATCTTCTCCTTGGTGAGAGTTGAGTGGATTAGGTGCGGGTGTCCCGACTCCGGAGAAGCCAAACATCCCTGGGCCTCGATATTTCCACCAACATGTTTTACAGTCGGTTTGACACACCGCGGTATCATTCTCTCGCCAGTTCATCCCGTTACATACGCCCATCTGTTGCCACCGTAAATCTGGAGCTTGGATTCAACGGTGAAAAGGAACTTTTTTTCCAGTCATTCACACGCTCCGAGTGTTTGGCCTCATTTCCCCTTTTAGAGAACTGAGAAACACTAAACATTCCCTGTGAACATAACATCCCTCTTTAAACATCCTCACGCCAACGGACATTTTTTATTCAGCGAACTTTAGAACTCTGATGGAGTTGCCATGATATGTATTAGCAAACCAAGCCAAATGACTTGAGATCCAGATCCTGAATTCACTGCTAATCAAACTCATGAATTATAAAGTCGCCAGTTAACCCGTCGTGCACTTCTCCAGGAAAGAAGCAAGAATCACTTAATAAAGCCCCAGCAGGCGCAGGCAGAACAAACAAACCCGACAATGAAAGCCTGGAGGCCGTTGCGGTTCTTATCTCAGCGTGGCAAGAGTACAAACCCACTGTCGAACCGTGCCAACTTTTAAGACTTAAAGGTACCAAAACTTGATCCACTGGGAACTTTTAGCATTTGGTTCATTGTGACGATTCCCTCAATTAAAACAACATTTATAAGAAAGAGTTTTGCTGCAAATTGAGTCGACAGAAAGTTGATGGATGGGTTGATTTCACCTGAAAGTGTGAATGACCTCAGGGAGGGAAACACCAAAAATATACAACCTTTGTATAGGAGCTCATACTATACTTCACATTTGAATGAATTCTCTTCCTCACTTTAGACATGTTCCAAATCCTAATGTGTCACTACACTCAGCTTAATTTCTTGAAAAGTCAAAGAATTCATCAGCATTGTGTTGGGTTGAGTCTTAGCAACACAAAGCAACCTTACAGTAACTCCATTAATAACTTATGGCAGTCAGGCTGCAGGAGCTTGTACTGCAGCCACAACCTCGACTGGCGTAAGAAAACGATCAGAGTGCACCAAGAAAAAGGGAAGTTTGACATTTGGAGACAATCCAAATTAGAGTTTTGAGTGTTCAAATATTTTCTTGTGTCTGCAGAGGCTTGTGAGTCATCTGTTCGCATGAGAAACAGTCGGGCAGCGGGCGGCTATTGATTTAATGGTAGGTCAGTTCTAGTGCGATTGTTCATCAATCATAATCAAATTCGCTTTAACCTACGAATGATAGTAAACAGATGAGTGAATAAATGAATACCAAAGGCTCTGCTCCCCGGGCAGTATCACTCCACACTGATGACAATGCACTTTCAAGCGTTGACATTGTGCGCAGCGAGACCGCACGGAGCTGACGACCAGGTGGTAAAATCCATTCCCCCCCACATACATGATGCATATCACACTGGAGCTGACAGCGTCAATACGCGCGGCGCGTAATTAAAGCCCTCTGTTGTAGGCCGGAGAAGAACAGGAGGCAGGTTTCTCGCAGCCCATCAATCACGCCGTGGCAGCTCATTTAAAACATCTTTAAAATTAAAGTTGCTCCAGCCACTGCCTTTCACAAAGAGCAATTGTTTTCTGACAGCTAAGTGAATCTCTGCTGAAATCTCCGGGAGAAAGGTTGAGTGTAGGATTCTTTTGTGCCGAGAGCTGACAGACTGAATTGAGAGGGAGCCCGTCCTCTGTTCTCAAAGAAATAACTTCGCCTGTACTTGATGCTCTCTGATAGCAGCGCAGAGGAGGAGGGGGGTCACATATTTGCCTCGGATAATGGGCTTTTAGACATAATAGCGCACAGCCAGCTAGCCAAAACAGTGATATTCTGCAATTCAGCATCTGCTGTATTGAAAGACGCTCGATGGCATCCAAAGGTACCATCTGGCTTTGTAAATCAAGGATAAGTGGATATCCATGCCAGTTTCTTCTGCAAGTTTCTCAAAAGACAATTTGTATTCAATAATACCCGACGAATGAAAGGCACCACTCATAAAGCAAAGTTTGCACAAACAGAAAAAAAAAAAAAACATAACACACTAAATAAACAAAATTATCACCTGAATTTGTGGCTCGGTCTGTAAAGAACTGTCTAAGTTTAATAAACTTTTTTTTTTTTATCCTATTCTTGGCGAAGCTGAAACTCTCGAACGTGAATCCAAGCGATAATTAATGAGGCTCGTCTGCAATCTATTGCCACCTTACTGGGAACGCAAACTGAGAGACAGGAGAGATTCACTTCCTGGTGTAATCACTGAGGAGCCACACACGGACACCCTTTCTCACACGGAGAACCACCGTAATTAAAGCTCCCCGCCCTGAATTCATATTCGCCTCCATAACTGTAATTCCCTTATAGCAGGGGGGAGAAATACTGTATGTGTCTGTGACAACATGGATCACGGAAACGCATTAGTGAGGTCCTGTTTGTTTTACAGCACCGTGTTGTTGTGAGTGATGCTACGTTGTGAGAAGCTACATGGTAGAAATAACTGCATGTTAAACAGGCTCCCCCGATGGAAGATAATGACTGGTAATTCCTGTGACGCTTCCAAACCCGGTAACGGATGCAGTATTTATGACTCACCGTGACGTTGCTCCGACTTAGCTCGCCACATGTGGTGATTTATTGACTGCGAGATTTATCTTATTGCGCAGGTCAGACACTGAGGACTAGTTCCTCATAAAACACCACTGATGAATGGGAGGTTATGGGGATGACTACCACACTGAGTCAGCAGCCATGTCGCTTGGTTGGTCGTCAGCGTTATAAATGGTGGCGGGGATGAAGGTGGTGCTCTGAGCAAGCTGGTGTGCTTCGAATGTTTGGTTGTTAACTGTTGTTTCTGGCTGGAGGACGGCTAAGAGGTGTTTGAATGAAATTGATTTTTTTTTTTTTTTTTTTTTTTTTAAATCAAACACATTTTTCACTTTTTTCTACATAAAAAAATAAAATTATAACCTTTCATGCAGGAAGAAATACATTACATTTTGACATCCAACCGTTTCCTCCTGGCACCACAAAGAAAGGTGAATGACTCACCATCGCAATTCTACTGATTTGCCAAAACATCACAGCGAAGCCAAACACTATGAGACACACCCACAAATGCGTGAACCTTAATCTAAAATCAAAGCACTGGGCAGATTTCATCAAAAGTGTGCTATTACAGGTTTATTTGACATCCTCAGAGCAGGCAAAGCCTCTGGAGCCCTTTGTGATCTCTTTCAACGCCCCAAAGGGTCTCAGTGCTCTTGAGGTGAACCACCGGGTTAAGTCAAGAGTCAAGGAAGACTGACTGTAATAACAGACCCTGATAAGCAGGTAGGAATAAATGAAACACACTCATGATTGATGCTGCGAAAAGGCAGCGCCACTAATGGAGCCTGTTCAATGTGCATTTTTAGCAAATTCAGTGAATTTGCATGGACAGAACTTTTTTGTTTTCTGTCATGACCAGAAACTTGTCAAAAATGGCTGCTCCTTCCTTTCTGTCCTCAGTCATCACAACCATCTAATGTAATCAGATAAGGGACAAAATGAAAAATTTCAATTTAAAGTAGTAGGAGGAAACAAGCTTGTTTTGGAATGAAGTGTGTGATGAATTTATGAACAAGTAAACATTTTTATCTGTTCCAATAAATTTGAAACTGGGTCCAGAGAAACCCTTCAGTGAGACGCTGGCATCAACATAAGAAGCAGTAGGCAACACCAAAAAAGAAGAAGAAGAAGAAGAAGACGAAAACCCTAAATCATTTAAAAGGAAGCGTGATTTGTTATCGCCTCAGGTGTGGATAAGACAGGGCAATGATAGTTTAAGACTTGCTGAATGATGGCGTGAACCAGGAGGGAGTTGCCTTTTAAATAAAGAATGGTGGTAAATTACATGAGATGACTGAAGCCAAAAGGCACAGCTTAGGAATAATAATGAAAGAAGATGAAGAGCAGGAAGTAGGACGAAGTGTTTCTGATCTTTCATTAACCACCAATGTAAGCAGACATTACTCTCCTCCAATCATTACCACGCGCGCGCGCGCAGCAGAGCTGCACGAGCACCAGCCTACCAAATGTGACCAGAACAATATTCATTATTATTTGTGCACGAGGCACGACGGCGTATTAACATTCAATTAGCTTGTAGTTAAATGTTGCCCTGGAGACATTTTTAAAAGATGAACTCTTGGCAGATACATTAACCTTTGTGACTTCAAATAGACTCATTTTGTTTCAGTGGTTAGTGTTTCTTCCTGCGCGAGTGCCGCGTCGCTCGAAGCCCTGCTAACAAATTGTCTCATCCAATCCAAGTGCCACAACATCAACATTTCTGACACCCTCATCAGGGACAGGAGACCACTAAACCAACGCTGCAGCCAGAAAAAAAAAAAACTGGGCAGGAAATGGCTATTATTAACAAGTATGCACGGCGAAAAACAACACACAGTGTGATGAAAGTGCTTTGGATGGCAGTGAGCGCGCGAGCCCACATCGGCTGAATCTTCCCCTGATCTATGTCAGAACCAACAAGTCTCATCTCCTCGTGAATGCGAGTGCTTTTTAAAGAGAGAGGCAATCTGTTCCCACATTCATCACTCCTGCCACCCATCAGCGGCCTGTGTGACAGGGCTGCAAGCAAACCAGTGGATGCTACATGGGCTTTTCATTGTGAATAACAGCAGATGTGCAATACACGGTCTGCAGAACACGAAGGCCGAGACAATACTTTTTCTTCTCAGCTTGAACGCTGGAAGCTAAATGAACATTGTATGTTTTTATACTGTTGACAGTTTTGTTACCCTCGTGATCAGATGAGCTGCAAATTTAAATGAATTTCAGCTGGAGAAAAAATAAGACTCAGAGTCAGCAAACGTTGGCCAAAGTCAAGATCAACTCAGAAAATGATCAGAGCACTTTGTGTGATCATGAACTAATCCTACATACAAATGGGAATTAACATAAAACATTTTGAAGAAATGTATAGAGATATATTTAGTGTGAAATTTCCGTGAAGCAGAAGTATAAGTATAAGTATAAGTATTATGCTCAACTTTATACAGCGTCGTGAAAGAGATTTCAGTATCTTAAGGGGAGTGAATTGAGAAGTGAATCACACCGATAGCCAGCATACTTGGGCCCTTGGCAGCGGATGTGAGGTGCCATTTATTCCTGCTTTGAAAGTCTTGAAGAAGGACTGGCGTTTTCCCTGCAAAGAATTCAGTCTTGATTGTATGTTTCTTTTCAGAAGCAGAAATCCACCACGTGGAGCAGAGCTCGGCTTATTGGCACAAAAGAGTCAATCTGATCAGATGGGAAATGATGGATGCAGGACCTCGAGACACATACTCAGTTGCACTACACTACTAGTACTAATACTAAATATCACTGAACCTTTAAAACAACCACATCGGTGTTTTGTGTGTCCGTGTGTTGTTAGATAAGCTTGGTAAGAACTGGTTTATCTTTGCATGTGTGTGAAAGAAGGTTGACAAATCACTGGATTTCTTTCTAAAGCCTGAGACAAATGATCAATTACAGTCAGACGAGACATGATGTGTAATAATGCTCAAAAATGCAAGTATTAAAAATGAAACATTTAAATAACAGAAATCGATTCATTAAACAATCATTCAATTTTTAGAAGAAAACATCTCAGGTACGGCAGTTAAAACAGATTTTTCAAAAACATATTTGTGTTTACAAAGAAGTTGGTTTGAGCATCGAATGATCAACAATCAGCATCAGCAATTGAACAAATAACAGCACACACGTTGGCAACATGAACACATCAGCTTTGTGAAAATGAGGCCTACTGTCCCATGTGCTACCTATGGGTACAAAGTAATTGCCCTTGCTGCGGTGTATTATTTTTCAAATTGTTACATGCTATGAATAGAGTAAGTTCTCTCACATAAATGTATACCGCACGGTGAATTAACTCTGTCACCGGGGATGTGCGGTTGCTGACTCCAGCACGGTCCTGCGAGGATAATTTTCCCTTCAAACCCACCTACAGTATCTACCCAGATTGAACTTTGAGGAGTTCTTGTCATTATCTCAAAGTACTAAAATAATTGCCCTTGAGGAAATTAATTACCTTTGTGCACTGTTGCACTCTGTGTGGAAAGTGATTTAGTTAATGAAAGCTGAAATACTGTCATCTCTTCCGGTGTCCCTCATTTTTCAGGCTAATAAAGTCGGCTGAAGTGGGAGGAGACTCCAAAACGCTCCAACATGTCATGCACATGTATACAGCGAGGAATAAATTACTCGCGTCTCCTTCTTGTTCACTTTGAATCATTCTTTAATGAAATATTTATCGGTAAACATTTCTTTTTGCAGCCTCGCAGAAAGAAAACAAAAATATCACCCCTCGTGCACACGCTTCAGTTCACATTTGGAAAAACAAGCAGCGGCTTCCACCGCGGGAAAAATCAGTAATGCGGGGAGAATAATCAGTGACGGCTAATTGCATTACACTCCAAAGATTAAGATAAGATTACAGAGGATGGAACAAATTGTACAGCGATCACAGGTAACTGTCAAAGCAATTAAAACCCTGCTATTATTGTATCCCAAAGCTTTGGCTGAACTCAGATTCAATGTCAATTAGCTCATAAACAGTCTGAGGGACAGTCGGCAGTTCGGCGCAAGTATCAGTGGGAGACTTTGGCGGATTGATTTATTCCCTCCCAATGACCACAGAACTCACGATAACGGGATTAAAAAAAAAAGAAAGCGCCCGAAGAATAATCGCAAAATGTTAGCGATTAAAAAGTGAAAGTCAAAGAAGGACCACATTCTTGTCGCGAGTCTGAAAAGCGTTCAAAGTGAACTGCGTCCACATTTTTACACCAAAAGCAAAAGCAGGCTTATAAACACTGTCCTTATTCCGCCCTAATGTACTGAGTGACTGCAGTGCGCCCGCACCCCACTGCAGTTTGATCCTCTTATTTGTTGTGAATAGGGCCCATCAGCCCGAGGCTCAACCACGGAGGGACGAAATTCTTCACTTTCACTGACTATTGTACCTGCTATCTGAGGGGAAATAAAGGTGAGGTACAGCCAAGGTGCCCACAGGCTATAGGGACGACTGCCAGGCATAAACTAATTAGTATGGGCTGTGCTGAATGGAAGAACATTAGAGGAGCTGGAGTTAGGACCTGATACAGTAGCAAGCTGGTAGTTTGATACGCGCTTATATAATCGCTCGTGTTTGGCCGAAGACGTGTCGATCGCTTGTTCTGAGGTGGCGATGCATTTTCCACATTAGATGTGCGCCCAGTTTACATAAGCCGACACTTGACCTTGCACTTGTTTACACTTTGTGCCTTTTATTGAGACATCAATATGAATAGCTGCCTCTGCTCCTATCAGTCATTAGAGAGGAGTGGCATTTATTTGAAACACCAAAATTAAACTCCTCATCTCGATTCAATGAATTTATTGATGGGAATATGGATGAAAACATCATCAGAGAGATTTTTAGAGGTCAAACAGGGATTTGTGTGGAAGGGGGAACTAATAACATGAGCGGGGTGGTTCCCACAGTCGGTTTTCAAAGGCACGTGTTCTTGTCAGCAGTCTGATTCTCTGTGTCCTGTGGTTGTTAAATGCCAAAAGTAACACGGTTACGGGCAAGAGCTGAACATTTTTAATGTCACTTTTTAATCTCTAACCTGAAACAAAAGGTATTATGAATTTTGAAATAAATCTTTATTAATACTCACTCATTTTTTTTCGTGCCTAAAATATATTTATTTGTATTCCATTACGGATATATTTCGCGATGAAATACTGACTATGATGATTAAACTATTTCCCTCTGCTTCTTGTCTGGGGTTATTTCAGAGTGAATCTCCTTTAACCTTTGCAGAAGACCGCTCTAGATTTTCACTCATATTCAAGACACATTTCTGGCACAAAGTTTGATGCGATGAAAGAATCCAAAAGGCCAAATCATGTTTAAGTGGCATTTTGATGACATTTCTTTGGCCTGTTTAACCTTTTGTGAGTTTCATTTTTCTTGTGCATTACATCTCATCCATGCAGACCCATTTCTCATGCCCCCTGCGCCACAAAACACTCTTTTTTTATGAGTTCTCACCAATCTCTCCCCAGAAACCCCCTGGATAACTGAAAGGGAGGGGAAAAAGGAGGAGAAAATCACAAACGCATCAATACAGCAGCAAAGCAAAGAAAAAGCCGATGTGAATTCACTATAACTCTCCATTTAAGAAGGCAAGGGACTGGCAGAGAGAGCAGGCGAACGGACCATATTAGTGCGGCCCACGATGGAAGTCAGCAATCTTAATTTTCTCTGTTTATGAAAGGCTCCGGGCTGTAAACATGCTGTAAGCCTGAAAACTCCACCAAGGAAGGACAGGATAAGCATCCTGGCAAAGCGCGGGGACGGTTTGGCTCAGACCGAGAGCTGTTCGCCCGTGCACGTCGGTGGGGATCGTCTGTTGTGAATGTTGTGGACAGCTAAGTATGCGTTACCTCCCCACGAGACTGCTGCTTTTATCTGATATCTGGGCTGCACGAGTGCGCGATTTTCCCAAAGAGCAGCACTTTCTTTCGAACGTTTGTGGCGCCGAGTCCGTCGGCCCCATTTACATGCGACAGAAAATGGGGCGTCTTATCAGATTATTCAAGTGATCAAACAGCGAAATCTGATGTGCTTTATCTAACAACGGTGGTTATCTGATGATGAGATAGGAGAACCAGATTGGGTTCCTTAACAAGCACCCAAAAATCTGATAACTGGGAATAATCAAACAACTTCAACAATCAACTCTGACACGGTTACATGCAGTACAGAAATCGGATAGCGAACCCCCCACCTTGTTTACATGTTTTAGTCCGTTATCAGCTTCTTGAGTACACACAGGGTGACATAAGCCTCACTATTATTATTTAAAGTCTTGGCATTGGGTGGCCTTGTGTGAAGAAGGCAGCCTGCTGAACGGGCGACAAGCCGTGCTGTACATCGTCTGGCTCGTTCTGTTCATGCTCCTCTGCTGCACTTTGACGTTGTTGTTTTCCCATTTCCATGGCAACTACATTACTTCAGCTTCTTTTGTTTTTTTTTTTTACATGCGCAGAAGTAAAAGAATGAAATAAAGCAGATGAAAGTGTTTGTATCTCCTGGAATATTGCAGAGTAATCCAGCTGTGTTAAAACGGATAACTTTCTTTATCTGACTGGGCTCATCTGCTTTATTTTGTTTGTTTGCTCCTGTACGTGTGAAACAAATGAAGGAAAATGGAAGTGACATAGTTGCATTTTTTTAAGTGAATGCAAATATGTCAAATTCAATATCAAAGTGATCAGTTTTTTGGTGAATGGGCCAATTTTCAACAACTGAGTGAGAAATACTGCATGAAAGAGAACACGTGAGCCACAATTAAAGATATCTGTAATGGACACTGTGGGAGCAGTTTGTGGTGCTGCAGCTTCCAGGACAGCAAGGTCACTCTGTCCATTTGTGAACGCAGCACTGTGGCCCAGACGGACGGAGCTGGGCGGCCATTGTGAGTGGATATCCATGACATTCTTTACAGACGTTCATGGTGCCCACGAGATAAATCCGAAAGAGCTCATTGAAATTTCCCTCAGCGCCCAGCTGATGGTCTGTGAAATGTCTCACCGTGGACGAGAAGGATCCACACAACATTGTTTAATGTGGCGGATGGTTCCCCGAGGACGTGTCCTGATAAATTTGGTCATTCGCTCACTTTTTCCATCATGACCTTTTTGACATTAACGTGTTTTATTGAAACGTCTCGGTGGATTTTGGAATGGATACGGTTTAGCCACTCATATTTTTTCACTTGATGAATTGTGAATAGTCTTAAATCATTTAAATTTGCTCAACTTCTTTTGTTGCAAACCAACTCCCAGTTGCACCTTTGATTCTGTTTGTTTTGCAAAGCAGGAATATGAACTTAAAAGAACATTACATTGGATGAAAAAAAAAGCATCCTGTTGTGAGTGTTCGGCATGAAGATATTGGCATCGTAAAGCTCTAAACCCCATAGAGCTGCAATTGGCTGAAGGCTACAATGACCCAACACACTGAATTGTCATTATTGTTGTTTCATAAATGCCAAAATATTCAGCCCCAATCTGACAATACACATACGTCTCCTGCTTTTATTGCCTGAACTGTAGCACACTATAAACCCTCACTACGTGAGACTTGACGTAAAACATGAAACTTTGTTTTTTTCCTTCTATTCTCGTCTGCCTCGGCGATCGCCTGCTTCCAGCGGGGACACCGTCTCCCTCCGCGAGGCACAGAGCCTTTTTCTTGGCTCAAGCAAACGCTACAAAACACTCACAGCAGCTAGTTGGCTTGTTTTCGTAGTTAATGAGGCTTGAAGAGTTTTAGGAATGAGAAAAGTAGAGCACATTCTCGCACCTCACTTTTGCTTGGAGAAACGGACGCTGTTCTCCTTCCGCGCAAGGTCGTACTTGAGATTAAAAGAGACACGGTTTGCATATTTGGGGATTGAAATAAATGCTGCAAGGCAGAAACATGAAGCCCTGAGAAATTTAAGATGTACATTTAATATTAATAAAGGGTGTTCCCAAGCTCTCGCTGCACGCCTGCCGAGATACTCTTCAATCTGCACGGCTCTCAACAGGATCCGTAGATATTGAGAATAAACAAAAGAAAAAACAAGACAAACAAATGCTTGAGGATCCCCATCTGGACTCACAGTCCACCTGGTAATACGACGAATCTCAGAGAGTTTTAGTTGTGGTTAACTTACAAAAAAAAAGGAAACGGAGCCAAAATGCAAATCAGAGCAACTGCCAAAATACATTTATTGTGTGAGCTTCACTCTGTTGCAAGTGGGTCAAACAAGATCCGCCCGTGTCTGCAGCCACCGAGCTACGCTATGCCATTTAATAGGATGTCATTAGGACTCGGTACACAACAGGTATAACAGTATCCCTTCCCGTGACCTTGGTAACCCCCTCGCAGTCAGACGCCTCCTCCGAACCACATTCTGCCTCCACTCCAGGTTGTTACTCCTTCTCTCCCTCAGTCAGTTGTCGGATTCTCTCCCCATGTCCGAACACGAGGTCAAGCATCGTCCCCAGCAACAGCATCTTGACATCTGACCTCCTCAGAGCTTTCAGCAGCTACCGTGGCTCATTGCAAACCACTGTCAGATTTTAATGATTTAATTCTAGCACCACCGAGGGTGGGAACAAAATTACTACTGTCAAAACGGTAAAACAAGTACTGGAAAACATCGACATGGCAGAACGACAACTTTGTTTGTTTATGACAAACTCCAAAACGACCAAAGGTAGGATCAAGAGAACTTTCCAAAAGTCTGTTACAGAGCCATTTAAATCACGAGTTATGTGTTTTTAGAAGCCCATGGGATGCCGCCGCTCGCAGAGACACCAAAAGATAAATTTTCAGAGGCTGACTGACACACCTGCAGCATTATTTGTTTAAGATCTCACTGTGTCACCCTGCTGAATACTTTGCAGAAAATCTCTGATCCACGTGATATATTGGAGTGAGGGCAAGCTGTCAACAACAAGACACGGCAGAAATACCCTACAGTTGTGTATCGTTGCACACCGGCAGAGCTGCAGTTGGCAATACTTTCGTTCAACGCTCGCAGTGCAACGCTGGAATTACGGAGGGCTTACTGAAACAGGGTCAATGTTTGCAGCTTCCCCCTTTTACGTGAACTGACTCTAAAATGTGCATACGTTTGAAAAAAAGGACTGTATCTGGGACCCTTTGATAGAAAAGCTGTCGAGAGGGTGAACGAATGAGACAATGTAAACTGAAAATAGAGACAATCCATTTTAAAGCAGGGAAAAAATATTGCAGCTTCTACCACTGGCAATTTTATAGGATCTTTTGGTAGACTTTCTATCACATTCATAGAAAATCAGACAGGTGAGAAGTCATAGTGACCCTCACTTTTGACCATCACAGACGAACCAGCTACTCCTTTGGTGAGATTTAACAAATATTCCCAATGTGAAAAAACTCCCTCCAACCATTCTGAAGTGATTGTCTTGAAGACAGGCGAACACATGACAAAAGCAGTGCAATCGAACGCTTGTCGCCTTTTCGGATTGATGATTAAAGTTTGAATTATTGCTGCCTTGACATAGTTTGTTCCCAAATGAGGACATCCTTATCATTGTCTGATTCATTTATTGCATGACTGTAACAATCCACGTTTCGAGTCTTACAACTGTGGCCCTCAAAATCTGTAGCAAACTGTCAAAGGAACCAGTGAAATATTGAGGCCGTCATAAAAGCTGCAATAATACTGCGCATAAAACATCCAGAGAGCAAACCTCTGCCAGTGTCCTCCAGCGAGTGTCTGGAGCACGCGATCACTGTTTGAAGAGCGATCTTAGCCCTCTGATGAGCCTCAGTTTGTGTTAGCTTTACAAGCAATTATATCATCACAATCACATCATCATGTAATCGCCCACTGGATTCATCCAGGGGAAGATGTCTATTGAATCAATCCAGCCAAAAGTGCTCTCCATTTCAGCATGATGAGACTCACTATAGCGCGGTCTGTTGCTCTCCCATGATGATCTTGCAGCGTTTTTGGCAAAATCTATATTTCACTCGACTTGTACACACAGTTTATCACAATCCAAAACTTCTTGGATGCTCATGCAGCTGGGAACTGGAAAGATTTGCCAGCTGGGAAGTTCCTACTTTCCAGTTTACAGCAATCACATGACAAACCCCAAATGGGAAACGTGGCAGCTCCTTGCGCCATGCCGTTTGATTGTTTCTGTTGAAATGCTGAAGGGAAACGAGTTAACTTGTCATTAGGTGCGTTTTTCTGCTCCCAGTTATTTATAAATGCACCATTGACCACAATCTATTTGGCACACTATGAAACACTAAATTGCATTTAACCAGGTCATGTGGCGTCCTGCCAAAGGATGGACCTCACAGTCCTCACAGGTGATTTTTTTTTCTTTTGATGGATAATGGGATTTTTCAGGCCGGTCTTTATTTCGTGTTGCCCCAACAAGGTGACATCGAGCCACATGTGTCAAATCTACACAGTATTTTTGCACGATGAACTTCTTTGGCTGACTGAAGGAGTGTCACTGTCCTACTCTAAGTATTGTGAATGTTTGACCTCAGAATCCATCAACATGAGTGCATTTTTTTGAAAATTGAGATGAAACATTATCTAAGATGAGACGACAGTGTGAAAAATTCCCTTTGTTTCAAACAGTGAAGCCACATCCCACATCTCGACTCAAGCACACTGCCGCATGCACAACCAGCAGTAATTACGAGCGCCTGGTCACACCGCTCAGCGCTCTGTGTTAGCACGAGCTAAAAATCATTGTTGAGTGGTGTCAAGCGCTAAGCTCAATGTCCAGTATTATGCATGCATAAGTAATTTCTAATGACTCACTTGAACGGTGGATTTGATGGCGCGCTGATAAAAACCCACAGAGCATATTGAGGGCTCAAGTCTGCTGCTCATCACTCCTTTTATTGAAAAATCTCAATGTTGACTTTCGTGAGACTTATTTGAGCGCTCGTTGTAGAACAACTCAGCTGCACTTTAGGAGTTTTGCTTCTTTTTCACAGCACGGCTAAAAGTTGAAGTACATACAGGAAACATAAAATTATACACTTTATGTCACTTTCAAGAGGATCAGTGGGACTACTGCTCCTAAAATAAAACCAAAGACATAATTATGTGGATGTGGATTTATGAACGAGTCAAATGTCCATGTTTTTGGAGGCTACAGTCGTCTGATCTTCCAACAGGCGTGCAGTCAGTAAAATAGGGCGCCGTGTTTCCGACCTTCTTCGCTCGTCTGTATAGCTTTTTCCAACTGTCTGAAAATGGTGTTACAACACAAAGGTTTGGAGGTATCCTTTGATGCCTTGTTGATGAAACGTACAACGTACAAATTGCTAGGAAAAAAATAACTGACATTGATTTCACAATGCAGCAAGAAAGAAAGGCTTCATAGTTCAATTATTAATACATGCAGTAAAATATTGACATCACTTTAATCAATGGGGATTCAATCCATTACAACTGGTTGTACTAATATGCAAGAAAAAGAACGCAACACATGTAATACATTTGTAGGAGTACAAAACACAGTTGTTACAGGCTGAACCACTTCCAGACTCGACTCTGCCCTGAAACTGGGGGACGGAGCTGCAGTGCTTCTTGTCAGCTCAGTTAATTATATTGATAAAAGCCACCTTCGCTGAGGGCAACTCAACGCCTTCCAAGATCTGACACAAAGTTCAGTGTAGAGAAGCAGTGGAGAAGTCAATTAGCACGGCTCTGGAAAATCAAAGTGATTTCCTCCCGTGGATGATATTCACACTCGCTGAATGGCGGAGGAGCAAATTGGCTGCACACGCCATTACGTTTACTGTGACCCCGTGAATAAGCAGCTTTGTCTCAACCTGGCTGTCGGAGTGCATCTTCCTACAAAAGCCCCCGCACAAAGATTCAATGGGAGTAGCGCACGCTGTGGTGTGAGGCTGCAGAGGAGCAGGGGGAAGCCTGTTTGTTCCTCCATGTCCTGCTTTTAGTGTGTCAGCCTCAAATGAACGTTAGCTTTGGTTGTGGGACGGAAGGAAGTCAAACCAGTGTTTTTTCGTCATGCTTTGGCTCCCTGCATGATACATTGCACAAGCAGTTGCAAAACTGAGTTCTGCAATTTTACAACATTTTCGAGGTGTACAGAACACACCACGAAGTCTGCACGTGGGACTTCAATTCGATTTACGTTCTTTGATTCTAATTTGTTCAGATATTAGTCTTTTGACATGAGGCCAATCCTCCAAATCTATTTTGTTATTGTTCAGCCGCGGCACATCAGCAGGAAATGAACCATGGGCTTAGCATGCAGACGCACGCTGTGAGCACGGGCCGATCTTTGTGATTGTCATATTGTTCCCAGCAATCCTGGAAGATGACTGCGGATCCTGTCTCGCACAAGGAGGTGTAATGTCCACAGGTGAACTGCAAAGTGTTCACGTGCTGCAGGAAATGCGAGGCAGACACAATGTGTTCATCTGGGATGTGCTCGTATCTCTCAACTTGCTGCACACAGACGATCCAGTTCTGTACTGCCGAGGCCCCACATGCATACAAACTATCAGCCGATTGTTCAAGATTCAAATTATTTCAAATTCACATATTCATCAGCGGGAACAACCACACCGAGGAAACGGCTAAGTCCGTGACAAATTTAATAGATACGACAGCAGAATAGATAAAACGCACGATGCATCACAAAGCATTTGGGCAGGATAAAAAATGGTTTAATCAACAATGCAAGAACAATCACTGTCTTTCCTCTTCGCACCGCCGATGTCACATCGCTTCTGCCGCAATTTATAGGTGAGAGACGCCAATTACTCACTGTCACGACTCAAGTGAATGCTAAACTAAAATTATGCCAACCTCACGGTCACCACATTCACTCAATTTCAAATGATGCATGAAAATCAAAAGGAGATGAAACACTGGGGATCTATGAGGGAACCATATCAGCACCTTTGCAGCAGGGGGGGTAACATTTTTCATCTGTCTCAGCAGACGGCATGATCTCAGCTGTAGCCGCGGCAAACTCAATATCCACAGGATAGAGGGGTTTTTTGTAAGTGAGTTTCCCCAGTGTATGTGTTTCAATATCTGACACAAAGTTTAAATTTAATAAATATATTGAAAAGAAGAATCACATCGCACCAGGTCCGTAGATTTCTCTCTGCAACTTTTTTTCTTTTTTTTTTTTGGCGACAGCAGCTTGTGGGAAGGCTCGCCTCTGATAGCGTCTCCTTGAAGCTCACCAGTGGGACGGAGTTAACGGTGTCCAGGCCACACAGAGCCATCCATCCTGAAGTACAAAAGTGACACGGGGCTGCAGCCCGTGCCAGATGATGGAGGCTGCCACCAGCTCTCGGGCTGAAGCGCTGCTGGTCAGACCCCATTCTCCGCGTCCTCAGAGATTTACCGCCTTCCTGACATTCACTTAGGATAACGCGGGGACACCAAAACAGAGGTTATTTATTTATGAACGCTTCCAGGAACCGCGCGTCCGCTCGGTTTTAGATTTCATTAGAAATGGACATGCAACTGTCACCGAGGTTTCAACTGCTGGGGGTTAAATCAATGCGTGCCCCCGTCCTCACTGGTGTCCTGCCCTGTGTGTAATTTAGTGCCATCTCCTGTGTAATGAAGGTCTCGTACCATCTGATGGTTACCGAGTCCTTTGGTGTCCTTTGTGTCCCGAACATTTGTTTTATGTCCTGTGCAATGTGTCCTGTACAAGGAGGAGTCGGCTTTAGAGGCATGTTGTCATTGGGATGGTTCGGGTCCTTTTTTTCTCATAGTGTTTGTATTATGAGGCTCATTTTTCAATTTTCTCCAAATCATTTATTCATTCATTTTGTGAATCAAGCTACGAGGCTGCAGTATTACTTTTGTCAAAAGCAACCCGCTCATCATAAAACGATTTCCACTTAGCTATTTAGAGTCTGTCGTATTTTAACTCAAGGTAGAGGACGAGTTTCACTACATGTATCCACCAGGCTTTTTTGTCCAAACAGTTGTCTCACACATGAAAGCAAACACAAACGCTCATATTCTGTGGCGCCTTTTCAAATTTAGGGTGTCAAATGTTACTGGAGTCAAACCCAGCAGGAATGGGGCGAAGGCACGGGACACCCTGGACAGTCCACCGCAGGGCAAACACCCACTCACACCCACACAAGCAGCCACACACAGACCTATTGGACAGCTTAAGGTCACTGTTTGTCCTCCTGTGCTTGTCTTTGGACTGCAGTGTCCAGAAACCACACAAGCCCCTCCCCTCCCCCCCCCCAAAAAAAACTGCTCATCTCGTCAAATGAGATGATAGTGCTTCAGGATAAGTGTTGATCTATGAGGAAATGTAAAACGATAAAAACCTGCCGACAAATGAAAACATTCTTCGTGGGGTGATATTAAAATGATGAGAGCAAATTACTTTTTTATGATCAATTTCTCTGCTAAGTAATTGATAGCTGTGTTTTGCAAACTGGCCTCCTTGCTTGCTTGTTGATTTTGACAACTCAAGTGTGAAAAAAATAATTGCCTATGTCTCTACATTTTTTTCTCCACATATAACATGAATTAATATGCTTTGTTGTTCCCCTCTTTAGACCCATAATGTGTTGGTGTCTGTATGGTGTTGGTTGCTGTTGCTTCACTTGAATTTGGCCTTCAAATAAATTTCACAGTATTCCACACACCAGCTTGACTGACCTTTGGCTTGCACTCAACACATTTCACCAAGTAACACAAGCTGCAAACACAACTTTCATCACCAGCTTGGCTCATTCTCCATCGCAGTTAAATCCTCAGAGTATCGTGTTTGCTCGGCTACGTCAAATTTACACTCTGAAATTCACCGCGAGGACTCTGTGGACAAGAGCAGAAAATTTGGAATTTTCAATTGTGTTCTCAAATGAATACGTCTTAGAAACACCAATAGAAGGAGAGACGGGTTTTTTCTTTCCTTAAATTGCGCACCCCATCAATTCTCCCCGTTTATTTCTGCCAAATTAGCGTCCAGCTGCTGAAGCAGCCAAACTTTTAACTAGAGTGTAATGTCTAAATGGGGCCAAATCTCATCAGAGTCTTGCACTGTGTATCAAGTGTAACCCCCTTATTTAATTTATTCATCGTATAAATTAATAATGTTGGCTATTATATTATGCACAAAGGATAATGGGAATTACAAATCAGTCCACAAACTCAAGTATTCAGTCTGCAAAAGTGAAGCTGGTGTGAGGAGTAATTAAATGTGGTCAAGCTATAAATCAAGTGTGCAGAAGCAAAACAAGTAGTACTTGTTAAATTGAGTATTATCAGCATGATCCATCGGAATGGGATCAAGTCATGAGAAGAAATCTTCCCGTGTTTTCTTTAAGGGAATATAATGCTTGTGATAACAAAGCCGGTGATTATCATTCTGGTTCATAACTTCAGAGCTGAAGTGGGGCGAGCATCGCATAATGAGGACCTTTGAGATCCTGTTTTGATGTAACCAATTGATGTCAGCTCTGAACTGTGGGCATTTTCAAATTTTCACTTGGTAAGTACTTCAATGAATGTCAAACATGAATAATAAATGTAAAGAAATCCAAGTTTGTGATGTCTGGGGAAGTTGGTAGATTACCAGAGGTTTTCTTTTTTTTTTTTATTTCTTAAACCTTACATATGTAGCAGGAGTGCAGAGACGACCTTGCACGGCGTTTCAATATTTCTTAAAATCAGTAACATTGCGTCGTCTTAATTTCCCCAGATGAAATTGTTTGCTTTAGGAATTTGATGAATTCTGTGCCGCTGTCAACATCCTGCGCCGAATATATTCAAACGATAAGATTCCTTGAAGACGGACCCGCAGCCCTGAAGCAACAGCAGCATCGTGTCCCTTTGTGAATCAGACCGAAAGATTTCCTCTGACAATCGCGACACAAAAGGAGTCTGCCTTATCGCAGTGAGCCTCAGCATTCATAGTAATGTGGGAAATAGGTAAAAAAGCGGTTTCTCTTGTCAGTCAGGATGTTTTATAAATAGTTGGCAAAGAGCCTCATTCAGGCTGATTGTATGTTTTTGAATATATTTATCTGAACAGAATACTGAGACGAAGCTTTGACTGCAAGGCAAGTGGTGCGACTTAAATCTAAAGAATGTGTGTTTCACATTCTGAAGGGAACAGTCGTTCGTTTTTCAAATCATATGTCGCCATTAGTTGGCAATCATAAATAACAATTGTTGTTTTCAGAAAATATGATGTATTCCATACTGAGATGGTGCTTTAGTGATTTTTCTAATCATAATAGCAGGAGTAACAGGCTTGGTCAAAGCCCAGAGCTCTTTGAGGAAGTGGCACCTGTCATTAACCTCACGTTGGCTTTCAAAATAAAACTGAATAAAGTTGTTTTTTTTTAACTTTACTGCTTAAGCGTCAGGGGGAAGTTGGGACTTCAGGGTTTCCTGTTGTCCGTGCAGACAGGACGTCTATCCGATCTGAATTCCAATGGATTCTTTTTTCTGATTGGAGATTTCATTCCATCGTTACGTTATTTGCCATTAGTTGATGATAATGCTTTTCAATGTGTGTTTACCATAAGATATGATTAAATTAAACTCTGAATGGTTCTTTGGCACTTCCACTAATTAAGGCGCTATGAGAGACGAGGCTCACTTGAAACCGAGAGCCCTTCGAGTCGCTGTGGTGACTGAATGAGAATCAGCGCAGCTGAAGCCACAACGGCTCTTTGATTGGCCAAGAAAGATCACAAGCTTAAGAGCAACAAAGAGGGCACCTTCACAATCTTCTCGTTTGTGATGAATAAGGAGCTGACGTGGTTAAATTGAGGAGAACTTACTTTCCGCGAAACATTTCTGTTGCGATAATAAGAAACAACATGTTGGTTCACAGATCCTCCTGTTTCCCTCCGCTTTTTGGTTTTTTAATGAGGTCGATCGTGAAGTGCACCGTTGACTGTGACTCATCACTCCCTGGTTTCCCATCAAAGCTTTGTTGTTTTTCCTCCTGTTGCTCAAAAAAGGGGCCACGGTGCCGTGCGCAGGAGCAATGTGCTGACTATGAGGAGTAAATTATTTTAATTCCCACTCATTGTTCCTCCATGCATAACAAAATGTGCTCGGTGTTTGTTCCTCCAATTCGACGGCAATCTTGAGTGAATTGAGTGGCACACAAACAACTTTACTGCAGTTAACAATTAATGCAAAAACTATCAAACTATGATTTATTTATGAGCACAGGAGTCTGTCATTCTGCTTGTGTGTATCTGCCCAAAATCTGGACCCTCTCCTGCATGCATCTGCTGAGACTTCTCTTTCTTTTCTTCCTTTTTTTCCAAACCACTTTACCCGTAAATAAAATGTTGCAGCTGAAGAATACATCTGTAAAACTTGAGTGCTTCTTTTTCTTTTATGTACATCTGCCAGCCTCCACAGTCCAGTAGGAGCTTGTGAATTTTTAGAGACAGCAGATTAGAGAGAATAGAGTGTTGTGTCGGAGCCAGTCTCGGTTTAGGCAGGGTGTGAATGAGGGATTGTTGAAGTGAACGAGGGACACTGCGCCACTCAAACGTGGAGCCGAGAAGCTCTTCTGAGGCAGGATCAAAGAACCCAGTCAACCACGGCTGCTGCTCAATTCAGACTTTAGTCAACCAACCACACACACTAATCTCATGCCGAGGTCTTGTGAGAGAAACCAAGGCATCAAGCAAACTGAATCTAATGAGCATCTTCTATACAGCAAGGGCAAATTACAGAGGGGAAGGTATTACCGGGGATGTAGGACGAACTCGGCAAACACTTTTCTGCTTTAACCTCTGACGCACACGACTGACAATATTCATAGAAGGCCGATTCTGTGGAAATGGACTGAGATCAAACGGCAAACAAGATGGCTGAATTAATGTGATGCTGCCACAAACCGGCGAGATGTTGTGATTTTGACACAGGAAAAGTCGAGAAATTGTTGCGTCCAGTGAATCACGCAAGCAAATCAGTGGATGCATCAATCTCCCAAAAAAGTGAGCGATATCACTCAAGGTGCATTCAGGGCTCGGTGGTCTGCCGTAAACGCTCCACAGTTACCTTTGAGAGGCCCGTTCGAAAGTTCTGCAGGGACTTGGTTCACTTACGAGTGAATCTGAGCGCACTTTATTTTTAAAGGCCATCGGGCTTTTCAGCAAAGCAAAGCGGGAGAGCGATGCACGATTTGTCACTCGGCATCTATGAAACGGGCAGCAACATGTCGCAGACTTTCTCTGACTTCCGAGTTTGGTCCCCGGCGAATCGTGACATCTCCTGGTCAGGGCTCATTACAGGCAGCGCTGCCCCAAGCAGCCAGGATTTATTTTGGACTGGTGCCCTCAGAAGTGCAGTGTGAAAGTGAACCAAACCAAACAAAAGGAAGGCAGGAAACTTTACTCAGCATCTTTGCTGAAACTGCTGAATTGTCCCTCAAACAAAACATTTCCTGGTGAGAAAGCAAATTTGAAATGTAAAGCTGCTCGAAAGGCGAACAAGATGGAAACTACCTAGTGAACAATAGAAAGGTTTATTCAGAAAAACAAGTTTTTTTCTTTCTTAACAGAGAAAATTTTGAATGTAGTTTATCAAGAAGTGCATTGGGAGCAAACTGAAATGCATTACAAAGCCAATATTAACATGAAAAACTTACTCATCTATTGGATCTAACAGCAAACAGTGTTGACCCCCTTGACCTCTGCAGGTGTGAGGCGCCAGACTTGACATTCTGTGAAGAAATGTTGTTGCACTGCACATTTTTTCCATCTCTGTCAGAGTATAAACAGCTATTGACACATTTTAAAAGTAGCTAAGTTGAAACTGGGTTATATGTTAACCTTAGAGTGAGAGTGAGGTGTTCAGGCTTTAAGTTTTCATTTTATTCTTTACAAATCATCACAAACTGATATATCTACAAAACGAATCGTTGATATGAATAATTATTCTGATATGATTCGTCTGTGTCATCGTGCCTTCACTCTCTGTAATCGGCGGGGCAGAATGAGAAGTCTCCATCGCACGCAGGCTTCAGTGATGACAGGCTCTGATTGATTTTTCATTAAATCATGTCGAACATGTCACGACACTTTGAATATATAAGACCAGAAATCAGAGTGATGGTTTAAAAAAAGGAAAAAGCCAGACCGCCTCAGCGGCCACGGACCACGCTGTAGAGCGGTTTCAGTCTCAAATCACTTGACTGAGCATGAGGCACCTTTTATCATGGTTCATCCACCGCAATTAATCTTTAACAGATGTGATGCAACTCTCTCCCAGTCCGCCTCTTTCACGCATCTCTCTTTCTCCCTCTCTCACTTTATCTCCGTCTCACCTACTTTCTCTCTCACGCACATAAATACTGCAAATATTTATCTCATTTCTGGTCTCTAATTCAGGTTACCTTAGGGCAACGACTGCGCTATAGCGAAGAACACGAAGACTTTCGGGGAATAATGAAACAAACCTGTTGGGACGTTCGTAGCGTGATCGCACGGAGCGAAAGGAAACGCAGAGTTGCAGCACCGCAAGGCTGCTTGCGAGCGCCTCTCACCATACCATAGAGCCATTAGACTGGGATATGACTGAAGTCAAAGTCTCCTTGGGATAATATGAGGCAAACTAAGTGATGGGGTAAAGTCCCCAGTCAGATCATTGGGCATTCGAAGTACCTAAACCTTAATTCTTGTGTGCTACACCCATTTGTGGCTCCAGGATTGCTCAATAATGCATCAAAACCCAAAAGCCTCCAGGGGGAGCAGCCAGTAATCAAAAAGTAAGTTAAGGTTTTCATAATAGGGCCCTATAAATAACTGGGGACAGAAACGAGGGCATTTAAAATTGATGAGGGATGATTCAAATCCCACGAGATGGATGAAACTTAACACAAGGCAAAGGACGTGATGTTGAGTGGCCTGGCGATACGGGCATATGTACAAAATGGAATATTACAAGCCGTTTGTGCCACGACTGTAACACAGTCTGCACCCTGTTTGAGAGTGTAAAACGGGGATGATATTGCACTTCATTCCTTCAAGTAATTTGCTCGACCCATCACGATACCCGGCAGAGGTTAGATAACGTATAGTTTACAATTGAGGTTCTGCAGCAGAAGAACTCCATCTTCTTTATGTTGTAATTAGTGTTCACTTTTGTGGTTTTTCTCGGAGATGCTCCTACTGAAAGAGCTCTCTGCGTTTCTCCTGCATTTGAAGGTCACTGTATAATCAGTAGTTCAAGGAATCCACGTTTTGTAAGGAAGGATCACATCGACCGAACCTTCTCGTATGCATGTGAAAAGAAGCTGCTAATTATGCGCATCGTATATAGTAGTCAACTCGGCATTTATCTGTGACTATCGGAAGAAACACACACGTCACACTGAAAGGCGACGATGCACATGAGATGATACGAGCCGTCCAAGGAAGTGTTTCCATTCGGTCGGCGTGCTTCAGCGCGGAGGCAGAGTGACGCCTCTTCCCACACAAACAGGCGTCTGCAGAGCGGACGCGCCGGCTGCAGAGAACACTTTAATCACACCACGGAAAAGGTGTGCTATTTATTTCCCATTGTAGTTAACATGAGTGGCAAACGATAAAACCTGGCAATATTTTACGCTTTTAACTTTAAAGTCCTTTTGTAATCGTGCGACTACAGGTATTTCCCCTCAAAGAGAATCGTCTGTCTCCCCTGAATTCTCCATTTGAGCATTGAATACTAACTACAGATCACTCAGCCTATACTTAGCAATTACAATAAATTTGCCAACTGAAATAATAACAATCGGAGTTTCGCCTGACTGTTATTCCTCTAAAAAGTAGGAAGTGTCTGAATGCCAAGTTGTGAGACGGATCTTTTAAAACTCAGCAGCAACAAAAAAGTACATTTTTCTTCATTTTTTCCTAAATTCACTT